>JAJPUD010001198.1:222447-357986 GCA_023553655.1 Myrmecobius fasciatus | reverse complement strand
GAGAGAGAGGGAGGGAGGGAGGGAGGGAGGGAGGGACAGGGAGAGGGAGAGGGAGAGGGAGAGGGAAGGGGAGAGGAAAGGGGAGAGGAAAGGAGAGAGGGGAAGCCAAAAGGAAAAAAAAAGAAAAAAAGAAGAAAAACAAATCTTCAAATATCAATTCCCAAGGACAGAACCATCACATATAATTAGATTTGGGTGATATAAGTGGGTATAGGGCTACTCAGGTGGTTTCTCTTCTATAAATTCTCACTTAAATCCTGAGATTGTATGTGATAATAGTTATTTCCTCATGTACTACTCCCTTTAATAGAGGTAAAGAATGAGAAACCTGTCACCATGGGGAAACAACATGAACCCCAGTAACGGATCCCTCTTCCCAAGTGAGCTTTCAAAACTGTTCTCTACTACATATAAATATTTTTATTTGTCGTGAACCTTTTATTTATTTATTTTTTGACAGCCTGGAGTCTGTGAACATTTTTTCTTTCATTTCTGCCCAAACTCATAGTACTGTCAACCTTAATCATGAAACTCAGATTAGCAACCATTAGTTTTCTTTGTATAGTGGGAAAAATAAATGATGGTAATAAAGTACAGAGAACAAAGGAAAGCATATAAAATTTGTGGATGTGCACAGTATTGACCATTGCTAGCTGCAAAAGAAATTGACAATTCCTTTTTTGATTCCCATCTCTTGTGGGGAGGACAGTTACTTAAGTTAATAGGAGCTTTTCCTTCAGCTATTTGGAGTCACGGGAGAAGGAAATCATCTGAGAGAGATAATTTGAATCATTTTACCATATATAGTCTGTATCAACACAGAAATATACTTACCATTTCCAAAATGTTACTCAGTGTTCTTGGGTGGTGTCTACTTGTACATCTCATCACTATAGCAATGCAATTTGAACTTAGAAAAGGCAGATGAGCTAAGAGCAATTAGTATGAGTGCATTCTAATTCATACATACAAATGATGGCTTGTATAAATGGATGTATAAATAAAGACATCTGCAAAGGAAAGGAACAATTAAGATTAAAGCAATCAGGATAGGGCAGGGACCTTCAAAAATAAAACCTAGAGGGTAGGAACAATTAAGGTAAAAAAAAAAGTAATAAGAACAGACAGTCAAGAACTCAGCAAGGGACATTATAATGATCTTCGGGCTATTCAAAAGCAAGAAGGCTTTGGGGGTAAATTTCCATAATATGTTTTCGTTTGGATTTTGTATATCCAGGTTACATCAAGCTTTTTAAACTCTTCCTGTTTTTGTATGTGTGAATGTATGTTTGTATGTATATATAAATGTATAATAAAACATGTTTATTATACATACATAATACATATATATACATATAAATATAAATAAGCTCTGTGAGTATGTGTGCCCATTGGCTTATATTACTCACACTTTTTGCATCTTTAATAGAAATCTGAGGCCATAGTATTTTTGCTAGTTCCTTTCTTGAAGTTTGTCTCCTGTAAACCAGGAGAAAAGAAGGTGGCCATTAATATATTACAATAAAGAATTCATAAAACAAGTTCTATAGAGAATCTATACAATCATGGTTCCAAAACATTAAGCAAAGGTATCTATTCATTATCATTACTGGGCCACCAATCAATCTGGCCTTGATTCTAATATTTAACTTTTCATCAGAAGTTAAAAATTTCAGTTTAAATTTTAAAATAATATCCTATTCTATTTCCTCATCATGGCATGGAAGATAACCCTAACACTAGCATAATTATGTTTTGAGTCTTCCCTATCATGTTAAAAGGTTTCAGGCAAGGGTCTAGTGATGAATTATATGTTTGTAGTCTAAGAACCATACTCACAAGTTAGGAAGGTGGTTTTTTATTGTTATTTTACCACATTGGCTTCAAGAAAAAATCCTTAGACACAGTAAATCTTGAAAACGATCTGTTAATTAGGAAAGGAGTTGCAATTCACATTGGTAAATATATTGGTGAATATACCAACAAAATCAGGGATCCTTGAAATGAAAAATATTTGCTTAGAAAAAGCACAGGAATATTACATTCACACTATCAGATGAAATAATATAGTATTTGAAATCCAATAGCTCTATAATCCTGTGAATATTTGAAAAATAGCTCTTCTACTTCCTTATTCCTCTGAAAGAGGAGTAAGGGAGGATTCTCTTAAGCTAGTTTCCTATAATTATCTCATTTCTTGTTCAAGTTCAATAAAAAATAAATGAATATTTTGTTTAGACTCATTCCATTTCATTTCTAAAGCAAATATTTTATGTCAAAGATGTCATTTTTTTAATAATCCATATCAAAGTTGTTTGAACACAATCAATTTTTTAATCAATGTAGTGTCAGTATGTTCTCTTGCTATATATTTGTTTTGAAAGTCTTTTTAAAGGGTAAAAACAGCCACTACATTTATTTAATAAATATTTGAATTCTTAGGTAACTAGTCAGTCAGTGGGCAAGCATTTATCAAGCACTACTATGTGCCAAGCACTAGAAATACAAATAGAATTTGAAAGAAAGATAGTTCCTACCTATAAGGAGTTTATTTTCTAATGAGGGAAGATGATATAACAAAGAGAGCTGAAAAAGAAGGGTAGGATATGGGATTGGGGGACACTCTAAAGGGTAGAGAAAGTCCTGTGGAGATGAGCCAATGATGCCGGCTAGATAAGGTTGATCTTTGACTTAAGTTTTCTGCTTAAATTGTAAGTTCTGGGAGGAAGTAGTCAATTGAAAGGTGAAGCCTAGGGGAGGAGGGAACTTCTAATATGAGATTGTCCAGGAATGGAGAGACCTTTCTGGGTGAAGAAGTCTCTAGGGCACAGCAGGGAAGGTTATATAGAAATGAGTTAGTCAGCCTGGAGAGAGATGACTAAATCAGAGATTTGCAGAAATAGGAAAATTACTTAATAAATAAAAGATCATCTATTAATTCATCTATCCTTCCATCTATTTATACCGATACATTCATTCATTCAACATCTACTGTTCAATAAATGCCTACTCTGTGCATAGCAGCTGGGGAAGTTCATAGATAAATTTTGATTCTGATGATAGTTGGATCAGGTTTTGCTATAGTCAAGTCTTGGACAGGTGCTCACTGATGGTGATTTTTACTTTTACCACTTAATTTGCTATTGTTGGCTTCCTGTACTTGCCTGAAAATTGACTCTTGTTATCTGTTTAGGAAGTGATTGCTGAAAGATGCTGAATTCAGCATCATTTTTGAAAAATCCTTATTTGTTCTACTTACACAGTAAAATTCTGTTTTTGTTATGATCAGGTAGAAATCACCACTGAAATCCTACTTGGATGCCTCTTGCTGAATAGATGGATTTTGTATTCTCATTAACTATGCCAACATATCACAGGATCACAGAATTTCCAAGTTGGAAAGGGTATCAGAGTTCTAGTACAAGCCATACTCAAAAACTAATCCCTGCTGCTTTGGTAGGTCCTACTAAATTGAAAAATCTTTGAATATGTTTAGTAATGGATTTTTATGTCTGCTGCCTGAGGACCAATCAGTTTAGATAAATTTAGAGAATTATAAGATTGCTTGTAGAGTGATAAATTTTTAATTATAATTTGTGAAAGAAGAAACATTTATTAAGTACCTACTATATGCCAAACTGAGCAGCTAGGTGGCACCACAGACATCTTCCTGAGTTCAAATCTAGCTTCAGATACTACTTGAATCACCGTAGGCAAGTCACTTAACCTGTTTGCCTCAGTTTCCTCATCTGGAAAATGAAGTGAAGAAGGAAATGGCAAATCACTCTAGTATCTTTGCCAAGAAAACCCAAATGGGGTCACAAAGAGTCAGATAGGGCTGAAACAACTGAAAAACAACAAATGTGCCAAGTGCTGTGCTAAATTCAGATTAAGATTGGCCTGTAGGGTCTCTGAGGTCTTTTACCACTCTGTGATTTTTTTTGTGTGAGATATGAAAGAGGTGTTGTTGGTTAATATTGGACTAGGAGGTAAGAATATGCTTGAGGGTTGATGAAGTAATCCATATTTATAAAGTTTCACTGAATCACTTCTGTACCTAACTTCACTTTCATGGATCATATGGACACTTTAGCTATCTCTTCAGCTACAGAAGGTGAAAGGCTAGGAAGTGCAAGGGATTAGGTTTAGCTTGGTACTGGAGGTAGATCTCCAGGAGCAGAGATTTAACTTTCTTAGGTTCTCTACTTCATTTGGATCAAAAAATGACTATTCATAATGTGCAGTTTAGTTGATATTACTGTCAGCTTAAGGATTTGCCATACTAGCCCCATTTATTGCTGAAATGAAGGCATTATTAAAAATTAAAATAACATTTAAAAATAATATATATTACATACCACATAACATTTATATTATATAAAATCTTATACAAAATATATGTAACACAATATGTAATACATATTTTAATATATTTAGTTTCCTACCTTCTTGCCCAATCTTTTGAGGGGAAAAAAAAAATCAAATGAGTACAGAGTTAAGAAGAGAAAAGGAATGACTGTAGGATTATAGTTGTTGACAGTCTTTTCAATTTTAGCCACAAAAGGCAGAAGAGGTATGGCATAATTAATAGCTAGTGGGGAAGTATAGATCAAGCGAGGTTTTTTGAGGATTTTGGTGGTAGGGAGAGGGACATGAACATATTTGTAGGCAATAGGATAAGAAATTGAAGATTTGAGAAAGCAGGGATGATAGACGGGTCAGTCTGCTGGAGAAGACTAAAGAATGGGATCATTTGGAATGTAGGGAATGCCTTGGCAAGGAGACGGATTACCTCTCAATGTAGGATCTGGGTGAAGGCATCTCAGTAAAGTGTGATGAAGAGGAGGGGAAAAGTGGCTTTTGGGAGATAGCATTATTTTTTTTAATGAAATATGAAGCAAAATTCTCAGCTGAATGGGATGGGGGAGGGAAGTTATGAGAATTTTGAGGAAGGATAAAAAATTTGAAAAACCAAAGTAGCAAGGATAATAGGTTAAATAGGCAGGACTGCCTTGCTGCAATAAGGAACCAGGGCAAATTACATAACAAATCTGTAGTAGACTCAAGTGAGCAGAGTTTAAGGATCTCCGACTTTGTTCAGTGGCATTAAAATGGTGGGAACACAGACAGCGGAAGTAATCTCAGCCTGAAGTTTGAGAAGAAAAAATCAGCAAGACCTTAAGGAGGCAAGGGACTTGGAAGAACTTGGTGGAGTTGAATTGCTTTTTCAAGTAGTCAAGATGGGAAAGGAAGATGAGCAGTTAGTTCAGCAGGTATGGACTGGGAAACAACTGAAGGGTCCAGGGATTGAAGATTATAGTGAAGACAGGGACAAGGATTACAAAACAGAGGAAGAGGCAGACGGATTGAGATCAGATAAGGATCTGAGTTCATTATCATGAGAATGTAAAAGGTTTCATCATTTGGCCTCATAACTACAAACAGAAACTCCTATCAATAACATCTTGCTTTGTGAGATAGGCTGTACCTGTCCCATAAGATACTGGTCAAATAAAAAAATTGGGCAGCTCTACCCCACCCGGTAATTCCTGAATTCCCCCTTCATCTATTTTGCAACTGTTTGTAGCAACCACTGATCTGTGATGGCTGCCCTTAGTAGTTGTAGTCAACTCCTGCAAAACTGTGTAATACACCAATAGGGTCCAGTAGATCCTAGTGATTAACTCAAACCTTTCATTTGATAACTGGAAAAACCAAGGTCCAGATAGGTGAAGTGATCTGTCAACAATTATAATAGTGGCAATCTCAGATTACTATACCCATACTGAAAATAAGTCCATCTAGCTCTTAGAAAGCAGTTATTACAAACACTACATTTTGGAAAATTACTATAATTTAAGGTGAAGTATCATTTTTTACCCTGCAAAAATCCTTTATATATACATGCCACACTTACAAGACTGAGAGGAATTGGTTAGTCAAGAACAGCTATCTAAAATGAAAGGGAAATTAAAATATCTAAATTTCAATTATTTCTGTACCTGACTGCTATGCAACTCAGAGTGGATGACTTTTTCTATATTATAGGGTTGTGAATGTAGAAGCCTGTTATAAAGTTGAATGAATGAAGGTTGTCAATCTTGGAAGCTCTTTATAGAAGCCAGATGACCTAAATCATGTAAGTTACCCTTGGGATATAGGTGCTTTGTTAACAAAACCCATGTTTTTAAAATAGTTTTACATGAATACTGTGATTTGGTAAATGAATTATACTAAATATTTTATAGGGATATAGACACTTTGTTCACAAAATTTGTTTCTAAAATATTTTTACTTTACATGAAAACTATGATTTGATAAATGAATCATACTAAATCTCTACTAAATCACACTAAAGCATACTAAATATTTTATAAGAGGTACTAAGTGTATGATAAATTTCATAAAAATCACATTATAAAATACATTAAAAAAGTGAGGTGGTTTATTTTATCATGCTTGTCTTTAGTTATTTGAATTTTATAATAAAGATACACTTGACCACCACTTAATATAAAATTACCTTTTTATTGAGAGGTAAGACAAGTGTATTTACATTATTCAATTGCTTAGATCATGTAATCTGTTTCTGTAATCTGAGACTTTTCAAAGCAGCAATATTTTAAGAATTACAATTTATTAGGGGAAAGAAAAACATTCCAATTATGTTTCTGTTACAGAAAATACACTTGAGCAATGACAGAAACACTTAAGGCTAGGTACCATTTGACCTTTTCCTCCACCTCTCAGGAAATCAAATTATACTTTAATGGCAAAGACAGAAAGCTAACTTAAGAGACAGTGGTATTTACAGTGCTTTCTGTCAGAAGACCAGTACATTTATAAAATATACAATGCTTTCAAGCAGCTCAGAAATCAAGACTGATCTTAACAGTGGATTCACTTTAAATAAAAATTGCACCACCTCTCAATTTCATTGACTGAGGGATCACTGTTAGATCTCTTTCAAGTTTCTGCCCAACATTACTTACTAAAAGAAGATTCTTGGGAAAGGAGTGTATATCACAGTGCAAGGAATAATTTGATAGAAATTCATATCTACAAAGGTCCAATTGCAATGCAGCTATTCATTAAAGTAGATTTTGTTTTTGCTTTAAAAAAGACAGATTTCACAATCTACTCTAAATAATGATCATCTGTCAAAAATACGTAGAACAAAGGCCTAGAACATTCAAAGCCCAAAGTATGGTTTTTTTTTTTTTTTACATTCTCCAATAAATGAGTATTTGAACATTACACAGACAAAACACCAAGTCTCTTAAAATTATGACAGCTATTGAGGTAGGAGTCTCCATTTTAAAATGTCTTAGCTGCATGAGTTTTATCATTCACCAAATGCCTTTGCATTGAATCCACAAGACTGAACCATTTCACTGTATATTTAAATCTTTTTCTTCTGTTTTGGATGAAGTTGGGAGTTCCCCCCACCCCCACCCCACCCCCTTTTTCTCACTGTTAACTCCTTCAACAGAAAACTTGAGAAATAACAATGTTTTAAAAATGAAAATCAAATTTCTACAATTATGACTTTTTTGGATCAAGAAGCATTGCAAAATGTAAGAAAGAAAAAGAAAAACGAATGTCATCACCAAAAATGAATGGTAAAACTGTGGTTGATTAAAAAAATGTGTTTCAAATGTTTCTAAATCTTTAAAAAAAAAAGTATGGCAAGGGAGGAAGTCTATAAAGAAAAAAAAATTCTTATCAATTGACAAATGGTTATTACAAAACAGTAGTTAATATATATATATATATATTTTTTTTCTTAGCTCTCTTGGCTTTGAAAGGATCTAGTTATCAAATAGTCTAAAATAATTTGCTTATATCATCACTCGTTTTTTTTGTTTTTTTTTGCAACTCTGTGGAAAATCTTCATAACAAACAAGACATTTTTAAATAAGAAATCCATTTCAGTTTATATGAATAGCCCTTTAAGATACAATTGGAAGTTACAACTTTTCAACACTTCATATGTCTCAAGGTAAACAACAGTTAACTCTTTAGGGAGTTTTTCTTTATGAACAACAGCAAAATAAGATCTGAAATTTGCAGGCTTTTTCTTTCTCCCCAAGAAAATTATCATCATATCAGACAGACCTTTCAAACTCTGAAAACAAGTTATGTTTCAATAGGAAAAATACAAGTTAGCATCATTAAGTATCTTAAATAAAAGACTATTCCATCAGACAATAAATGTAACAGATTACTTAGTGGACAAAGGGTACAAAGGGTATGTCTTTTTATGCTCACATGTAATTTATACATGCAGGTTTCTTGGAGATGAAATCCCCCAATGCTTGGAGTGCATATCCAAAGTATTCTACTGACCAAAGAAAACTTTAGTCTCCTATAATTTAGGATCAAAGTTTAAAAAAATGAGTGACCTTTGCATATTCCAGCACAGAAGGTAAATCCAAGTTAGCATTTACATCTGGCTTTGA
This sequence comes from Myrmecobius fasciatus, assembly GCA_023553655.1. NCBI lineage: Eukaryota > Metazoa > Chordata > Mammalia > Dasyuromorphia > Myrmecobiidae > Myrmecobius > Myrmecobius fasciatus. The sequence continues at coordinate 349,524 of JAJPUD010001198.1, read as the reverse complement.
TTCCTAAGAACAGCAAAAGTTTATTTAAACTATGTATTTACAAACAAAAAAAAAAGTTTGATTCATACAACAAAGTTGTTTGGATTTTCCTTTGTTTTTAATACATTAAAATGACATAATCCATCCTAACTCATGCAACACTTTTGAAGCTACAACGCTTGTAAAACAACAGAAAATGTTTTTGCCATTGCGATGAGCATTTCTTAAAAAAACCCAAATGCCTGCTGGCTCTCCCACACCTTCAAAATAAGGAGACAGAAATCAGGCACCACAGTTCTAGAGGGATGGCTGTGTTTAGCACATTGTGGAAAACAAAACAAAACAAAACAAAAAAACAAAAAAAAAACCCCAATAAAAATAACTTTCAACAGTTTCAATATAGATTGTAACATGGCAATCCCCTTCTTTAGTTCACTTGCTGAATTCTTAGTTACTTGTCTTGGAATCAAGCACCTTTTCATTGCTTCATTGCTAATTACTTTAGGTACTTCGTAGACTACACATTATAAACTTATGTAAAAGATGTTATAAGCTGTTTTGTGTAATTTAATTTTGTGCTGAATTTCTTCAAAGGGGCTTTTGTAAATAATGCAGTTTTAATGTAATCTTTAGTCCACTTGCTGTTATACCATATTGTTGCTTTCTCCAACTTTATCTACAAGCTATAAGGAAGAAAAGAAAGAAGGCAGTCAATGACACATATACACAAACTTCATACTTTACACATATTTACTCAAAACACAAACTCAGAAAAATACTTGAAGAAACCCAAGGTATGACTAATAATAACTTATTAAATAATATTCACTGAAGTTTTCTGACATTTTAAAAGTTGCAAAATAAATTTCTTACAAAAGTATTTTTGCATGACATGTTCTGCATTGAAATTTGAAGGTGCAACATGAAAATGCAATACAATGGATAAATTAATTTGAAAAATGAAGGCATCACTATTAGCTTAAACAAAAAAGAAAAAAAAAGAAAAGCAAAAATATGAGCCATTCATGCATTAATAATCTCAGTAAGATGTTTCAACTGACCATTAGTGTGGATTCTCTTCTGAGCCTATGTAGTCTTTGAACAAACAGATTTAACTCCATTAAGATCAATCAATAGTGAAGATCAACTACTGATTAAAATTTTAATTAAACTAAAATTGTGGTTTCCAGACTTTAGTCTGAGAATGTTTGACAACAGACACAAACTTTATGATGCAAAAGTTATAGATTTATGGGATAAAATTCTGCATTTAATTTTTATACGTATTTTTTCAACTAAACATATAAAATGGTTTATTTTTCTATTTGATATCTTAGGAGCTCAGACAGTGAACTCCAACTACTTAATGGAAGCATTTTAGTTTAAATAACAAGTGTTACAATATTAAAATGGTATAACAACTAATTCACAGTCACTAAAATTTTTACTTCAACAACTAATATAATGCTATGATAATAGGAAATAAATATATATTTGAATAGAATTGGCCACGGACTAAGGAACATCTAGTTTCCCCAAATCCTATCTGCCACATACACATTGGCTATGTAACACTGGGAAAGTCATTTATTCTCTTATTTAATCACTCAAAGACTGACTGCTATTGCTAGAGAGAATTTCCTCACGGGAAATTCCTTATGTCAAAGGGCAGAACTGGAGTAATGATTTTTCTAGTCAGACTAACATTACAGAATTCCTATAGCTGAGGTATGAAAACAATTTTTTTTTAAAAACAAAATATAGTTAAGTAAAATTATGTTGATTAAAAGACAATGGACCTGAGTTTGTTTAATGCTGGCAACAGTATGTATTTGAATGCTGAATGTCTATTTCTAGAATTAAACATTTGATAGGCATGGTACAATAGAAAAAATGCTGATGTTGAAGTCAAAGACCCTGGGTTCAAGTTCCTAATTCTCCTACTTAAACTATGTAATTTGGGATAAATCATTTTTATCTCTTTAGGGCTAAATTTCCTCATCTGTAAAATGAGAGGTTCAGATCCCTGTGATTGCATGACAGTAAAATCAGTAACTGAAATGACTAATTTGAAAGTTGCTTCACAGATCTAGTTGTCTTCTTCTTCTTCTTTTTTTTTTTTTTGCTGAGGCAATTGGGGTTAAGTGACTTGCCCAGGATCACACAGCTAGGAAGTGATAAGTGTCTGAGGTCACATTTGGTGCCCTATCTACTGCGCCACCTAGCTGCCCCCACACAGATCTAGTCTTAATTAGAATTCTGATCTGAACTCAAGTTGAAGTGTCTATATAATAACAGAAACATAAGCCCCCAAATCTCAACCCAACATCATTTTGGCTATGTCTTTAAAGATAGTTTTGGAGACTGAAATGGGTTAGGTTGAGCCCAGGATCTACTGCTGACTGCTTTCAACACAAGCCTGACTCAGCTAACACTTAGGGCTGATGAAGAGGCCTCAAGAATGGGATTTGCCTAGATAGCTCTGACTTGGGCCAGGACTAAAGATAAGAATCACACTGTTGAATTTGAGTATACCTTGCCTATTTATAGATACAAGAATTCAAAATCCCGAGCAAAATCAAACCAGCCCTAATTCTGAGTTGACAGAGTACTGAAAATTCAGTAGCAGAAGCACAAACAGGTACTTATTTATTAATTCATTCTAAATTTCTGAATGACATTTGTATCTACAGGAAAAAAGTTAATAGTCTAGTCAATCAAAAAAAAAAAAAACAGTTTCAGTCTCAGCTTGGTAACTGTTCTGCTGATAACACAAATTAGTCAAAATACACCTTTTTATGGAACTCAGATTTTAATTAAAAGAACAGAAAGTATAATCCTTTATTTGGAAGGACTATTTAAAAAAATAATTTCTTCATTCATTCAACAAACTTATTGGTGTTTTGTAGACATAGTTTTAAACACTTATTTGAAGCAGCTTGATGGTACAATGAATCAGAGCACTGGACTCAGAATAAAGAAGAACCAAGTTCAAATCCTGTTTCAGACATTCACTAGTTGTGTGACCTTGGGTAAATCACTCAAACCGTTCCCAGCTTTAATTTCCTTATCTGTAGATTTCAGATAATAACAGCACCTATTTCAAAGAGTTGCATAATATTTTGCAAACCTGAAAGTGGTATATAAATGCTAGCTATTGAGGGGATTCTTTTTAAAGTTCTTATTAATAACTTGTCTTGACAAGATCATTTACTCTAGGGGCTTAGCTTTCTGGCATTTCTTTAAGACTCCTGATAGAGTCTTTGGCTTTGCCATTCACCTATTCCAGCAGCCACCTCCAGAGCCCATGGTCCCACCTCTGGATATTCCTTCCCTTTATAGTTATGCACACAATATCTCCCTCTTTAGAGCACTTTTAGGACATCAACTAGGTTTTTACTTTTCTTTGTACTCCTGACACTTAACAAAACATCTGGCACACTGTAGGTTATAAATGTACGCTGACTTCACTAGTTTCTGTTATCTCTATGCAGATGCCACTGAAATGTCTATTTCTAACCTCAATCTTGGTCCTGAGATGCAGTCTTATATTGCCATATACCTGCTAGAAAGATTTTCCTGTGTAACTTTCACTATTATTTCCCATTTAATACATCTAAATCTGAATTTATCTAATCTCCAAAACCTGTCTCTAACCCTAACTTCTAGGCCCAACTAAAATGACACCTCTTCCAACAAAGACTTCTTTGAAATCATAGTTAGCTATAATTCTTCCTTTTTTGTGCTAATCAGGCTACTCAGACTTCTACCTATTTCTCATGTTGCCTTTTACTGTCACTAGAGTAAAGATCTAGGCTTGACAATTATCTTTGAAATATTCCTGATGAATGATAACAGGCAAGTAAATTAACTCCTCCTTGTTCTAGTCCACTCTAATCTATAAGATTCTCTATAAATATCAGAATAAAAGCCCATCTACACTTGCAGAAGAAGTCTCTTTACTAAGAGGGTTCCTATTCAATAAGTTCAGAGGGGAAAAAAATAAAGAGTAAAGTTCTAATTAATCTGTGTGATTCATTCCTCCATTAAACCACAAACCTTTCAGAGAGCAGGGCCTCTTTGTATCTTCAGGGGTGGCACAAATAGACACTCAATGCTCACAGAAATTAATTAGAGCAGGAAGGAACCTTGAAAATTCCTTATTCTAAATCCCTGTGCTATATAGATGAGGAAAAAACTGCTCATTGAGATGAAGTGATGTGTCCAAGGTTACATAGCTAGCTAGCAGCAGAGACATCATGCTGCTTCTCACTCTGGTTAACAGTGTTACTAGAAGGAGAAAACACTTGAGAGCAATAATAGGGACTTTTTGGAATTATTCTTTGTTGCTGAAGGTGAGTGGGATAGATGAGAGTTACTCTTTGAAAGGGCTGCCTCAAGCAGTCATGTGTTCTCCCTCCTTGGAGATAAGATGTCTATTTATTGAAGGAAGCGAGTCAGATGAAATGAAACTCCAATTTCCTTTTAATGCTGGTTTTATGATTTCATTACAAAAGCAACCTATGATTGTGTAGTGATTGCCTGTTAACAGCTAAAAGTGGGAGTGATCACTCTTGCTTATGCACAATCTCCCCTCATCTAGTTTAAAAAATTACAACTTATATACATAAAAAGTTAACTGTATAGTGCCTTAAGTTCTCCAAGGGAAGATATCAAGACAAAGTTAGATAGAATTTAGAGAACAAGAGGAAAATATGGATGCAGTGAAACCTGGCATCAAATTTTCATATTCTACTAGTTTTTGCTGCTATTGTTTTTGCTGATTATAAAGGTATAATGAAAAGTAAATGATAACATACTGATCTTATTCCAGGTAAATTCAAGAGAGATCCAAGAACTGGCACTCTTCTAATAAAGCCAACAACCACAGGAAAGAATCCCCTAAAATTTAATAAAAAATAACCACAAATTAACATTCAGAACAACATATATTTAAAACTTTACTATTTAACATTAGTGGAAAATTATTCAGTATAATCTATTTTTGAGCTGAAGTTAAAAATTACTGACATTTTAATAAAAAAAATTGAAAATAATGAAAAAGTGAAAAGACAGCAATATAATGAAACCATTTATCAATAACCATGTAAACTAAACGGACTTTTTATGGCTGCAAATTAGATTTTAAGCTCTGGTCAACTGTCTAAGAAAAATTTATGCTATTGGTGAGATGCAGATGGAATCTATAGGGAATTCATAGTGGATCCAAAATATTATAAATATCTTGTATAGCTAATAAAATTCTCAAGGTCCATCTAAATCTTACAATTACACAGGGATGTGAATATTAGTATGATTAGAATTCAATTTTAGATTTAAAGGAAAAAGTGATAACTACAAGTTTTTAGAAATCAAATATTGTCAAGATAGTTATTACTAAATGAGTAGAAGAGTTGGCCTAGTAATTTTTAAATTTTATTTTAGAAGTCACTTATGCTCTGAAAATATACATTCAAACACAAAATAAAATCATCTTTTCCAAACAGCACTTAATTTAGAAAGATCAGTTCTAGATTCTAAGTTTTAAGTATTTTTTTTAAAAATAAAAAAACTTTACTTCAAACACCATTTGTTAATGCAAACTGTCAAGTAAATGCCCCAAATGTCCAGTATGAGGCCACAAACCAAGGAATTATAATTGACAGAACACTTAATTGAATTACATTCAATTAAGAAGACAATATATTTTCTGAACAAATCACTGCACCTGGGACTTTAAATTCATTCTCTCAACACTGATATAACAAGAGTTGCAAGTGCTTCATTCAGCTTGAGACTTTACAAACTGCACACTATTGCTTATTCAGGTATCACTGGTACTTACAAAATATTACCTGATTAAAATCTATCATGATGGTTTTGATATAGAATTCTGGGAAAAAAAAATCCTGTTATCAAAAGTATGACTATAAAGTGGCAGTGATTAAGTATGGTCACATAAAAAAATAATATTGTATTTGTATAATACACATTTTTAAACTGAAAAAATGAAATTAAGATAAAAGATTTTTTAATCTATAAAGGAAAAATGTGCATATCTAAAACAACTTTTAATGTATTAAAAAAATTATGTGAGATTATTCATTACCCATATATTTTCACTATATCTGATTAGCATAATTGGCATTTGATATTCTGATCAAAGTTTTTATATTTGTGTAAATATAAAAATTTCTCAATTTATATAATTCCTCAATTCTCAAAAGATTCCTCAATTATAAAAGCCTTCACTCAGGTGATTATCTTACCTGAATAGAAGAAAAAATCCATAAATTTCAAGGATCATGCCTATCAAAGGCCAACCAATAAGAACTACAAATACACCACCCAGGAAAAATCCTGTAGCTTTAACTTTGTGTTTCTGGAAGAAGAATCTAAATGTTCTTTCCAAACCAATTACAAAAGCCAATCCAGCCACAAATAATACCTGGAAGACAAAGAAAATTCACCTCAAAATAAAGAAATGTATTTAACTATAATGCATAAAAATAAAAATGTAGGCTTATGGAAGTGGAACCTTTAAAATAATCCCTTTATTTTAGGATGAAGCTATTGGGCCCTTTTTGAATATGAGAAGTTAATATGGTCAGTTTGATGCCTAGAAAAAGTTATCAGGTCATAAGATATTTGTTAAGCATTTACTCTGTGCCAGTACTGTGCTAAGTGCCAGGGATACAAAGAAAGGTAAAAAACAGTCCCTGATCTCAGAGTTCACAGTCTAACAGGGAAGACAACATGCAAACAACCATATACAAATAGATATAGACAGAATCAATTGGAGATAATCAATATAGGGAAGGAAGAAGCATAAAGGAATTTAGAAAGGATTTTCGGAGATGAGATTTTAGCTAGGATTTGAAAAATGTCAGAGAAGCTAGAAGTCAGAAATAAGGAGGAAGATAATTCCAGGAATGGGGCAGTCATTAAAAATATACAGAGTAAGGAGATGGAGTATCTTGAGTAAAAGTCATATAGGTAACCAACAATTTAATGAGACACTGGGTTTCATTAAGGGATGCAGAGATTTCAAACACAAAGAGGTGAAAGTCGTGCTATACTCTGTACCAGTCAGTATTTAACTAGCTGTAGTATTATATATTTACTGCAGGCAAATGAACATAGACATAGAGCTTTAAGGGGCCTTAGAGATTGTCTAGTGTACTCCCTTCAAGAAGAAACTAAGGAACGAGAATTTAAGTGATTTATCTAAGGTCATTTAGGTAGTAAGCAGAAGAGTAGAGATTTGAACCCAGGTCTTCTGACTCTTGTGTTCTATTCTGGGTATTACAGTCAAGGAATGACCCTGGTTGGTAAGTTGAAAAATATTCAAGGGAAATTCAGGCACATAAGGATCTGTTGAAAATCTGAAGATATTTAGTTTATAAAGAAATGTCTTGGGAAAAGAGGGAGATTAGTTTTTGTCAAATATGTGAAGGGCTTCAATTGAAAAGGTAGTAGAATTGGTGTCTACAAGGGCAGGATTAAGATCAGTAAGTGGAAGTTTTGAAGAGGTAAAGTTAAACTTGATATGAGGAAAAATGTCTTAATGAAGAGAACTATTTAAAAGTGGAACAGGCTGAGGCTATGAGTTGCTGGACTCAAAGCAGGTATGTTGAAGACAAAATTATTTTTCAGGTATAGTTTGAATTAAATGGCTCCCAAACTCCCTTCCACAAAGAGGATCATTAATAATAGCTAACATGTATATGGCTCTTTAAGGTTTATTAAATTCAAAGAACATGGTGGCAGCAGAAGCAAATTAGTTGCATACCCTTTTCCTATGCATGCTAAAGAATATGTAGTCAAAAGAAAAGATAAGTGGTAGTGGGTAGAAGACTTAAATATAATTGGCTTTTACCTTTCCAAGCCCATAATTACTGTCAGAAATCTGAAATAGCATTTTTTTTTTAGCAAAAATATTTTCCCTATGTATTATAACTTATGCTAATTGCCAAAATGTGAGTTTCTTTTGAGAAAAAATTCATTAAAATGTACATATAACATCATTTAATAATAACAATTATTATAATAAACAATTATTCAAACATTATACCAATATTACTAGTCCTGTGACTATCCCTTAATTAAAAAACCCCTGAAACCAAAAATCAAATACAATTTTGATCTATTTTGTCTTTTACCTTTTCTGTTCTCTGACTCAATATGGATTCTTCATAACATTCTTTATTAGTGTTTAACTTAAAATTGTTAGGTTTACAGTTACTTTCTATTATTTTCCCCTTTATAATGAAAAGTTATCAAGAATTTGTCCTTTTGGGTTTCTTCCATTCTTTCCAAATGATAGCATAAATGTTTAGTTAGTAAAAACTATATACTCTCTAAGTATTGTAGGAGTAGAAGTATTGAAAAACTTAAGGACCTTTTAAATCTTATACTGAAGTAGCAAATATGAAATTCTTACTGGAAGACTGAGATTAAAACCATTTAAAAGACTCACTAAAATTTAGGATATTCAGGTCAAATATTCCAATCTCTTCTTTTAGGTAGACAAATTAATATAATCAGTTGGATATCTCTTTAATCTTCCTTTAACCACTGATTAAATGTTTTAAATCATAGGTAGTTCTGGACCTAGATGATTTCACTGAATTTCACATTAATAATTAAAACTGATGAACCATTCCCAATTGAGAGCAGAGTGAATTAAATCTAAGTCTACAATTTTAAAAACATACTAAAAATAGTGAATTCTTTTCCATATAATTATAATATATATGCTATACAAGTTATTTATGAATTTAGTTAAAATATATTAATCAAAATATATTTTAAAAACTCACATTTCCAATAGCCAGTAGTGCTTTGTCGAAAAAGAGAATCATTCCAAAAAATAGGAAAAATACGCCAAATCCTGTTAATCCCATTCCAATTTCTGTAATAAAAATTATAGAATTAAGGTAACAAAGCATAAAAGTCTTGATTTCTAAAACTGTTTTTTTTTCCTTAGTTGTTACACTAGGGAACAGGCTCTCAAACATTATAGAACAGCTTTCTAAGTGAAGTAACAAAAGAATGGTATAAATTAATATCAGTTAATGTTTTAAAAACATGAAATTTGAATGGAAATTTCCCATTCTTATATGAGTGCTTCTTAGGACACAGGAAGCACAGTATAAAGAGATAAGAATTATGGTTATTTAAGCCACTAGTTCCAAACTTTATGTCAATAACTCTCTTTGATATTTGACAATTTTATGATCTTCTCTAATTATGTTCCTTTCATGTTTTATATTTTATTAAATAATGTTTTATAAGAACAATACTTAATACATATATGTGTGTATATATATTCACATAAGTAAGTATATTTCTTCACTTTTCAAATTTATGTCCCCTTTTGTACTCTGTGAGTATATATTCTTCAGAGTCATTGTACTTAGCCTAATATTAATTTTCTAAAAGTGGCACCACTGAATGAATTAATGAAAAGTTTTTATTAAGTGTTTGATATGTATGCTAAAGCATTAGGATATTACACCCCCCCTCTCCCCAAAAAAAGGCAATATAGTTCTTGCCTTCATGGAACTTAGATAATAACATAAAGGAATTAAGACCAGGTAAGGGTATTAGATAACATAAAGGAATTTTCGCTGGTTAAGGGTATTTATGTTTAGGAAGTCACCCGGAGAATAAGTGGAGCAATAAGGGAGTCAATTGACAAGTCTTTTCCAGAAGCAATGGTAGCAATTATTAGAATGCTGTTTTAGGAGTAAAAAAATAGAAAGATAAAAATCTTAGTCTTAGGAGATGCAGAGAAAGTGGTAAAATGGCAAAAAGAGGGTCAGGGTAAACTGTTGGCTGAGTGGAAGCAGTCTAGGGCTAGCTAGATATAGTAGGTTATGTATGTGTGCTATTTGACTCAATGAGAAAAACGATAGCTATCAAAATTATATTTTGACCTTAGAAAATTATGTCTCTTACCACATAACCTCTTAGAGCTTGTTTTCTTATCTATAAAATTAGGAATTTATATAAATGCCTTCTAATATGCCTTTTAACTTTAAATTTATGACTTCACATAGAAAAATCTGAACATTGTGTTTTGAAACATTTAATAATTTGTTATAGATTCATCATCTATAAATTTACAGATGCTATCTTTAAACTTATTGATATGTTCTTCTACCTAAGTTTTTGAGGGTTTTGTTGGTGTTTGAGTCATTTTAGTTATGTGCAACTCTTTGGGTTTTACTTGGTAAAGACACTAAAGCAGTTTTCCATTTTTTCTCCAACTCATTTTACAGATGAGGAGAGTGAGATAGAGATAAGTAATTTACAGGTTCACACAGCTAGTAAGAGTCTAAAGTTATATTTGAACTCTGGCTCTTCTGACTTCAGGGCCAACATTCTATCAACAGGGAAGTTGAGTCACTTAAGCCCATAGTCATAAAGGTTGTAGTCATTAGAAAGGGGCTTAAAACCCAAGTCCTTTGACATCAAAGCTTTTTGACATCCTCTTTCCACTGCACCACAATGCAAAGTCACAGATTTATTTCATATAATAAAACTGTTTACATAGATCTATTTGTATATATTCATAGATAGAGCTATCTCTGATTATGATAGCTATAACTATGATAGATTTATTTGAGTATATCCAGTAAGATTATCTAATCCTCTCATTTCTGATTTATCATACATGGTCAACAAGCATGAGCACAATTATCTATAAATCTGTAAGTAATTAGTATGATAAAAATTTGAAAAGGTCACATACTAATATATCAGTATAATATCACCAAAGATTGGGATAAAAAATATTTCATCTGTTCACAATAGATTATGAGGTACCTCTCTGAACATTTTCACATGAGTATAAAATGTTATTTGCTGATGACAAAAGTTTTTGGTCCAGACCTGTCATTTTATTTCCAACAGTTCTTTAATTTACAATCTTTGAGAATTGCCTGGGGGCACTGAGGGGTCAAACCAACCTTGGGAGGTAGGTGCTATTATTATCCCTATTTTACATTTGAGGAAACTGAGGTTTAGAGGTTAAGTGATTGCTCAGGGTCCCACAACTAGTAAGTGTCCTAGGCCAGCTGAGAACTCTGATTTTCCTAACTCCATACCTAATATTATATCCACTACATTACAAAGCTGCTTTACAAAGAACAAAGATTTCTTTCTCCATTATGCAAGTTATTTTAAACTCTGTTCAAAATAATATAGTAGGCAATTATGTCATAGGTGGTAACCATGGCATACAAGTCATTGGCAGTGCTGTATGTGGACTAGTCCTCACTTCTCAATCTCCCCACTGGTGCCTAATCCTAATTCTTTTCTCTTTTGCTTCTACCTGACTTGATCTCCATTAAAATTCTTATTCCTTTAGTGTGCAATGTGTTAGAAAGTAATCATTTTAAAATTTTACAAATTATTAAAAAATTAATTTTTTCTCTGGGGGCAACTTTAGAGAAGCACAAATCACACGTTCATTTTTTATGAGAACAAACTGATCTTGTTTATTAGCTTTTGAATCAAGGACCAAAGGGATTATAAATTTAAAGCAGGCAAAACTCAGAGAAGTTAGTCATCTCAGTTCCAAAGTCTTTATCCTAAGGAAGAAAAAGAGGTACAGAAACTTTTAAAGAGACTAGCCTAAAGTTACAAAGAAAATCAAGTAGTTGAGATAGGAATCAAATCCAGGTCCTTTGATTCCAAGTTTTTATCTCTTTTTACGAATATTCCTCGACTTTTCCTCTTCTTCAATGGCCCATATTCAATTAGCTGCTAAATTCTGCTGATGTGTCCTTAACAGCTATAACATCTATCCCTTAATTTCTACTCACTCGTCTTCTATGTTAGTTCTGGCTTTCATCACCTCAGCTGAACTACTTCACTAGCTACAATTGTTCTCCTTGCCTCTAGCATCTCCATTACAAAACTGCCAAATTGATATTCCTAAAACAGAAGAGCTTATGTCATGTGCCCCATCTCTAAATGCTTAATGTTTTCCTTTTGCCTCTAGGATGAAATATAAAATCCTCAGTGCATTTAAAGCCTACCTCAATCCAGCTCCCAGATAGTTTTCAAGTCTTATTTCATATGACTCTACTTGCATATTCTGTTCCAGTCAAACTAACTTGTGAGCAGTCTCTAATACTTAACATTTTATCTCCCACCTGCATGGTTTTGTATACATAGTTCCCCTCAACTTTCTCATCAAATCCGAAACATCCTATCTTCTACTTAAGACCTTTTCTGATCTTCCAAGTTATTAGCATTCTCTACCTTGTGAAGTAACCTTGTAGCTATAATTGTGTAAATGTGATTATTTCCCCATAAGAAGGTAAGCACCTTGAAGAAAGGAACAATTTTGTCTCTATATCCCCACAGGACTTGGCATATAGTAGTCACTAAATAAAAACAGGTACATAGTAAATGCTTGTTGAATTGAATTTGAATTTACATTGTAACACAATGCTTCTCTTAAAAAAGCAGTATGTAAGGTAAAAGTTTGATCACATCAACTAACCTGCAGACAAACAATTAACCAACATATTAGATACAATTCAATGTTAGCATCTCAAATGCCAAAACAAATCTTTTGGAGGAGTAACTGTAAAGAGATCTTACATGAATGTAGGTGAGAGATCCAGTGACAGAATAGTTAATTCATATTTTAGTTACTCATTCATCATAAATTTGAGGCAAGTGAGAAGCAGGGAAAAATGTGGCATAGGAGTTTTCCACTAAGAATGGGGACTAAAGGAAAAGGTTCAAAACTCTACATTATTTATGCTGTTGCATCCAATCTGAAAAGTCCTAATTACGTTGACATTTAATGTCTCAAGAAAGACAAGTAAAGCATGTGTATATCTGAGGCATCTAGCAGATGAAGTCCTTAATTTGGGTTCAGATCTTGCCTCTGATATGTATTAACTGTGTGACAAGTCACTGAGCCTCTCTAATCTTGGGTTTCCTTTTCTTAAAAAAAAAATGAGGATTACACTGGCACCATTTAATAGGACTGTTGTAAAAATAAAATAAAATAACATATCTAATGCCCTTTACAAAACAATGCTAGCTCTTATAGTTCTGAATAGCCTATACTGTGACTCAATTGTCTCTAAAAACCAGATGACAGTCATTAATAGGGTAAATATAATCTTGTTTATTTTTGCAATGAAAGCAATGTTATCACTGAACAGAATCTCAAATATCAGTGTTTTCAGGATTCCATCAGGACATCTAAAATGGTAGTTGAGGAGGAATAAACAAAATTCCACTTTAACGTGGTTTTGTATTCAAGATTTGTCTTCATGAAAGAACAAATCACAAAAAAACCTCAACTAGCAGAAAAAGTAAAGTATTGTTTGACAAAGAAAGGTACAGAAACTTTACACCAAGATGGTGGGAAAAATAGTTAAATAAGTTAATAGAATCAATATTATGAAAAAGCACTTATGAAGTGTAGTATAGGCTAGACATGTAAATGAAAACATGAGTCTGGATGGAAAAAAGTAAACTAAGCATAACTTTTGGTAGGTATAAGGTTGTCTTGAGCAGCAGGTGAATGCCCAAAATGAAAACAGACAACATACTAAAGGGCATAATATACTAACATTAGCTTTTGGGTTAGACTGTGAGGTCATTGAAAGCAGGGATAGTTTGCCTTTCTTTGTATCCCCAGTCCCTGGATCCCAATACCTGACAAATAGTAGGTGCTTAGTACACACTAATTTACTGACCGACTTTAACTGATGAGTGTGTGTATCGCTAACATTAACTTAACAAAACAAAACAAAACAAACAAACAACAACAACAAAAAAAAAAACACTAAGAAGATAACAGTGGAAACCTGTTAGACAAGAGGGTAGTTTTAAGAACCAAGATGTAGGTGCAAATACATTTAAAAGCTCTGAGTACTAGAACATATTTTAACCACCACTAATACATGAATAAGCAGGTGCTTTCAAACAAAACAAAGCACTTCTCGTTTGGTGCTGAGTGGGATCCCGGCTCTCTTCTTTCTCAGACACTGGAGGTCCTCCTTAGTTCATCTAACTCTCCCTTCTAGGTGCCCCCGGGAGAACAAAGGCGGCGATGGACCCCAAAGGGCTTAGCCGGCAGAGGAGGTGGTGGGAATTGGGGGGAGAGGGGTCTTAGGCTCCCGAGAGCCTCGACTTCTTTTCCTGACCCTATTACCCTTTCCTGCCCTAGTCCCGATCCGGTCCAGCCCAGGATCAGCGCTCCACCTCGCCCCTAGGGTCCTCAGCCTCCCGCCTTCCCCCTCCCCCCTCCCTCCTCTCTAGGGGTTTCATTCATTGCCTGGGGTAGGCGGGGCGGGGCTGGGCAGCAGAGCTAGGATGTGAGGGAGGGGCGTGCGCGGTATCTGAGAGAGAGGGGAAAGTGGGGACCCGGAGGTGGTGCTTACTCTGCGTGTCCGTTAAGGAGATCATGGCTGCGATGGTGGTAGTGGCGGTGGCAGCAGCAACTTAGGGGTAACGCGACTAGTGCCGGGGAATATAAGGGAAAGCAACCCTGGCAGCAGCCGCCACGTCTTCCGGAAACACGCAGCCGCCGGTACCTCGATTCTAAAACATCTTCCTGATGGCTGAACCCGCTCCTTCAGCGAGCCAATCGCGAAGGATCTTGTTCCAAGTCGTAGGCTTTGATCCTCCCCTTAGGACCAATCCGGGGAGGATGCTTCTGATTGGTTGTAAAGGTCGAGCCAATGATCGTGCGCCTTCGCGTTTGGTTGAGAAGAAGACTTCCGGCGGAGGGAAGCTACTCTGAACCGCTGAGGTGAGTAACTGTCTTGGGAATGGAGATACTGGTGTCCGGCTCAGAGTTGGCCTCTGCTGCTCACGGTCCAGTGGGGGAAATGGCAGTGGTAAGGGTTGTTGTTTTGTACTCTTGAGGCGATGCTCCCTCTGTTAGCAACCTAAGAGACTTGGCGAGTCCTCGGTACCTTTCTTTTTCTCTCTTTCCTTCCTCTCAGTCAGCGGCTTGGGGGAGGGGGCGGTGATTCATTGACTAGGCGGACCAGCCTTGGGCTAGGGAAGACAGGATGTTGCTGAAAGAAGCCTCCTCTGGGCCACTCGAATCTTTTGGGAAAGGTTAGGCTTTTGTGTTCCCCTCTGTAGGCTTCTGTGGGAGGGAAAGTCGCGTGCCTTTCAGTTCAGGCACAATTTTAAGAGCTCTGGGCAAGTTGGGTTTTTTGTTTTGTTTTATTTTGTTTTGTTGTTTTTAAATCAAGCTACTACCGATTTGTAAATACGCAACTTGAAGTGATATTTCAGATGAACTGTTGTCTAACTAGTCTACGATATCTTCTATTTGATTTTTATTATCATAGTCATTTCTAGATATAATCTGGGTAAATGATTTAACATTTATCCTCCAGGGTATGGGGTGGAGGCAGGAAGTACTATGGATACGCATTTTAATTTAATCTACAATATTAATGTTTTCATTATTTTACAACCATCGAAACAATCAAGATCTGATTTGTCAGGTTTGTCACTTAAAAACAATTAACCATTGGCACACTTCTAAATAGATCCCTTCCTCCCTCCTTCCACATTAAATTCTCATGTAATAAAGAAAATCACTTAAACAGACTATATAGTTGGTGTATGCAGCACTCCTGCATTCTCCCACCTATTTTATAGTAGGAGAAAAGTACATTTACTGTGTTTTCATTATGTCTGTTCTGTGCAATTGACCCCCAAATCTACATATCTATCCTTTGTATCTTTTCTGAGTTCCAATCCCTTATCTCTAACTGCTTCCTAGATATCTCTATATGGATAGAAATATCTCCCAAAGTCATCTCAAATTCACTCTGTCTAAAGAACTAGTTTTCCCCCACCAAAATATAACTCTCCTTTTTAACTCCTTATTTTTTCCCACTTAACCCAGAGCTCTCACCTATCAAGATCTTTTTGAATCCTGACTCAGCTATTCAGTTTGTTAATTATTCCTCCCAAGTTTGTATCTGTAGATTTTATAAGCATGCCATTTAGGTCACTGTTAAAAATGATAGGGTCAACCATATATCTAGAGACCTTCAGTGGAACCATTAATCTTTAGTTTTTTGGGGTCCAGTAATCCAACTAATTTTGAATCCATCTAACTGTACCTACAATTTAAATGTCTGGCCTACAGTTTCATCTTCTAAGAGTAGTATGAGAAATCTTAAAATTATTTGCTAAAATTTAAGTTAACTATATCAAGTATTTCCTTAACTACTGTTTCAGTAAGTCTGTCAAAAAAGGAGCTGACATTTGCATGTTGTGACCTTTTTAAGTGAAACTTTATCAACTCTTTGTGATTACTTCTTACTTTCTTAGTTGTCCACTAACCATCTCTTTTATGAAACATTCTAGAATTTTTCCAGGTTACCAAAGTCAAGATCACTGGTTTATATAGAACATTTTATTTTTTCCAATCATGTGGTACCTTTCCCATTCTGAACAATCTTTTCATAGATCATCAATTGTGTTCAGCACTCAATTATTTCAGAACCAAATTTCTTCTTCTCTCCAGACTTTGTGTTATGAATACATCAAGGGCATTTAAGCACTCTCTTATCTCCCTACATATCTTCCATATTTGTTTTTTATTAGTGGTATTTATCCCATTCATTCCAGTTCAGAGAGCATTTTTTCTTGTCATTATTTTCCACTATGGAGTCCCATACCATTTTTTATTGCTATATTTTCCTAAGTATTTCATCAAGCTGTGATTTTTCTTGGTGTGGCAATCCCCTTTACTGCTATGATTATAACTTATCTGTAACTTTTAATCATAGGGAATTAAGTGATTTGCCTAAGAGCATACACTATCAATGAGAAATGGTTCTTGAATCCAAATATTCCTGACTTAGAATTCAGGAGACTGTACATTGTTTGCTACCTTTCTACTATTAAAAAAAATCCCAAAGAAACAACAAAAACTACTTTTGACAACATCAATTCCCAAAGAGGCACCTGGATCGACATAGAAGAATTCTGATATTTGTTAGTAGACCAGAGCTGGAGGTATATTGATATGTACATATGAGACCTCTGTATAGTCTATAAACTTTCAGTTTTCCTCAATTTTAATTTTTTCCAGTATTTTGTTTTTTTTCTCCATATGTACAACTTTGCATTGAAGTCACTCATTTTTAAAGCATATACTGATTGAATTTGAAGGATCTTATTGAAGTCTGTGGAATTTCTTTACCTCTTGATCCTCTGCAATAGAAGTTGGGGTGAATTGCAATTGTGTTCTTGCTGGTCATTTTGCAAATGCTTCACGTGACCGCATACAATTTAAAAAAACATTTTTTTATTAAAGCTTTTTATTTGCATAACATGTATGGATAGTTCCTTAACATTGATCCTTATAAAACTTTCCATTACAAATTTTCCCCCTAGTCCCCTCCCCTAGATGGCAGGAAGTCTGTTACATGTTAATTATATTAAAATACTTGACAAGTCAAATATATGTATACATATTTCCATACTTATCTTGCTGTGCAAGAACAATTGTATCTACATGAACAAAAAATATCTGAGAAAGGAAACCCAAAGCAAGCAAACATCGATAGAGATCATGGAAATGATATGTTGTGGTGACCACATACAATTGATGAGATAACCAATGTCCTATGAAATATTTTTTTTAGTTCTCCAATGCTTGAAATATCATACATTGCTAACTTCTTTGTTTGCCTTTGCAGGGATAATCTATGAACAACCTTTAAGTTTAGCTGAAACTTTATTTTCTGATTTTATTTGTGGCAAGAATGCCAGAATTGACAGGATTCAGTTTCTTAGGTAATATGTCCTCTTGTTCATTTTGTGATTCTTAGCACCCTCTGTCTTCTTTTCTTACCACCTTAATACCATCACCACAAACTATATTACAAAGGATTGGAATACCATTTTACATTTTTCTACCTTTCATGGGTTGCCATAGCCAAAGAATTCATTGCCAAATGATTAGCAAGTTTGTGAAATGGTTCCTTTCTTCTTCCCCAGTTACAATAACAGAAGCTGAATACTTTGGTGGTGACTGGGAGATGGGATGTTCCTAGTGGATAATGTTGAACATTATGAAAAAATCTGGATATTTTTTTCTTTCCTAATTAGACTGATTTTAATGTATTTATTTTGTTTTTAATGAAACTTGGTTTTTATTTGCAGTACAAGCCTGTGGAAACATCTTTTATTATAAACTGATTTTCCATATCTACAATTGTGTGGCATTATAATAAAAAGGTCTGTTGCCTTTTCTGTTTTTCATTGCACTAATATTAGTATGTGATAGCAATAGTAACAATCTTATCTCTACCCAGACATATATACTGGGATCTTTGATTATTGTTAGGCAACTATAGTTTGGTCTTTAGTAGGAAGAGAGAACAGTAATTAGTCTCTATAGTTCTCTCTCTCTGGATGTGTGGCATTTTCCATCCAAAGTTCATTGTGATTGCTTTGGATCACTAAACCGATAAGAAGAATCAAGTCTGTCATAGTTGATCATTGCACAATCCTGCTGTTGCTGTGTACAATGTTTTACTGGTTCTGCTTGTTTAACTCAGCATCAGTCTTTGTAAAGTCAGCTTGTTCATCATTTTTTAGAGAACAATAATATTTCATTAATTTCATATACCTTAAATATTCAGCCATTCCCCAGTTGATGGGCATCTACTCATTTTTCAGTTCTTTGTCACTACAAAAACAGTTGCTACAAACATTTTTGCATATCTTTTATGATTTTTTTGTGTTACAGATCCAGTAGTGGTACTTCTGGATCTAGTAGTATGCACAGCTTTATAACTCTTTGGGCATAGTTCCAAATTGCTTGGAGTAGCATTTCTTATTTAAATACTAATTGTAAATTAGGAACAATTCACATATTATTCATTTTCTAATACTTATTATTGAAAATAATATTAATGCAGAGAAGATAAGACTTGAAAAACATTGATCAGTCTTTCTCTTTTAGAAAGAACTTCACTGATTGTTAAACAGTTTGAAAATGGAATCAGTTTCAGGTGGGTTGAAATAATTACTTTTTTTAGTTGTTTTATTTCTAATTCTGCTTGCTTCAGATTTAAACATGCAGAAACATTTTTCTGATACAAGTAATAGTCACTATCATGGATATCTGGAGAACATTATAAGTATGGACTTGGACACAGACTTGGGTGCCCATGATATGTGAAAAATCTGTATGAGCCTGAATTTTCAGGTTCATAAAATATTTTCCAAAGATACATCCAAGTTCTGTCTTAAAGCCCTTTTTTTCATTCCTGATGACTGGCTGGAGATAGTGATAAAAAGATAAAAAGGTAAGTTTTAAGAACCTAGGTCTTTATCCTTCATTTTTTAAAATTGCATTATCATTATATATTGATTCAGATTCTCTAAGCATGAAAACTATTCCTGAAAAGTAAGTTAGATTGATAGGGTAAGTTTTAATGAATGACTGACTGCCTCAGACCTATATGGCTTCTTATGAACAGCCCAATTTGTTGACTTTGCACATTTATTCAATATATGTTTTTAAGTCGCCTGAATCATATTAGGTACTGGGGAATACAATGAAAAAAAAAATAAAACCTAGAACAACCTCTTCCTTTAAGGAACTTTTTTATATTCTCTTGGGGGAAAGGGAAACATTAATACAATTAAGTAAATACAAAATGGAGATTAATTTTGTAGAAATGAGATAATGCCGGTAGCAACTGGAAGATTAGGGTAGGTTTTATGTAGAACATGTCATTTGACTTGAGCCTTGAAGGAAGCTTTGAATTCTGTGACATAGAGGTAAGGAGAGAATGCAGACTGTAAGGACAGTTTGTGCAAAGGTACAGAAATATCGATGTGGAATAGTAAATATGGGGAACTGCCCAAGCAATCTTGTTAGGCATTAATATGACAGTCTATGAGAATAGCTCTGGAAAGAAAAATTACTCTGGAAATCTGGAACCAGATTGTGAAGGACTCTGAATGACAAATGGAAGTATTTTATCCTAGAGGTAATTAAGTACATCTGAAACTTTTTGAGAAGAATAATAAGGTGGGCACACCTTTGTTGTAAAACTATCAATTTGTAAGCTCTATGGAGGGTGGATTGGAGAGGGAAGAGACTTAAAGTGGGAGTACTAATTAGGAGGCTATTGCCTGGGATGGTGACCAATCGAGTGGAGGGTTGTCATGGTTAGGTGTAATAATGGTACCCTCAATCAGAAATGGGAATGGGAAGATGTTAGAAGGAAGGGGTCATATACAACTACAGATAACGAATTTAGTTTTAGAATAGTTGTTTAAGATATATATGGTGATTGTTTGATAGGTATTTGGAATGTGGGCTTAGAAGTCCTCAGAAAAATTAAGGCTGTATATTTAAATCTGAGTGTTATCTGTGTAAATGTAATAGTTGAATGCAGGTGAGCTCCAAGATCATTAAAGTAATAGAGAAGGTGGCCAAGGTGACTACATAGAGAGGTTGTAATGTGGATTGTGATTCAGCAAAGGAGACTGAGTAATTAAGCAAGAAGAAATAGAATCAGGAGAAATCAGTATCATAAAATCCCAAGGAAGAAAGAGTGTCCAGGAGAAGGGTTTTCATATTGTTAGCACATTAGGTGCTGCAGAAAAGTCAAGAAGTCTGAGAACTGAAAAGAGACTAGTTGTACCTGGCAATTAAGAAATCATTAGTAACTTTGTAGAGAACAATTTCAGCTGACTGCTTAGAATGGAAGCCAGATTGTAAGAGATTAAGGATAAGAGCAGAGAAAGTGGAATAATAAGTACTGATACTTTTTTTCTCAGACTATGAGAGAAAGGAAAAATGTAAGCAGATAGCTTGAAACTGGCAGTACAAGAGGTCATCCTAGGCAATGTCCTGTTTATTTTGTAGTGTAATTATTATGTTGTATCCAAGTCATGTGTTATCCATTTAATAACAGTGAGGTTGAGATTGAAAGGAAGTAAAACTAAAACATTACTTTGTATGCTTTTATTTTAATACATTAGAAAATATTTAGGGATACTTTTTTTTTTTTTTTTTTTGCTTTTTGCTTTTTGCTGAGGCAATTGAGGTTAAGTGTCTTGTTCAGGGTCACACAGATAGGGAATGTTAAGTGTCTAAGAGCAGATTTGAACTCAGGCCCTCCTGACTTCAGGGCTGGTGCTCTATCCACTGCCCTGCCTAGCTGCCCTTTAGGGATACTTTTTAATAGCTTTCCAGTTTTCAATTGAATGAACTATTATGGGAGAAACCCTTCTTTTCTGCTACATCTTGCTGATGTCAGTGTTCATATTGATTAGAACTATATAGGTTGGCATTTTTTCCACTGGCGTTAATGAAGAATAAAGAAAATCCTGGTAATACATAACTTTTCTCTTTGTGCCTCTAGCACAAGGTTATAATCATGCTCCATCCCGAGGATATAATATATAAACACATTGATAGAAAACTTATTACAGTAAAGTATGGACATTTTAAATAAATTCCCTATGTCTTAAGGTCTGGTAATTAAGATATATATGGTCTAGAAATTCTTGATTACCCTCCTCTAGTCTCATTTGGATAATTTTTCCTTTATTCTGTGGTTTATCCATAGCTTGGTTGCTGAGCAACATATAATAGAGCTTTTATAAACTCATGGTCCTTGTGGATCTTTTTTTGTTTACTGTAGAGCTAAGTGAGGAATTAGATTCTGTCACCAGTGAACTACAAGCAATAGAAATTCAGATACAAGAACTTTTGGAAAGACAACAAGAACTTATTCGTAAAAAGACTGCCCTAAAGAAGAAAATAAAGGAATCTCTGGAAGATTCAGGTGCTGGGGCAAGCTCAGAATTGGATTCTTCTCCTGAAGGCTGGAATAAACAAGGTTTAACTTTTTATTTTGCTAGGGTGTGTGTGTGTGTGTGTGTGTGTGTGTGTGTGTGTGTGTGTGTGTGTACGTGTGTGTGTGTGTACGTGTGTGTGTGTACGTACATGTACTGAAATTTAAATTGCTCTATTTAATATACTTTCCATCAGTCTTAGAATGGTTATGCTGGTTGTCTCTTTCAGGGAGTGTTGGGAAGGGAAAGCGGAATGTTTTGGATACAGCTTTACAGATCCTCGTGAATTTAGTTTTTATGACTTAAATTTTGTTATTTTTTTGAAAGATAAAGTAAAATTAACTTTTATGCTTGCAGAATGTGGTTATTCTAATTAGAGTTTAGTGTTAATTAAGCTTCCTGCTTGAATGTTGTTAAAAACCTTTTAAAAATATATTTGCCTATATTCTTGTAGTTGAATATTTATTTAATGAATCAGGATCTTGCAAAACTTTAGTGATGTCATTAGGAACATCATAGAAAGCTTTCAGAATATTAAAGGTACAGAGAAAGTATTGAAATCAGTATGTAAAAATTTTTAGGGCATATCCTAAATTATTCATTATTATACTAAATGTAAAAAAAAGTTTATTTTCTTGTGATTTTTTTTCTGAAAATGAACTATATAGAGAAAAGTATAGCCATTTAACAATCCTGGTTAATTGGGTTCCTGTTATTTGAGGTAAAAATAAAAGATTGATGAACATCTATTTATTGCCTACTATGAGCAAAATATTATAGGTTTTGTTATTCCTCAGTGCATCAACCTGTAAATATAACTATCAGGACATTCCAAAGGAAAACAAAAAATGTTTAATTATGGTTATAATACTTAGTATGTCATTTAGGAGTTGTGATTATTCTTAGCTTTAATCTTAAAGAGAAACAAAACAAAACTTTTCTTCTATATTTATTTTTTTGATCTTGTTTGAAAGTTTCCTAAAATAGTCAAGTAGTCATAAAAATAAGTCAATTTTTAAAAATTAGTGTCTCTCCAAAAGTTAAAATTGTTTGTTGCATTCATTTCATCTGAATTTTATTACTGAATACTGCATGTGAAATTCTGTTTTAGAAAAACACTGATTTATGTATTTTTGTTTCAGTATTTCAGTGTATATAATTTATTTTATGTTTTTCTTATCCTAGATTTTCCGTGGTCTGGAAAAGTTAAGGAGGCCATGCAGAATGTCTTTAAACTGCAAAAGTTTAGGCCTCTACAGCTTGAAACTATTAATGTGACAATGGCTGGAAAGGAAGTATTTCTTGTGATGCCTACTGGGGGTGGAAAGAGCTTGTGTTACCAGTTACCAGCAGTATGTTCTGATGGTATGTGGAAAAAAAAAAACTAACTAAAATTGAGGAAAAATATAGTGCTCTTTCATATTAGTTTGTAAATAGCTTTAAAATAATTGCTAAATAATATACTAATTTTGCAAACTCCAAAATTTATCTATGAATTTAGTTGGTTTTTTAAAAAATCAACTTTAGTTGTTTTTTTTTTCCTTATGAAAGTGTTTTCATGTAGACCTTGAAATATAACAATAAAAGGCAGCTAGAGTGGATATTTGATCAGGACTTTGAAAACTTGTGTCTGAGTCACCTAATTATGTGACATTGAAAAAGTCACAAAACTTTTCTAATATTTTTTTTTTGTCACCTACAAATTTGGGATAATATTATTATTGTGGGAATCAGATGGGATAAGAGAGAACTTTGAAAACTGTAAAGCACTAAATAAGTATGGGGTTATTTAAGTAATTATTATTAATCTTCTATTAAAGTCTCAGTCTACTATCTTAACATGGAGGTAACTCTTGCCTCTGAAAGGATATGCCAATAGAGTGCAAATTCTGGTAAATCCTGCCAGCCTAGAAAGACCTAATGATATGGGTGACCTATTGTCAGACATGACCAGTGGAGCTATTTTGGAGAGGCTCACCATTGGAAGGAGCAGCTAGGTGGCACATTGGATAGAGTGCTGCGCCTAAAATTAGGAAGACTCATTTTTGAGTTCAAATCTGGCTTAATTAGCTGTATGACCTTGCTCAAGTCACTTCACTCTGTGTGCCTCAGTTCCAGAAAAATGAGCTGAAGAAGGAAATGACAAACCACTCTAGAATCTTTGCCAAGAAAACCCCATATGGGATCATGAAGAATTGGACCTGACTGAAATAATGGAACAATATTAACATCATTAGGGGACTGACCTCCAGATAATTTTTTTGTTGTTATAACAACTCATGAAGATAATATTAAGATTACATTCTGCATCAGTGAAGGAAGTATGTTCTTTGATTAAATCTTTCAATCTTGAAGGATTGAAGTAGGTATTAATATTGCTCAGAGTTTTTAGGAGTATGTCAATCTCAGTTATAGGAAGGAACATAAAAAAGGGAAAGGCTATATATAGTTTTTGGAAAAAGCCATTAATTTCAGAATGTTTTCATTTGTACTCAAACTCAGAAGATGTTAATGTAGACTGATGCGTTAATGCCATTATATAACTAACACTTAGAAATTTACAAGTTGCTATTTCCTTTTTTGCTTAAATTATAGGCTCCTCATGGATGCCCATCTATATCACCTTAAAAATATGATCCAAAGATGTTACTGGCTTGACTAATATTATTTTGAAATGTTATTGAATGTAAGTTAAAGCATTCATAAATATTAGTATTTGGAATATTAGACTATATTGAAAAACTGATAAGGCAAGAGAAACAAATATTAAAACTTCTGCAATAATTTTCAGATTTTTGCCTATTGGCCCATATGTTTACCTAACATTCCAATAGCGCACCGAGGAAATTATGAAGTTTAAAGCAGGAATATTATCTCTTTCAGGTTTTACACTTGTGATCTGCCCTTTGATTTCCCTTATGGAAGATCAGTTAATGGTTTTAGAACAATTGGGAGTTTCAGCTACTTTGCTAAATGCTTCCAGCACTAAGGTATGTTTTAGATACGTATAAAAGGCGGGTTTCTAGTTTCTTGTCCCTCTAATACTATAAATTGGTACCTTTTAAAATTAGAATCCTATAATAATAATTAGGGATATGCTATTGTGCAATAAACAAAAATATTTTTTAGGCAAGATAGCTTGTCCTTATATAGTTTCTTCTGTTTTGAGACTAAAATAATATGCATCAAAAAGTATTTTTCATTTATTTTTGCCATCTTCCTATGCTCACCCATTTCTTTTACAAAATAGTTGATGAGAGTAATATTTTAGTTTATCTAAAACCTAGCTGGGTTAAAAATACCCCTCTAGACCAGGGGCTTTTTTTTTTTTTTTTTTAATTTCCTTGACCCCTTTGTCAGTTTGATGAATCCCATGCTTGCTTTATCTCAGTAATGTTTTTTAGATAAATGAAGAAAATGCAAAATTTCAGTTAGAGATTAGTGAAAATTAAGATGTATTTTTCCCCCCATCTGAGTTCACACATTCTTTGAAATTTATGTACTGATGCCTTGGAAGCCTAAGGACCCAAGGTTAAAAACCTCTTTTCTGGTATTTAATTCATTCCTCTGTCAGCCCTTCTAAAGCAGGAGGGTTTTTTTTTTTTTTAACATTTTTTTTGTGTCTGAAGTCAAATGCTTTTTCAGAATAATGTTTTTAAATGTGCAAAATGATATGCATAGGGATATAATAAGGGAAGCCAATTGCATTGAAATGAATTTATCAAAATATTGGTGGGGGAGAGGAAAATCACAGACCCCCAGGTGAGGAACTGCTGTGATAAAGGTTTTTCTTGACAAAATTAGCCTAGCTACTGATTGCTAAGTAAGCAACAAGAAGAGGAAGGGTGATAGGAAATAGCATTATGAGATTTCTGATCTGCTTTTTAAAATGTAATTAATTTCTTTAAAAAGCCATCTCATATCCTTTTACATGCTTTTTAGTTGTCATGTGTTATTTTATAATATATATGTTTATGCCATATTGAGTTAGATTGTGAGCCTCAGTCTGTGGAACCTGACTTAATTCAGTCTTCGTATCTCTCATAATATCCAGCTCAAAACTCATTTTAAGTATATTTATTAAAAGTATTTTAATTAATAAGATTTTATCAACTGAAACTTTGCTGAGGATATTTTGGGAGATACTAAACTATATAATAAGAAATGTTTATACAATAGTAAATTATAATAATTAGTAGTAGTAGTTATAGTATTAAGTTATAATAGTGAATGTGTTCATTAACCATTTTAGTAAAATAGATCAGTTTTTTGACCCATACCTAACACCACATAGCAAGATAAGATCTAAATGGGTTCATGATCTAGATATAAAGAGTGATATTGTAAGCAAATTAGAAGAACGTAGTATAGTTTACCTCTCAGACCTGTGGAGATGGAATAAATTTATGTCCAAAGAAGATCTGGAACTCTTAATTGAACACCAGATAGATAATTTTGATTATATTAAGTTAAAAAGTTTCTGTACAAACAAAATGAATGCAGACAAGATTAAGAGGAAAGCATCAAATTGGGAAATCATCTTTACATTTAATGGTTCTGATAAAGGCCTCATTTCTAAACTATATAGAGAATTGCCTCATATTTATAAGAATTCAAGCCAGATAAATGGTCAGGGGATATGAACAATTTTCAGATGATGAAATTAAAACCATCTCTAGTCATATGAAAAGTTGCTCCAAATCACTATTTATCAGAGAAATGCAAATTAAGACAACTCTGAAGTACCACTACACACCTGTCAGATTGGCTAAAATGACAGGAAAAGATAACGATGAATGTTGGAGGGGATGTGGGAAAACTGGGACACTAATACATTGTTGGTGGAACTGTGAACGGATTCAACCATTCTGGAGAGCAATTTGGAGCTATGCTCAAAAAGTTATCAAACTGTGCATACCCTTTGACCCAGCAGTGTTTCTATTGGGCTTATATCCCAAAGAGATCTTAGAGGAAGGAAAGGGACCCACCTGTGCAAGAATGTTTGTGGCAGCCCTTTTTGTAGTGGCTAGAAACTGGAAATTGAATGGATGTCCATCAATTGGAGAGTGGCTGAATAAATTATGGTATATGAATGTTATGGAATATTATTGCTCTGTAAGAAACGACCAGCAGGATGATTTCAGAGAGGCCTGGAGAGACTTGCATAAACTGATACGAGTGAAACGAGCAGAACCAGGAGATCATTATACACAGCAACAACAATATTACATGATGATCAATTCTGATGGACATGGCTCTCTGCAACAAACAATTGTCTCAAACCAGTTCCAATTGTTCAGTGAAGAAAGCCATATACATCCAGAGAGAGGGATATGTGGACCACAACATAACATTTTCATGCTCTTTATTGATTTTTGCTTGCACTGTGTTTCCTTTCACTGATTTCTTTTTCCTTGTAGATAGAATTTTTCTTGCACAACAACTTGTCAAGTATTTTATCATTATTAACATATAATGGACTTCCTGCCATCTAGGGGAGGGGTGGGGACTAGGGGTAAAATTTGTAATGGAAAGCTTTGTAAAAATTAATGCTGAGGAACTACCCATACATATGTTATAAAAATAAAAAACTTAAAAAAAATTAATAAACTTACTACCATAAAAAAAATAGATTTTTTTTTTTTTTATTTTTTTACCCCCTGTTTATTTTTTAACAGGAGCACGTGAAATGGGTTCATGCTGAGATGGTAAATAAGAACTCTAAGCTAAAGCTCATATATGTTACTCCAGAGAAAATTGCTAAAAGCAAAATGTTTATGTCAAGACTGGAAAAAGCCTATGAAGCAGGAAGATTTACTAGAATTGCTGTGGATGAAGTTCATTGCTGTAGTCAATGGGGACATGATTTCAGACCTGGTATGTATTTAATTATCCAGTATTAAATATATACCAGAAAAATAGATGCCTGCATTATCCTTCTGGTTGGTCTCTCTGCCACCTTTCCCCTCATTCTAGAATATCTTCCATTTAGCTGTTAAATTGATCTTCCTAAAACAGAAGGTTGACCAGATAACAACTAATTGTTAGTCCTTTGTTCTTCAAGTGCATTATCTCCTGTCAATAAACTGGTAGTTAGTTCCCTGTTACTTCTAGATTCAAATGTAAAATCCTGTTTGGCTTTTAAAATTCATGGTAACTTGATCTCTTCCTATCTTTTCCATATTCTTATACCTTACTCATCTCTGTGTACGCTACAATCCAGTGACACTGGCCTCCTTACTTACAAGATATTCTGTGCATTTTCATTGATTGCCCTCCATTCCTGGAATGCTTTCCCTCCTTAGCTCATTTTCTGGCCTTCTTTCAAATCTTAACTTCTTCAAGAAGCCTTTCCCAGTCCATTACTTGTTAGTGTTGTTAACTGTGAAATTATCTCCAGTTTATCCTTTGTATATCTTGTTTGTACATAATTAATTATATATTATTTCCCCCATCTGATTGTGAATTCCTCAAGGGTAGGGATTGTCTTTGGCATTTTTGTCCCCAGCACACAGTAGTTTCTGGCAGATAGTTAAGTGCTTTATAAATGTTTGTTAGCTTGACTTCTGAATCCCCCTCATCATCTCTATCCAACATCTTTCCTGTTGTGGTGGTGGTTTTTTTTTGTTTTGTTTTTAAACAAGAGAATAGACTATTTTGAAAGATAGGCTGTTTTGTCAGATACCTTACTGAACTTGGTTAGAAATGTTCCTTAGCTTTTGATATTTGATTCTGACCAAGAAGCTCTTCCTGAAGAACTAGTCAAATTAAATTCTGGAGAAATGTTGCTAATAATAGCATATACTAATTGAAATCAACAATATGTTATACTATGTGACCTGTTTTAATTCTTGCAGGTGAGGAAGGATATATTTAACAAGTTTTTTTCCCCTTTTTTTTTCTTCCAGATTATAAGGCACTTGGTATCTTAAAGCGACAGTTTCCCAATACATCATTAATTGGTTTGACAGCAACTGCTACCAATCATGTTTTGAAGGATGCACAGAAAATTTTATGTGTTGAGAAGTGCTTTACATTTACTGCATCTTTTAATCGGCCAAATCTTTATTATGAGGCATGTAGCGTTTGTTAATTTAATGTGTGAAATTTTAGTGGAATTTATTTATTTAATATACATTACAAGTACTTTTACTTATATGATTGCTCTAAATAGGGAGTGAATAGATATTGAAGACAATTTTGCAAATCGTCTCACAAGACTAATCATACCCATAGCAGGGTATAGTATCCCCTCCACAACATACCTAATACGTTGTGTCTAGCCTTTGCCTAGACTTTTATGAAGAACACTGTCTTCCTCTTTCCCAGGCTTTTCATTATGTTTTTGGAAAGCTCCAATTGTTAGGAAGTTCTTCCTTAAATCAAGCCAAAGTCATCTTCTTTAAAACAGTTTCAGTTGAGTATTGGGGTTGAAAGCAAAATGAGAAGCCATTGAAAAGTAAGATGTATATCTTAGAAATAATGGAGGTAGTGAGTGTAGACAACTTTTGGGGAGAAATTTGACTCTGAAAGGGTAAAGAGATGATTGAGGGAATGGAAGGTCAAGTGAAGTTTTTTGTTTGTATGTTTTAAGAACTGGAAAAGACTTGGACATTTTGGTAGCAGATGGGAAGGAATTAGTAGATGAGGAAAGTTTTAACAATGAGAGAGGGAAAGAAGAAATGAGTAAGGTATTGACAATTCGATAGACCTTAAAGCCAAGATAAAAGAATGGAAGATAATGAAGTGACTTTCTTCAGGAAATGTGCTACCTATAATTTGTTTATTTCTATGCAGACAGTTGAGATTATGGGCTTTTTTGATGGGCTTAGGTTTTTTTTTTCCCCTATGTATTTCTGGGCAACTCTACTACTGTTTTATCTACATTGAAACTAATTTTTATGTTAGCTATAGTTGTCTAAAGAAAAGTTTTCTCCTTGCCCTTCCCTTTTTAATTTAAAAATATATATTTATTTATTTATTTATTTATTTTTAAGGCTTGTGAGACTCCATGCAAATAATACCAGCCCTTGTGAGGTAAAATGAATTCCTCATTAGGAGCCCATTATTTTCATATTTTAAGTTGTAGCCTATAAACGTATATACTTCTTGTATATTACACTCATTTATTAGGCTAAATCAGACCTTGTGTTTTGCTAAGGATTATCATCTGAAATTAGCCTCTATTAGGAAATGCAGAAATAAGAGAAATTCAAGTGTATGTAATTTAGATAGTTTCTTCTTTTGGGGAGGCAAGTAAGCACTTTACAATGAGACTTCAGGTAATTTTGATGATTATTCTTGGCTGAAGTCTGATTGTGAATTTTTTTTAATAGTTCCCTGTTTGGCTTTTGATTATATATTATACTTAAGCTTAACATTGAGACAACTAAAATAGCAGTTAAAGATCCTACTCTATTTTCCATTATTTTAAGGTTAGTCTTAATAGATTAAATGTAGGTTTATTTTCCCAAGCAGTGATTTCTTATAGAATTTTATGATCGAATGTATGTGATATCATAAATTTTATAACTGGCTCTGTCTCTTGTGGTAAATTGCAAAAAAATCTTGTCTAAAAGAAAAATCCAAGGGGTGGCAGGAGAGAAGCATGTGAAGTGAATGAAGGAACACTATGGGTACTGTGTTTATGGAAATTTAGTAAGAAAGATGTACTATAATCAGGGTGATGATTTGATTATTGTTACTAGTTTATTTTTAAAAGGCAATGGATTTTCTAGGTTCGGCAGAAGCCCTCAAACACTGATGATTTCATTGAAGATATTGTGAAGCTCATTAATGGGAGATACAAAGGACAGTCTGGTAATATAGGAAAAAATAACAACTTTGAAGACTTAGAAATGCCTTCCCTATGAAAAGTGGTAACTGAAGTTGGTTGTTACTCATTGGAAACTTAATGGATTGTAATTTTTACATAATTTATTTTTTATAAACTTAGAATGTGATTATATAGTTCTACCCAGCTTAGTCATAGATCTTAGAAAACAGAATTGTTTGGATCTATCTTTTGTTTGTAGGAAATTAATTTCAGTTAGTTCATCTGGTTTCCTTATGTGAATTATAATTAACAAACATTTTTTGAACACATATGTATATTCCTTGTACTAGAGGATAAAATTGTTTAAGATAATCCATGTTCTCAGAGGACTTATTCAAATTTCAGAAGTGGTATGTAATCATAATAAGATTAAAAAGCAATACAGAGTAGTTTTTTTTTTTGACTGCCAAATGAATTGTATTGATGAGTGCTACAACAGTTCTGAGAAGGAAATAATGTATGTTTAAAGGCTAGGATAATTAGGGAAAGCTTCACAGAAGTGACCCTTGCCCTGGAACTTAAAATTTAAAACTTATGTTTGATTATTCCATGTTAATATTGTACCTTTGTTATATCAGAACTAAGTCTATTCACTGTTATTCCAAATGCTTCAGCTGGATATTGTCTGCAATATCAGTTATCCTTTATACTAGTTTCTTCTTTCAGATTCATCTAATATTCAGTTAATATTATAGGCTCAAGAATGAGCCTATAAAATGAGCCTATAAAACAGACTCAATTTTCCTTTTTGTGGTGAGCAGATAAGTGAAGTTGGGAACTTTTTTTCAAGCATATTAAAAGATAGTTTTGGGCTTCTTCATAGTTGTCCTTAGCTGATACATAGTTTTAATATGTCAGGATCTTTTGTAAATTTCCTTTTTGACAAATTTGCTTTTTTTCAGGGAAAATGGGCATTTGTAATAATAAATTTGCATTTTTATACAGGAATCATATATTGTTTTTCCCAAAAGGACTCTGAGCAAGTCACATTTAGTTTACAGAAGCTGGGAATTCAAGCAGGTGCTTACCATGCAAATATGGAACCAAAAGACAAGACTGCTGTTCACCAAAAATGGTCAGCAAATAAAATTCAGGTTAAGTATATATTTATTAGTAGAAACATGCATGGACTTTGAAAATAATCGTAATTTTACTTAATAATTAAATTGTTGGGAATATTTCAGGTTGTAGTGGCAACAGTTGCATTTGGAATGGGAATTGATAAACCAGATGTGAGATTTGTTATTCATCATTCAATGAGCAAATCTATGGAGAATTATTACCAAGAGAGTGGACGTGCAGGTATCATAAAAGATGTGTATCTAAGAATATTGTGCGTAATGGAGTTATAATATATACCAAAATATTTTATTATACTTTAGTTCTTAATTCAAGAGAGAATTTTAAAAAAAAATTGGGGAGAGGGGTTTTGTATTCAGGGTTATTTGCAAATAAAGAAAATATCAGCATATATATATTTGGCTATTTCATTTTTGTATTTATAAATTTCTTCATCCTTAATTTGCTTTACTATCTTTCCTGTATTTTTAGCTGTTAATGTATTTATATATGTACATACATGTGTGTGTATATATTATATAACTTATATTTAATAATATTATTGAATAGAAGTTTTATTTATTTGATGCTGTCTAGATCACCCATCCCACATATATGGGAAATTTTTAGCTATTCTTTCCACTTGTCAGTTTTCTTTCATTAAAGTTTTTTTTTTTTTTTTTTCCCATACTTGGGCTAAAAGCAGTTGTGTTTAATTTGATATTAAGAATAATATTTCAATCTAATATATCGTAGGTCGAGATGACCTGAAAGCTGACTGTATTTTATACTCTGGTTTTGGAGATATATTCAGAATAAGTACAATGGTGGTGATGGAAAATGTAGGTCAACAGAAACTTTATGAAATGGTGTCGTACTGCCATAATACGCACAAGTAAGTTTTATTTTTATGTTTATGAGTATATGTATGTATATTTTAAAATAATTTTATTAGCTAAAATCAGTCATTTAACTCAGTTTTTATTTAGTATTTGACTCTTCTGTATTAGGCCCTTTGGGAACCTCTGTGGATATAAAGAAAAATGAAACAAGTCCTTCCCTTAGAACTTACAAACCCTCAGACAATTCTATATAACTTAAAAAGTTTTAATGCTACTTTTATAAAAGAATTGTATAATCTGAATGAAATTGTCCAGTGAAATAGATTGTAAAGTAGAAAGCAATATACCATTATCTATGAATATGTATGTAAAGGAACAAGTTACTGGAGCTTATAAAATAGTTCTTATTTAGTTATCATTTTTGCCTTTTAAACATGTGTGATGCTTAACAGCTACAGGGATTATGTCTAATCTATATTCCAGTTGGCCTTACCTATTTGTATTTGTTTTCCCATTTCCATCATGTGAACTTAAAAGCAAAAATTGTTTGGACCCTTATTACTTATCTTACAGCTCATTCATCTTTATATTACTCAGACAATTGAGATCAATAATGCTGTCATGTTAATTATTCTGGAATTGTCTGCAAGGAACTAGAAGCAGTGTATTTCTGTGAATGTTTTGCTTAGTACTCAAATATATGTGCTGTCCCAAAATCAACTGCAGATTTCACATAATTCAGGGCTAAGAATTTCTCTATGGGATTTGAAGGATGGTCAAGCCAGAGGCTCATAATTTCAGATTACTTTTTTAATTCAGAGAAGCTTATCTAGGGCTATACCATGTACAAAATTAGCTTCCATTTGATTGCTTAGCTCATTGTGTTTGATTGCACTGATACTAAAACTTCTGTTTTAGTTTTAAATTAAGTTTAAGTAAATGAACTCAAAAAAGATCTGAAAATATTTGCATATTTTCTGAATTTTTTTTAAGTAAAACTAGTTTTTCACTACTCAGAATTGTAGATCCGTTTATGAATTATTGGAGCAAAGTCCTGATCTGAATAATAATAGGTTTGAATTTTTGTTGTTCCATGGGAGGCTTTTTCTTGCTACATACAAAACTCTGAGAAAAATAGGGAGAGGAAATTTTGTTACAACTTCAGCAGTCACAATAAATCATTGTTTTAGTTTTCAGTTATGTCTACTACTTGTGATCCCATATGGGGTTTTCTTGGCAAAGATACTGGAGTAGTTGGCTATTTTCTTCTACAATGCATTTAACAGATGACAAAACTGAAGTAAATGAGGTTGTGATTTGCCCAGGATTATACAGTTATTATTTGAAGATAGGCTGGATTTGAACTCGGGCTTTCTTGACTTTCAGGTGTGGTACCATATCCATTCTACTACCTAGTTGCCCCCTCACCATCCCCTTCTCCCTCAGCAAATCATACCTGAGCTTTTAAAATTCAATTTTTGACATTGGAGATTTAGCAAAAAAAAAAAAAAACAAACTTTTTTGGGTCATCACTTCATCTGTTTGGATTTCAGTTTTTTAGTAAAGTTCTGAATTACATTTCCTTAGGTAGAATGTAAGCTTCTTGAGCTCAAAACTGTTCATTTTTGTTTTTGTATCCCCGGTGCTTAGCTTATGCTTAGCATATACTAGGTACCTAATAGTTGTTTTTTGCATATTTCTTTGATTTTCAAAACATATGCAAAGATAATTTTTCAACATTAACCCTTGTAAAACCTTGTGTTCCGTTCTGTCCCCCCTCCTCTTGATGGCAAATAATATAATTTAAAACAAAAGGCAAATGTTTTAAAATTGTATCACTTTACACTTAGACATACATTTGCTTAGAGATCCTCATTGTTATCTAATCTGTTTATCAGTTATTTTTCTCCTGTTTTCAGATGTCGCCGTATACTGATAGCTCAACATTTTGATGAAGTGTGGAATTCAGCAGCTTGCAACAAAATGTGTGATAATTGCTGTAAAGACATTTGTGAGTTCATTGTGGATAGGACTGCATATAGTAAACATTTCTAGAACATGAATGAGCACTTTAGTAAGGATGTGTTCTAACAGTAAAAGGGGGACTTTTGCTCTAGAAAATTCTACAGTAGGCAAAAACAAAGTTTTAAATAAAATTGAAGAAAGGGTATCATTGATAATGATTTTCAGAAATTGATCCCTATGGTTAATGTCCTTCCAAAATTGTGTTTGCCATAGGAGACAGTGAACATCTTAAGATGAATTTTAACTAACAAGTAGACATGGAATCTGTAGCCATTAAATAGGAAAGGCAAAAATAGATAAAAATTAATGAGCTCATTCCAATTACTAATATATTCCTAAGCCAGTATTTTAAATCTTTTTTTTTTTAGATATTCCAATATTTATTTACTCCATATGGATATTTCTTCCTTTGTAGCATTTGAAAAGAAGAATGTTACTGACTACTGCAGAGATTTAATCAAGATACTGAAACATGCTGAAAAACTAAATGAGAAATTAACACCATTGAAACTTATTGATGCCTGGATGGGAAAGGGTGTAGCAAAACTGAGAATGTCTGATGTTGTTTCCCCTAAACTTCCACGTGATGAATTGGAGAAAATTATTGTTCATTTCATTCTACAACAATATCTCAAGTATAAAACAAATTCGTTTTTTGTATAGTTTTTCTTTAAAAGCAGTTTAGTTAAAATTGCTATGAAAGGTTACTTGGAGAACAAATTTAAAATAGTCATAACTAGATTTTTATTTCTAAAAAAACAAGTTAATTTTAGAGCGTATTTGTCATCTTGTAATATAATGCTTTCATATATGTATTTATTGCTTTTGTCACTCATTCAAATGTTTTATGATTGTGGACTTTTTTTTTTTTCCACAGAGAAGACTTCAGTTTTACAGCATATGCTACTATTTCATATTTGAAAGTAGGCCCTAAAGCTCATCTTCTGAACAGTAAAGAACATATAATTACCATGAAGGTAAAGAAAAGCACAAAGGGTTCTTTCAAGGTACTGTAAACAAGTTTAAAATTCTTATTAAAAATATATATTCCTCTTAAATATAGGGACTATTCATTATAAGGTCTAGAAAGACAGAGCGTTTCTTATTTTATGTTACCCCTAGATTTTAGTCCAGTGCTTAGTGAAGATGAAGACAAAACTTCATTTGGAAGAGCTAATAGCCCATTGTTTTTGCAACTTACACTGAAGCTTGAAGGGGAAGACCTATTTTAGCTTTCTGTAGAGCTTCTGAATAAAGTAATTTCCAACTACCAGTTGCTAGTTATTGCATGTTTTAGAATCTTTAGCTATCTTAAGATATCTTAATTCCCAAATGTAATAAGATCAGACCTATGAATAAAACTGGGATGCTGAATAATAGACTCTTTAAAATATTTTTATGTTAGCCTGCTTTCAGAGTGGTAACATTTCTATATACTAATGATGCAAAAAGTTTCACTATATATTATCTAATTGCAATTTTTATAAGCTAAAACAGTTGGATTTTTACCAGTATTATTTTCTGAATCTACAGGTTGAATTACCTCAGGTTTCTAATTCTGAAGCAGAGAGAAAGATAGAAGAAAAATATTCCGGTAACTTCCAGAATGTAGATGTAAAGAAGTGTGGAAAGATGCTTAAACAGCCTTATTTAGAGAATACAAAAGCAAAGAAAAGGAAGCTAGATAACTCAGTCATCGACTAAATTTTCCAAAAGAAGCCTCAACAAAATTAATTTTTGAATTGTTTAATTGTATGTATGTGGAGTTACATTTTCAGAACTTAAAGCAGTTTTTGCATGAACAGTTTTTGTATTTTTTGAAATGGTGCTGATTTAAGATTATGAAACACGATATAGAAAACAGAAAAACATCCAATAAAATGATGTACCCCAAAAAAATGTAAAATTTTTAGGAGATTGTTGAATGTCCTAAATGTAGTTTTTTCAGTTGCCATAAGTGGTAAACATACACAGCTGTAAAAATATAACTTGTATTTTTAGGTAGATTAAAATCAGTATAGCAGCAGAAAAAAACACTGCCTTTAGAGTCAAGAGAATCTGGATAAAAATACCACCTCTTATACTGCCTCCCTGTATGAGCTTGGGCAAGTCATTTAAACTTCCACTAATCTCTCTGTTGAAAGGATGTTGGACTAGATCAATGGCATCAAACTCAAACAGAAATGGGGGCCACTCAACTGTATATAAAGATCCCTGTAGATATATATTGACTTAGAAAACTACATATTAACATTATGCTTTATTACATTTTTATTTTGTTGAACATTTCCCAATTACATTTTAATCTGACTTGGGCCACATGCATTTTTTTCCTGTTCACAAATTCAAAGATAATAGATGCCTTATTATAAATATCAAGAGGCACCACAGCTTTTGTTGCTATTCAGGTAAAGGTGAAAACATAAAAGAGCTCTGTTATGACCTAGAGCAGCTTAAGTAAAAGTTAAGCTATTCATTTAAAAACTTTTAAATGACACTGCTTAAATAATATTTCTCAGGTTGGAAAATGATTGTTTTTAATACATATTTGATAAGCCTCCTTTTCAAAACCTTTCAGATAGTTTCAGCTGATTTTTTTAAAGCAACTTCTTTGTCAGTTTTTTTAAACACATTGCTAATATTTGAATAATCATAATGTTCAAGGTATTGAAGAATGTCACTACTTAAATATACCATCCAATAAACTAAAATGCTAATATCTGAGTAGTCATGATGTTAAAAATATCTACATATAAACCAGCTAAAACATTAAATGCTTCTCATTTAATGGAGGTGAAACAAATTTTTAGTTAGATGTAAATATCTGCTGTTTCTCTAAAAGGGGAGGCTATAAGTTCTAAAGATTAATAAATATGTTAATTTCAAAAGGAAAAGAGTTGATAATTATTAAAAGTGAGATATGATTACTAAAATGAATTTGCATTGTTGGAACAACATTGTGGACAATCTGATTTTTCAAAGAGAAAGGGCAGAGTTTGCAAACTATAGGCCAATGAGCTAATCTTCAATATAGGTAAAACATTCCCCACCTCTGCCCACGCCCACCCTTTCCTCCTAAACAAATAAAAACCTCAAGGTGCATCGAGGTGGTGCAGTGAATGTAGCATTGGGCTTGGAATCAAGATTAATGACTTCAGCCTGAAATATTTTTTAGCTGTGTGACCCTTGTAAGTCAACCCTTTTTCCCTTAGTTTCCTTATCTGTCAGTTGGCCTAGAGAAGGAAATGATGAACCACTTTAGTGTCTTTGCCAGGTGGGATCACGAAAAGTCAGAACTAAAAACTGAACAATGCTATTAAAGAGAACGTGAATGAGTAGCTAGAAAAGAAAGCAAATTATCACCAAGTGCCAATATGGCTTCACAAAGAGTAGATTGTGCCAGATATCCAATTTTCTTTTTTGATAGAATTACTGTAATTGCATAAACTCAAGTATTTTACCACAGTCTGTGAAAAAGTTTTGTTATTCTTATGGATAAGGTAAAGAAAGGTAGGCTAGACCATAATTCAAATGAGATGGCTTAAGAACTGGTTGAATGGCTGGATCCAGAGTTATTAATAGTTCCATGCAATTTGTACTTGTATTATTCAAAATTTTTATGAATGACCTTAATAAAGGCATAGATTTTACATTTGTTATTTCTGAGTGACATGATTTAAAAAATCTTCAACAGGCTACAAATTGAATAAATATGAGTACACAGTTAAAAAAAATCAGTTTCACATATAACCTGTAACAATTCATGTGAAAGCTGTGGGTTTTAATGGGCTAGTAACTTAGTGTGAGTCAACAGTCTGATATGGTTGAAAAAGATAAAGCTATCTTTGGTTGTATTGAGAAACAATGTAGATGATTAGAGAGGCAATAGGTCTACTCTCCTCTGCCTCTAACCAATCATTAAACATTTATTAAGTACCCACTATGCATCAGGCAACGGAGATAAATTCCCTGCCTTTGAGGTGCTTACACTTTATTAGGGGAAACAACTTACATATAATGCAAAACAAATGCAATGGGGAATGGAGGGAGGTGGCTGCCAGCAACTGAATTAGGAAAGCCCTCTTGTTAAAGAGGACCCCTGAACCAAGCTTTGAATGAAAACTAAGGACTCTAAGAAGGGATTATGATTGATAGAATTTATTCCAGACATGGGGGATAGTGTATAAATGCATAGAGATGGGAATGCCAAATGTGAAGATTTAACAACAGATTGAGATGCAGATGATGTGAAAGAGAGGGAATTAGGAAAAGAATGGTCAAACTATCTGGGATATTTGCTGTATTTAGCTAAAGAGGATTCAAAGGAGAGTGACTAAAGACCGAAAAGCCTTGAGACTAGGAAAATTGTATTTAAAGAACAGGATAGCTACGTTCAAGTGTCACAAGGAAGGGATATTAGACTTGTTTTGCTGGAACCAAGAGGCAGAACTAGGAATAAGTGTGCAGAAGTGACAAATTCAAACTTAATGTAAGGAAAAAACCTAACAAAGTTATCTTAAAATGAAATAAACTGTCTTGAAAGATTGGGTTGGTTTCTACTCTTGTTCATCTTCCCTTCCCACTCTTATTCCAAGTCTTCAAGTGAAAACCAGGTGACTAGTTCTCGAATATGAATATAGAAGGGGAATCTTATTCAGGTAGAGGTTTGCCCAAATTGTCTCAAGTCCCTTCTTTTAAGAGATGCTGAGATTCTGTATAATTAAAATAAATATTTACAAACTATAATGTGTTCAAGTTGATCAGTAATACAGTATGAAAACACAAAATTTAGTTGAGCACATTGATATTTTTAATTAATTTCACAACTTCACATTAAAATATTCATCAATAAGACCCTTGCAAAGTTAACTTAAGTATAATGTTTTATCATCTAGGTTGGTAAAATGATTCAACTTTTTGTCATGACTTGAAATTCTTCTGATTTCCAGTGGTTTAAAGTAAAAATTTTTCAGTCAAAATAGTCTTCTATATCAATATTTGGATCTAGTAAATGCTCTCCATATGCTGAAAGGTTCATCTGGTTTAAAATCAAATTTTCAAATGTTTCTTCCAAGTCTGTTTCACCAATTAGAATGGCTCCCATCATCCGTCCGTTTTGCATGACCACTTTAACATATTCTTGACCTTTGGTACATCTCAGCATTAATTCATGATCTAAACCTAAGCCTTGGGCATTGTACTTTCCCAATAATACAACCTGAAAAGAGAAGTAAAGGTTATGTTTCAGTGAGCACTTAAATTTTTTGAAAACTGTCAAGTTGAAAAACCACAATATTAACAAAAAATTTAGGGGGAAAAAATCTATAAAATTCATTGAATATTCTTAGTAAGATTAAGTTCTAGAAGTTTTAGGTATGTAAAAATCTTTTTGCCATCTTAACAATGAACAAACATATGTATGTGTGTGTGTGTATATATATATATATATATATATATACACACATATATATGAGTAGATAGATATATCTACATAAAATATGGCAGGACTAAACTATAGTCATAAATAGATTTCACAGAATGAAATATCTTAAAACTGGCTTGGAGAAAAGGTCACTTTACTAACAATAAATACCAATGAGACAGCACAATTAGGGATGGATATAGGGTAGACTGAAGATGAAGTAGACTAAAGGAGGTTAATTTCTAAGTTAACTTTAAGTTTAGAATTAGGTAGCTTAATAAGCCAATGGTCAAATATCAACATTTTGTGTACAAGAGATGTCATATTTGATAACATTATAACAAGATACTTTACCTTATAATTAAAAAATTTTGTCACATGAGCAAAAAGTTCAAAACAGAAATCCATGTCAATAGAGTCTCCCAAAGTATCTGCAGCCATGCATTTTGCGGCATAGTTTCCCATCTGTCTAGCTTGAGTCCATAGTCTCATCTGAAAGTTAGAGAATTATTATTTTAAATATTTTGGCAGGATACAGTACAATTTATGATAGTGCTTATAAAATTAACAGGTTACATTACCCTTATAAGTACCCCTGAATGAACTAAACATAGAACTACAGTTCAGACCAAATGAATTTGCCAAAATTAAATTGCAATTGCTTTTACAAATTAAAAAGCAAACAATGATTTGATAAATTATTAACTCTGTTGCTTCACAGACAAGAATTTTTGAATTTAAGAAAATTAAATGTTAAAATTCATTAATTTTGCTTGAACAAGCAATATAGTAAAGAGCCAGCTTTGAACCCAGGAAGTCCTGGATTTCATATTCTACCAGAAGTACTAATTGGATGACTATGGACAAATCTTTTTTTAATCTCTTGGTGCTCACAGTTAACTCTGCAAGTTATATCAGCACTGATCGGCAGAGGAAGAAATTCCATGCGAAGGGTTCCCTGACATGACACTAAAAACACACTTAACCTGGCTTGTATATAATTTTGGATGTAGGAACTTCTTTTCCTACTGCTACTGTGATATTTTCATCTTCACTAGTTCTGAACAGTGTATATAAGATCAAGATCAGTCTAAGGACAAAGAGGTTGGAAAATGCCATTCATTTGTCTAGTGACATCTCTAGAGTCTGCAACCCACATGCCTGTAAATAAATGCCTTAACCTGAATCTAAGAGTTTTTTAAAAAATAAGATTATTCTTCAGTCTTTTGAGTAGTTTATTTTAAACTAATATTCTTTGATGAAGACTAAATGGAAAAAAAAACACAAGTGGTAATTTTAAAATTCTTATAGCAATAAATATTCTATTATCTTGAAAAGGCTGCATGTTTGTTTCAGAGATAGGAGTGTAAAGAGAAATGGTGTTCCAACTAGGCCAAGGAAGTAAAGAAACCCTGCTTAGAAAAAACAATTGGTAGCAGTAGATGATCTAGTCTAGAGCTCACAAAAAGGGAAAAAAAAAAAAAAAAGGAAATCACTAAGAAGCCAATCTAGTTGTATTCCTGACATTATATTGGCAAGAATGTCTCTATGGAAGATCTTTAGAAACATCACTGTCTGGACCTGGGGGAGTTCCTAAAGAAACAAAGGGAAATAGGTTCCTGGAATCTGAAATAATAATTATTAGTAATTCGATAAAAGTGTTGTTATACACAATGCTTAGCTTTAGTATTATTGGTAAGATAACTACTCTTAAGTCCTTTAATAACTTATTGTGTGAAAGTGATCCTAGGTTCTCACAGCTTATGACATTAAGTCCTAGAATGTCTTATGGTGATTCTGAAAAAGTTTCAAAGGTGCACCTAGTAATGGGGTATTATCTTAAGGAAATGGGAAGAAGGGTCAATAAGTTAGGCCAAGGACAATGTTTTTTAGCCATTACAAAAGTCTTAAAAAAGCCTATTAAGGGATAGCTAGGTGGTGCAGTGGATGGAGCACCAGCTCTGAAGTCAGGAGGTCCTGAGTTCAAATGTGGTCTCAGACACTTAACACTTCCTAGCTGTGTGATACTGGGCAAGTCACTTAACCCCAATTGCCTCAGCAAAAAATTAAAAAAAAAAAAAAAAGCCTATTAAAGCACAGACAGGTTGAGATTTGGATTTATGAAATGAACACACATCAAAGAAATCACAGATCCTTGAAGAATTAAAAGAATCAGCCCTGATATAGTAAGGGATAATAAATAGATGTTTGTGAAACTGGCCTGAAAACTGAAACCAAGTTTATAGTATTTCCAGTGAAAAAATGCAATCCAAATGAAAGACTGAAATTATTTTAACTGTAGATTGCTAGATATTAATTTTATAATTTTGATGAACTCAGTACAGGTAACCTTCACTTTAAGAGAAAAATTCCAACAAAATGACTCCTGGTAGTTTTTCCAGTTATAAAACCAAATGATGTATTTATCCTCTATTAAAAAAAATTCTCTAATAAAAATTCACTAAAAATGTTTGTTTCAGAAAGGATTATATGGACAGTCAGTTCCACAGAAATTTTGGAATTAATTTTGCCTTGGCAAAACTTTCAGTACCCAGTTTTGGAATTTTCTGCCTATTAAGGGGCAGCTAGGTGGTATAGTGGATAGAGCACCAGCCCTGAGTTCAAATCTGGCCTCAGACACTTAACATTTTCTAGCTGTGTGACCCTGGGCAAGTCACTTAACCCCAACTGCCTCAGGGGAAAAAAATTTCTGACATCTTGTCACATAAAAATTTCAACTATATCTTAGAATTCTTTAGCTCTTTGTTAAATCGTTTTTTTTTTTTTTTTTTTTTTAATGTGAAGGTAAATTTATACTGAAACTAAGCTGAAGAAAATGAGACTATTTAGGCTGGAGAAGAGAGGGATTTGGAAAGCTATTTTAAATATGGCTATCATGTAAAAGATGGA
This sequence comes from Myrmecobius fasciatus, assembly GCA_023553655.1. Lineage (NCBI taxonomy): Eukaryota > Metazoa > Chordata > Mammalia > Dasyuromorphia > Myrmecobiidae > Myrmecobius > Myrmecobius fasciatus. Next base: position 306,605 of record JAJPUD010001198.1, on the reverse strand, counting down.
TTAGCCTTTTTTTCCCCTGGCTATAGCAGGTAGAACTAAAAGCAGCAGGAAGAAAGAAACTGCAGAGAGAAATTACAGCTTGTTAAAAAATAAAAATTTTCTAACAATCAGGAGCATGAAAGTGGAATGAGTTACCTTAGGAGTGATTAATTCCTAGTTTCTAGAGACATTTAAGTAAAGGCCCCAGGACATCTTGGAAATTTGTAGAGAAGATTCTTGTTTTCAGACTTAGATTAGATTAGCATTTTTCAAGCTTTTTGATCTGAGACACTTTTATATTCTTAAAAATCACTGAGATCTCCCAAAGCTACTGTTCATATGGGTTATATTATCTAGCCACAGTTATTATTACCAAAATAATTTCAACTTTCTGCACCTCCTGAAAACATCTTAGGGGACTCATACTGCAAAGAGTGGCAGCAAATCACTAAGAAGCAAGTAATGCTAATAAATTCTTAAAATGGCAATAAGTGAAATGGTACAGAATAAAAGTTAGCCAAGGAACAAAACACTTAATCTCTACAGTTTCCACTTTTGGAAACAAGTTTAAAAAATGTATTTTGGTGTGGACTCATAATCATAGTGTAAGGAATTCCTGGTGAGAAAAGTCTTCAATGTAGCTCAGAGACAGTGCTGAACTCAAGCTTTCCTGACCCCAAGGCCAATTACCAATCCATTATGCCATGGTATTGACACAAAATAGCATTTTATTCTCAAGCTTTTAAGTAACAAGTACAAGGAAAAGCACTACAATATTTTTAAAAATCTGAAAAAAGACAGTGGCCCATGCCAATACTACAATTACCTAACTAAGATTAAAGTTAATTTCCACTCATTGTTCCATAAATTTTTCAACCTTGCATTATCCTCTGTGGTGCCTTCTGTTTAATCACTGTAGGAAAATTGACTAGGTGGGATCAATAGTTTAAGTTACATAAAAGCATAATATTAAATAGGTTGGCTTACCTGCTGCCAGACTGGACTGGGTTGCCATGATGCAGTACAGATATCACCTGCAGCATAGATATTGGGAAGTGATGTGCGCATGTGGTCATCTACTTTCAGGCCACCATCTTCACCTAGCATAAACTAAGAATATATGCAAAAAAATAATAAAAGTAAGAAAAGATAACAAAACAAGGTCTTTTCCATGCTCACCTAGAAAAAGCCTGATTTTTCTTACTGGTAGAATTATATTTAGTACACAATAGAGAACAGAAAAAGGACTCAATACACAAACCCAAACCAACTAACCAACTAATCAACCACTTAAAAAATATCTCCAAAGAACTATGTAGAACTTTTTTAGACCAGCTTCTTTACAGCCAACCTAATTTTCTCCTTAGGGAATTTTATCAATCATTTTGAATGAAAAAATGAACCTGTGTAACAACAATATGATATAATGATCAACTGTGAATAACTTGGCTATTCATTACAAAGATCTAAGACAGTTATGAACAATGCTACCTATCTCTAGTGAAAGAATTGTTGAAATCTGAATTCAGACTGAAACTTATACCTTTTTTTTGGTCATTGTTTTGGTTAGTGTTTTCTTTCTCAACATGACTGATAACAGAAATGTTTTACATGATTGCATATGTATAACTGATATTAAATCACTTGTCTTTCTCACTGTGCAAGAAGGGAAGAAAGGCGGAAAGAATTTGGACTCAAAATTTAAAAAAATGTTAATCATTATTTTTTCATATAATTAGAAATTACCATAGCACAACCACTCTTCAAAATTCATCAACCGCTTTAGGCTCATGTCAACGACCTAATTTTAAATATCAAGATTAAGTAAGTGAATTTGTGGAACTGATAACTACTCAGGATGATCAAGGAATTGATGCTGCTATAAGTCAAGAAGTAAATATAGCCAAACTGAAAACCACTACATTGGGTACTATTGAAATTTCAAATACCAATTTTGAGACAAATTCTACACATTTTTTGAATCAGACTACTGCACAGAGACTACTAACATTTTACTACATCCCAATTAATGACTTTTAAAAATAAATACAAAGTGTTTGCTTACATTGTTGCCATCGAGGAAAGGCTTAACATTTGGTATGACTCCAGTTGCACTGACAATAAAATCACAGCCATATATTTTCTCATTGGTCAATTCTATGTATACAGGCCATGTATCTAAAAAAAATGTGAAGATCTCAGACTCAGAAAGTATCAACAAGTCAATAAGCATTTACTTGGAACTATATGGGCCCAGCAGCATATGAATATAAAAATAAACATCAAAACAAAATTGCAATAAGTAAATTTTAAGTCAGATAAATTTTAAGATGCTAATAATTCTTGTTTTCGAAGAAACAAATTGGGCATAATTCTTCACCTAATTTACAAATCCCATTAGTCTGAATTAAAAAACTTCCCAGGAAAGCAATAACTCTGCAACATAAATACACACACACATATATATGCTTCCCTTAATAAAAAATAACCAAAAAATTATAGTACTTTGAAACAACTTTAAGTTCTATTTTATTTTCAGTTGGATCAAACTATCCATTTCATATGTTCTTCTTTCAATGACTTAGTTTTTTGAATTGTCCTTTTTCCTATGAAGGAGAGAATTTTCAGGGCTAAATGAATTTATCTGAGTCTAGCATTGGCTATATGTAATAGTTTTAATAGTGGCTGAAGTAATGATTTACAAATTTTTAAAAATTTAACTAACTGCAATTATTTAGTTTATTTGCATAATGTCTACACATACATCTGAGAGTGTTTCAAATGTTTAAAAACAAAAATAGATCATTAACAGTTGTAAGCTATTCTTTTAATATTTACCTTTATCAGTTGACTGATCCTGACAATCTCTAGGAAAAGTCAAAGATCTTTTCTTCAGTTGCTTAAATTCTTCCTGGTGATAAATTTTTTTAATTTCACACATGGTTTCAATGTGGACTTTGTGGGAAAACTAAAAATCAAAATTAAAAAAAAAAAGAATTTCCTAGTTACCATAAAACTTAACATTAGGAATAATAACAATCTATCTGTAGTAGTTAAAAGGCTTTTAATATCTTAATTTATAATATATTTATAGTAAGCCAAACATATAGAAAAGCAAATCCCTTTGATCTAAATGGTGATTCAACAAGTAAACATTTCTTAAATGATTCACATACAAAACCAAAATGAAACAATACCTGTTTTCAAGATACTTACTTTCTACTGGACATAGGGGGAGCAAAGAAAAGGTAAGTACAAAAATACATTTAGGACAAGGAGACAGACTAGAAGAGGAAAAGAGCACTAAAAACAGATCAATAAAAGTTTTGCAGAGGAAATATTACCTTTGTTAAGCCTTGAAAAAGACAATTCTGGAGCAGAAATGAAGCATTCTAAAGTGGGAGTGAGGGGGGAGGGAAGGGAAGAATAATTTTTGTGAACGCAGAAAGGTGGAAAATAGAATGCTGAGTTAAGTAAGGTATAGAGAGTTTGGATAGAATGTAAATCTGAATCAAACAAAAAACATTTTTTAAGCACCTACTGCACCAAACACTGAAAAAGAGAAAAGCATTAATTAAGGTTGGAAAGATACAATGGATCCAGACTATGAAGGACATAAATAACAACCTAAGGAGTTTCTATTTTATCCTAGAAGAGGAAATGACTGAAAGTTTTTGATTTAAGGAGTTAGATGGTTAGATATTTTTGGAAATTATTTTTGAAAGCTATGTGGAAGGCAGAGTGGAAAAGGGAGATAGAATGGAAGCAGAGAAAACAAATAGGAGGCCATTATAGTAATCCATAAGAAAGAGCATCTACAGTGATGGTAGCATGAACAGAGCAGCTACATGGTACCAGCACTGGGCCTGGAGTTAGGAAGATCTGAGTTCAAATCTAGCCTCAGACACTGGGTGATCCCGGACAAGATATTTAATCCTGTTTACCTCAGTTAGCTCATCTGTCAAATGAACTGGAGAAGGAAATGGCAAACCACTCCAGTATCTTTGCAAAGAAAACTCCATATGGAGTCATGAAGAGTCAGACATGACAATAAAGTATGGCTGGAGAGAAGATGAATTAAAGAGATGTTGTGGGGGTAAAAGACAAAGAGAACAAGTACCTGGATATGAAGAGTAATAGACAAGGAAAGCTTCTGAATCTAAGTGACTGAGGCTGGGAAGGTGACAGAGTGAATGGAGCACAGGAGTTAAGGAGACCTGAGTTTGAATCCAGCTTGAAACAGTTTATTAATTATGTGACTAGGGCAAACCACTTGACCTGTTTCAGGTTCTTCATCTGTAAAATGTAAAGAATAATAGTACTTATCTCCCAGGGTTGTTGTAAGAAAAAAATTATACTACACTTAGAATTTGAAAATCTAAAAAAAAAAAAAAATTCTGTTATTATTGTTATTGTCTGCCCCCCTAAGAAGGATTAAGAACAAACATGGGAATAGATGAGTTCTGCTTTTAGACATGTTGAGTGTAGGGTATCTACACAAAATCCAAGAGGAGATGTCTATCAGGCAGCAAAACAAAGTGAATAAAGAACTGGCCTTGAAACCAAGATCAAAATTCAAGTCTAGCTTCTGACACATCTTGTCTGTGTGATCCTGGACAAGTCACTTAATTTTTTAGTGTCATAGGCAGATTTCTAAGATTTAAGTTTCAGAGAAGATGCTGAACTGTGTTGGTGCAGGAAGTTTCCATATACCAGTGAAATCATACACAGTTCCTTATCTCAAATATCAAAGTAATATCTGAAACATTAGAAGCAAATGAAATCACAATAATGAAAGGAATAGAACAAAGAAGGCAAATGACAAATGCCTGAGAGATGACTACAATAATAGGTCAGGAGATAAAAAGATAATTCATCAAAGGAGACTTGAGAAAGAGTAATCAAACTCATAAAGGAGATCAGGAGAGAGCAGGGTCACAGAAGCCAAAGAAGAAAAAAGTTTCCAGTAAGAAAAGAGTGCAACAGAATGAGATGCTGCAGGAAGTTCAAGATGGATGAGAACTGAAAAAAGACCACTGGATTTAGAAGATAAGAGATCTCTAGTAACACTGAGAAATTTTAATTCATCAGTGGTATGTGATTACATAAAATTGAGGAGTAAGTGGGTGGGTGGCTGAGAAAGTGAACATACAAAAATAACTTTTTTTGGGGGGGGGAAGTGTTCAGCATTAACATGTTAACAGTTAATATTGGATGAATAATCACTTTGTCTTTGCAGCAAATGTTTAATGGGATTGCATTTAAATGAAGAAAAGAAAAGAAGGATACTGGGTTTACTTGGTTTACTTGAGCTCTTCAACAATTTACTGTATGATCTTAGGCAACTCATTTAAAACTCACAGGGATGGACTCTCCCCATTTTTATAACGAGGATTAGTTAAGAGGATATAATTTTTAACTCTACTATCCCATAGTTACAAGTCTATAATGTACACTTAAAATGTCCTCTAAGAAATTAAAAGAAACAGGTAATGGAAATAGTTTGTACTTATTTATAGAATTTTTAGGGAATTGTAGAACCTCTAAAATGAATACACTCTGGTCAAACTGGATTCTCTCTGCCTCATGGTCACTCTCCTGGCCAGACTTGGTGCCTATATTTACAGATATCTGGTCTATCCTGATTTGCCTGTATAATTCCATCCTTCTCTCTAACTCCACTCCCATGCCCATGCCCACCCTCCACCCACCCTGAATAGTCCAACTCAAATATAAGTTCCTCAGTGTAGCCTTTCCTTATCAGGTAGTAATGATTCTCCTGCTCAGACTTTACATAACACATTCCAGAACTACAAAACAATATGCTAGCATGAAATATAGCATATGGTAGCTCTCTGTGTTTGTATTTTATCTCCTTACTACAAGAACTTTCTGAGGCCAGGAATCATTTTAAAGCAAAATTTTATATCTCTCTTGGCTCTCAGCAGATACTTAATGTGGTTATTTCTTTGGAGATGAGTCAATGGGGGTTAGGATTAAGTTTAAAAAAATTCAATTCAATTAAACAAATAATTTATTAAAAATTTTAATCTTTAAATTCATGAAAGAATATTAAGGACACTGATCATATTTTACTTAACCTCTTTAAATAAACCTCCTGGTAAAGAAAAAAGTATAAAAATAATACACTAGGGAATTTAATTGGATATAAGAATTATATAATAAAGACTTGAACAGGTTACCAATGGACTACTTTCAAAAGAAAATTAGTAACTATTGATTTAGATATGCAGCTACCTATGGCAGGAGGGATAAATCAACTGTCTTGTATACGACTTTTCAAACTATTTCATAGTTTTGTAAATTCAGGGAGATATACAAAATTTGCATTTATAGAAAATAATTAGAATATAGAGACATATACCTCTTTTGTTCCTTTAAGATTTAAACCTTCATGCCAATCAGGTCCCAAAGCACTACCTAGATTACCAGCATTATTTATGGCACTTGCTTCTTTTTCACTTTCTGAAGACAAAGAATTCAGGGTTAAAAAGTAAAAACATGTCAAAGAACCCCTGGCTGTGTTCTGAAGCTCCAGTTTTGGTAGACTGAATTTCTTTCTTAACTCCCAGTTTTATCAACTTCTTCAATTTATATAGCATATACCTAGGTACTTTCTTCACTTCTATTTGTATCTTACTGAATGCAAAAAAGTCACATGACCATACTGATTTTGTTAGCTACAAATTTGTAAACTAATCTCAATTGAGCAAAAACCATTGTGACTTTATATTCTTCTCTAACCCACTCCCTATCAAACTTCCCACAGTGCTTTTGATAAATCTTATCCTCTCCTAAATTTTCTGCACTATTTCACCACTCCACTCACTCTTCTTCTTTTAAGAAGGGCCCCACAGCCTACTTTAAGCAGAAAAGAGGTCATCCAAACATAAGCTAATTCTGTTCTTTTATACCTCCAAACCCCTTTAACATTAACTTCTCCTCTCACTCTTTCCTCTTTTGTTTCATCCTCAAATGTAGAGAATTTTTTCTCCAAGGGCAACCCCTGGCATTTGTGCTCCTAATCTCATCTCCTTTGGGAACAAAAACAGTTTGTGCCTTTAAATGATAGTTATACCTTCTCTAATGCCCCCAAAATATTGGGGTAGATTGTTGTCCTTGCCATTTTCAGACCTTCTATACATTACTAATATTTTCTGACTTCAAGTAATTACCTTGTTCTAGATAGAAAGAAAAGGAAAATAAGTTTTAAAAAATTTACCTTCTATTGTATATCTGGTTCTTTTACATGTAATTTTAGCTTCAGATTTTTTAGAAGTGAGCTTTGTGGTCAGGAATTCTGCAGCTCCAGCATCAAAGAAAGCATTCCCAATTGCTTTGTCTTTAATAGCCCAAATCACTTCACAGCCTTCAATTTCATATCTAAAGAAGATATTAAATTTCACCAGTAAATTTGCAAATGATTTGCAAAAAAGAATATTTAAATCTACAAACAACAACTGACTATGAGCAAAAGAATTCCAATCAAGTTGGGAAAAGAATGTCTAATAAGCAAATGATCTTCAGAATAAAAGATTTTTATTGCAGATTTATAAAAGGTACTTATCCAATAGACCAAAGAATCTAAAACTGACTAATTTATAATGAATATTGACAAAACCCCATTATAATGAAAACTGATACACAGAAAGTTCTGTGTAATAAAATTATTTCCCAGATGCATTATAGTATAAAACAAACAAAACAAATAATTGAATTCAGAGTTAGAAGACCTGGGTTTGAATCTTTTTTCTGTTGTTTACTGTCTATGTGATTTTGGGTAGTTGCTTTATCTCTCTTGGTCACAATTTCTTTATATGCAAAATTAGGGGACTGAACTATATCTCTAAATTTCACTTTCTCTCTACATCCATCAATCCATATTTCTATGTAGGACCCACAGTGATATTTTGTTTTATTATGTAAAATCTAGTTACAATAGGTTAATCTTAAAATAAATGATTGCTCTAGTAACTTATACTTAACTCTATTCTGATGCCTCACTAGGAAGGGAAGTAAGTCTGGATTATTAAAGGCTATGCAGAGATCTTATACCAAGCCCTAAAGGCTGAAAGCACAGATTATACTGCAATTTTAGGATAATTATCTAATGAAATTCAGAAAATTTCATCAAGTTGGCCAGAGGGTGATGATATATTCAGCTATAATAACTATAAAGATCACCTACAATGGTGCAGAGAGGTTGAGAGTGCATTAAGAACCTACATGAATGAAATATACATCTTTCAAATGGTGAATTATGGGAGCAGTAATCTGGTAATAGTAACCATTCCTCTAGGGCACATTTAATCGTTCTGTATCTAAAAAGATCTCAACTGATGTCCCTTTGCAAGGGATATTGTGGTAATATTATATCCAAAAATACCCCTAAATCCTCCTCTACCACTCAGATATCAGATCACATGGCCATCTTTGGAAAGAGAGTTAGAAATAGAGAAAATGCTAGGCTCAAACCTGGGTATGAACCTTAAGGAATATCACCTACTACAGCACTCAAAGAGCAGCATCCTAAAGCAACACTCCATCAAGTTGTAAGAATTACCAAGGCTGTACAGATGCCTAAGTGGCTTCAGCCCCTGGGGAATTTACTTTCTGGTCAAGTCAAAGTAGGAAATAAACCCAGAACCAAAATTCTTCCCCTAGAATAATGCTGTTTCTTCCTTTTAAAATTTGTTTTTTTCATTCTAGTCATGGATTTAATATTTTGTTGTTTTCCTCCAAATACATGTAAAAACAATTTTGAGATTTTTTTTTTCCTCTTTCAAATTTTGAGTCCCAAATTCTCTTTCTTCCTCCTCCCACCTCCCACAGAGAAGACAAACAATTTGACATAGGTTAAAATGTGTAGTCATGCAAAACATCTTTCTATATAAGTCATGTTGTTCTTCTCTTTAACTTTAAATAGGAAAGCTTCTCAGTACTCAGATCTTTCCAAAAGGGCAGTGGCATTAGTCTTAGCCCCAGTTTCCCTTTGTGCCTTGGGTTATCATGACCAGTTCAGGTACTTACACTGACTAATTCCAAAAAAGACTTATTTTGAGCTTTTATAGTACAAATTCTGAACATCTAAGAAGTACCCTTCCATTTATAACATTCTTTCTATGGAACAAATTGTAATGTGCTGTTTTTATAAAATCAGTTAACGAAATAACATGAAGTAACATTCATCACAACTAGTTTTATGTGGGGAGACATTTCTTTATTGTTTGTTCTGATGCTAACCAGGTCCTTTGTTTCAAATAACATTCTCAAATATCCCACTAAAGAAAAGTCATCAAAGAAAAAAGATCCAGAAGCTTGGAAGAAAACAATTTATTATTTGTAGTTAGTTTCACTAGCTCTTAACACATGAACTTTACAAAGGAGGAATCTAACAGAAAAAAAAAAAAAGAAAATAAATAAAAATAATCCATGCTTACTAAACTTGAAGAACCCTGGTATTGAAGATATGACATTTCAGAAAGACCTGTATTAAAACATTAATATTACTGATCTTATTTTTTAATTTTTATAATGGAAAGAGAAAGTCAAGTACTATCTAAAAATTAATTAAAAATATTTCAAATATTTTAACTCTAACAGCTTTTTTATCTTCTGGTTTACCAAAAATCACTTAAAATCCCAGAACTATTTATTAAGTTATATAATACTCACACTAACTCAAGTGCAATGCCCCCATTCCCAACGATTGTTATTCTTTTAGCTTTCATGAGTTGTTTTTGAAATTCCTGTATCAAAAAGAGAACAAATCAGAAATCTTATAGCAGTACTGGGCAATATTTGAAGGAATAGAATACTATATAATAATTTTATAGCCAATTTTTAAAATTTAAGTGTATTCATTTCCTTTAGCTCTCTTCAAGCTATTCTCACAGGATTTCTGTAAGGTTCAAATAAGATAATTTATGAAAAGCATTTTGTAAACTTTAAAGCACTACATAAATGTTAGCTTCTTTGATCTCTTCTATCAGATTTAGTATACCTTTTTAGTGCACTATATTTACTGTATAGTTTCTTTTTTCTTACAGCACTCCTAACTAGTCCACATTTTCTACTTTTTAAATAAGACTTTCCGACTCTCTCTGAATCTTTGTGGACAACCAAATGCCATGGGGACACTATACAAATACTGACTAATTGAAGCTTTAATCAGCTCAGTTTTTCCAACAAAGCCAAGAGGCTCACTACATTAGTGCTGGACTTACCTTATTAATATGATATTGATCTCTCATTTTTTTTTTCATACTACTCAGCACTGTCTTGTTTATCATAGTGAGTTAATTAATAGTTAAGTATTTTTAGGAATGATGGACTTATCAAATACTAGTCCAATAGGTGAGATCACTATGATTTAGAATGAACTGGTGGTTCTAACTTTTTTTTTTACAAACTGGACCCAACAGGACAGACAGGGCACTTCCCTTACTTCAGAACTATAACTGAAACACTTTCAATCTGCATGTCCCTTCTAAAAGGAATAAAAAAAGAATTAATTGTCTAAATGACCTAAAACATAAACAATGGTTATAATAATTCTAGAAAATCCATTAAAATTGTTATGACACTAAAGACTGAAAAAGTGAAGCTGAATTCAGTTTGTGCTTCATTCAGTACTTAGGCAATTTTAGGTTAGTGTGATAGATGATTATCATCAAATGATGTCTCATTTAGGTTAGCTCCAGACCATTTTAATCTGCCATTTCAACCCTAAAGAAATAGTATGACTCCTGAGATATTTTAAGAATTTTGAAAGGTCAACAGAAATACATTGAATAAGTCATATGACTCATTTAACGGAACTGCTGATGTTAGAAGATGATAATATTTTAATGATTTATTTTCTGGGGAGGAAATTTAATGAAATACAATTCCTATCCATACTGAAATCATCTTGAAGAACTGAATTTCTGTATTGTATGCTAAAATGAATTCAAAATATCTTAAGAAATGCTTATTTCATGCTTGTCATTCCTGATAAAAAGATAAAAAGTAAAAGCACAAAAAATTAAAAAAAATAAAAAAAGGAAAAAAACACATCCAAATGCATTTCAAAAGGAAAAAAAATCTGAATTTTGTCTACAGAGTCTTAGGGAAAACAACGTCAAATAAATACATTAAAAATTAAATACATTTACATAAAGATACTGTTCTGTGTGGTATCTTTAAAATGTCAGGAGAAACTGAGAAAAGCTTCTAGCAAGTTGCATACTTTGTAGCAAATTTACAGAAGGACCAAGACAAGATTCACATAGGATGGGTAGGCAATAATAAAAGGATTTGCATCAAAGAAGAGAATATTCAAATTGATATATATTTTTATATTCATTAATAAAGATAGGTTTTAGTGAAGTCATTCTTATTTATGTCCTTTGTTAATTCCTTCACAGTGAGACTACTTAACACGTCAATGACTTTCTTTTAGATTTCCTGAAATAGCATGTGGTACGATACAACACATAGGTTTTTACTATTTATTATCTCTCATTTTCTATTCATGTAGCTTTTTCCAAATGTCTTTTATGCTGCTGCCTATTTATTGCCACAGGATTTTGACTTTGTAGTGATTAATGTGTCAAGGTTTGAAATACTCAGGACAATGCCATTCTCAAACAGGAACATTGAGAACACTTCTCTGTCTCTTGGGAATACTTTTTTTTAATTGGCAATCTGGGTTGCATGTACTTGATAGTAGTAAATAAACATCTTTGTTGAATATACACCACAGAATCAGAGATTTGGAGTTAGAAGAGGAACTGAAGATCAGTTAGTCTCATATCACAGATAAAGTCACTGGATCCTTGAGATGCTCACAAAGGTAAACAGGTATCAGAACTACAGAATTGCAATCCAGGTTTCTTACCTCAAACGCAATGCTTTTTTTTTTTTTTTTTTTTTTTATCATATTATAAAGCTTAAATGTGTCTTATGCCCCATTTGATATCAATAATCAGAAGATTGAAAAATGTTGTTGCATATCATATAATCTTTTATAATTTTGGCATATGCCTAAGATACACTGGATAATGGATACTAAGATACTGAAAGAACTTAGAAGTTGCTTTTTCCATGCACCAAACAAATTTTTACAGTCAATAAATGATATGCAAGAGGCTCTTACATCCTCTGCTTTGACTTTTTAGGTAACTGTCTGACTGAATTTATTAAGTATGAAAATATGACTGCTCCCTTCTTATATTTTAGAAGATAAATATTTTATAGTTTATGGGCTAACAGTTATTTTATTTTTTCAAATGCCTTTTTTTCAGAAGTAATAATGCTTGTAATTTTTTCCCAGTTGTTCAATATATAATCTTTTTCATTAACTGTATAGTCTGAAAAGTGTATCCATTCTAATGTAGAAAATCTCTGTGAATACTTGGTGTGGTCCAGCTGTTTCTTTTGTCTTTTTTTTTTTTTTTTAAGGACCATTTCTAATTGCTTGGATTCAGCACGTTGAGCACAGTAATATTCAAGAGTTCAAACATGGTCTCACCAACACCATATTAAGAATTAAGAGTGTGGTAGAATACTCACAGATTTTTTCTAATTTTCAAATTTGCTGTCCTTATAGCTTCATATTAAAATTTTTTGAGATGTTTAATTGATTTCTAGGACAAACTTTCTTTTTAAATCATTTTACCTTGCACTTCCCCTATTTTATGGTACAATTCTATTAATAATCTTCCACTAACTTTATAAATGACTATATCCTAAGTGCCATGTTTTTACACTTGACAAGCAGATTAAATATCTGCTGATTGAAACTGACTTTTAAACAACATTTGGTTTTCTTATTGTTTAAACTTACAAAACACATGGGGAAAGCTGATGTGGTCATTTGTTGTTTTATTTATTTCCTATATCTTGTGTTAACAGATCAAATTGAAGCTGCCTGAAATGCATGCCATGTTTTCTTGTTTTACAGTTTTTAAAAAAAATTCATTTTTGATCTTTCTTTTAACAAGGATGGTCTGCATGCTTGGATATTTTACTTAAAAATGATTCCCACTTAAAAGCAAACCACTTTCTATTCAGTTGATTTCATTTTTTTGCAACAGTCTTTGGTATTCCCTATATTCAGAACCCTCAGATTTTCTTGTAGCAGAAAGTATTAAAATATCACTGAAACTTCTCTGCTGTATACTATGGGTCTCTCTCTCTCTCTCTCTTTTATTTTTTGCCCTGAATATATTCAATAAGCATTTGTTGATGATGATTTAAAAAATGTTCCTAATTAAATGGTATCTAAACTATTTTATGGGAAAGTTTACATGAATTATATTAATAATGAGTAAAATATTCACTATAGAACCATTCTGAAAAATGTTTCCTATTCCTATCTATGATATTCACCCAAATTGTTCTATGACATTCTACAATCTTAAAAACATTACCTGAGCGCTGTCTGTATCACGGATTCCTAATACATATGGATTTCCTTCAGATATTAACTTTGGTTTAGCTCCAGCACACAGACAGAGTTTTTCATATTTATACTGATTTCCATCTTCGGTTAAAATGCACTGTGAAATTATAAATTAATAAAGAAAAAAGATTACTTTGAGATAAAAGAATTTGGTGGTGGGAGTAGGGAGATTTGGATTCAGATTGTGCCAGAAAAAAAGTATAATTTTACACCATAAATTTAATTTTTGAATTGCCAAAAATTATGAAATTTCCTTCTGATAGGCACTTAATGCTTTTCTATAGCACAAACAGTATATATAAATATTTTGGCATTATTTAGAATGTTTTTTCCTTTAGCTTTTCATAATTTAAACTAACTGTTAAATAAAGTAACAATAAAAATGTTTTATGAAAACTATAAGATTTTGGGATAATCTATTAAAGGTTAAACTCTAGTATTAAACTGCTATACTTACATTAACAAAAGGATACATTAAAAGCAAACAAAAAAAAACTCCCTGTAATTTGATTATATTTTAGCTAGAGTGTCAACAGGAAATTCCTTAAAGATGCTATTTTATTATGTTATTTTCAAATATTACATGAGACTCCTAAAAGTGAATCAAGGAGTATTCTATCATTGGAAGCAGTTATCAAAATGAAATTGATGGAATAAATAGAAGTACATAAAAAGAAGTATACATTGCCTTAGGAGGCTGTAGGAATGGATAGAATGATTTAAGGTTTACCAGATAAACCTGAGAAAGGATAATTTAAAAAAAAAACAAAAAAACACTAAGGACAAGACTGACTCTGTGATTTTACTGGTATAGGAAACTCCTGAACAAGGAAATTCCTTTCACTAACTCAGGTCAGCACCAACTCTGCAACTTGAACAGAAAGAAGCCTAAAGTACTGAGAGGTTACATGAGTTGAACAGAGTCACGAAGTCAGTATGTGTCAAAGTGGGACTGAAATAATAACAAATAAATTTATCACTCAGTTTATGACTTTATTTCTAATCCAATAAAAACAAAATGATTTAATAATATCATGAAACCATCAATCTCAAATGTAACATAAATGTAAAGCTTTGTTTGGATTTTTTTTAAACAAAAAATATTCAAGTCAGATAATATGAGTATTTTATATGGTGAAAAATAAAAGTTTTGAGATCACAAGAGAGTTTATAAAATGATGATTCACATGTAAGTGCTCGAAAAATCTTTTTATTAGTTTCTGTTAAGCTACTGGTAGGATATGAATGCCCAAAAAAGTAAAAGACATTTTCTAATTCATTAAAGAATGCTGAGAAAGGATAAGAATATGCAGACATGAATCTGAAACTTTCAAATGGTAATGTATTCTGAGTCATTTAAATGCTACAGAACACAATAATCCCCACAATTTAAAAATATAGTTTTATTTGTAATTCCAAAAAAAAAAAAAAAAGATACTAGATACTGGTCCTGATTAATATCTTTTGGGAGTTATCCTAAATATAAACATTCATTGACATATATTACATAGCTTTGTAATATTGAATTGTATTGAATCAATCAACACTACAAAGACAAAACCAATTTTAATGCTACTATTTTTTAATGCTAGCAACACTCCCAACAATCGAGTTTTATATTTTAAGCTAAAGTTTATTTTTTCCCTCATAGCATGGTTGTATTTAATGAGATATATTATCTTTTTTTTTTTGTACCTAATATATTAGCTCAAAAAAAAAAAGTTTGCCTCCTCTCCATCCTTTGGTATCCAAAAAAACCTCATAACTTACTATTAATTTTAAAAATATCTAACCTAAAGGGCCAAGTCATGCAAACTGTATGAGACTGATGACCTCAAAGGAACTATCATCTCATTATGGGTAGGGACTCCTATATTAAGCCTGCAACTCATCCATCAATCAATGCACATTTAATATGTAATTACTATGTGCTAGGATCCAAGGTTACAAATAACAAAAGTGGGACATTTTCTATCATTAAGAAGCTCACAATCTAATATGAGAATACCACATATTCATAAAGACATTAAGTATAGAACAGATAAAAAAAATACACCAGGATTATCAGGGAAGTTTAGCAATTAGCAACTAGAAGAATCAGTACAGGCCAGTTGAAGTAGTAGCACTTGAGCTGAATCTTAAAGGGAACTTGGGCTTCCAAGAGATGGGGATGAAAAGGAGCACTTCAGGTATGGGGAATAGCTTAAGCAAAGGCATAGTAGACAGTTTATGCAAAGGTATGGAAGTGGGAGTTTGATTGTGATACATGGAGAATAGCAAGCAGGCTAGTTTGGTTTAATAATAAATGAGATAGTAATGCATAATCAGAGTAGAAAGGATATTTTAACCTAAAGATGACAATGGGGAACTACTAAACCTTAATGAGTAGACAGATGACACAGTAAAATCTGAACTTTAGAACTACCAATTTGATAACTGGATGGAAAATGAATTGGAGAGATTTAAGATAATACTGGAGATCAATGAAGACATTGCTGCAATAGTCTAGATGAAAGATGATGAGAGATAAAAGATTTGTGATTATATTAGAATTTAAGGCACAACAGAGGGGTGAAAATATGCAAGGAGAAATAACTTTTTCTTTAATAGATGAGGTGAGGAAGGAGAAAGATGCAGGAGCACCCAATATGTTAGGTACCTTCTTCTAAGATCTGCTGACATTGTGTGGATATCAATGCCACACATAGGTTGTCTGTCCTTCACTCTCTCTTTGTGTCAAAGCTGCTTTCTTTTCTGGTCATATCTTTCTATTGACATCCTTTATGCTACTTCTCCAGAATAATTATTTGCTAATAATATATCCAAATCAACACATGTCTACTTTCTTTCTTTTTTGTTTTCAACATTTATTTCTGTAAGACTTTTGTATCCTAAAATTTTCTCCCTTCCTCCTTTACCTTCCTCCTCTCTAAGATAGCAATATGACATAGATTAAATATGTGCAATCCTTTTAAACATATCCTATATTTCTCATTTATGCAAGAAAAATCAGACTGAAAGAGGAGGAAAACCACAAGAAAAAAAACAAATAACAATTTAAAAAAAAGATGAAAATATTATGCTTTGATCTATATTCAGTCTCAGTCTTCTTACTGAGAAAAATAGGAGGGTCAAAAGGACTGAAAAGCAGAAATATAATATGCAGAATGAAAAAAAGCCATCCATATTAAAAATCTTAGGAAAAATTATCGTACATGTTCCGCCGTCTTGAGCTGCTTTACTCTAGACTCTAAAACCTTAATGTTGGGGAAATGTTTTTCTAAAACAGAACTTGGTTGTTCTTCAACGTCAAATTCTTCCAATGTTTTGGAAACCTGTAAAATAATAACAAAATGAATAATTGACAAATTATTTTCAATTCAAACATTTATTAAGCAACTCTTGAATAAAACAGTGATTAGAAGACTATGATGCATCTGCAACCAGAGCAACAACTATGGAGACTGAGTGTAAATCAACACATGATATGTTCATTCTTTTATTTCTCTCATAATTTCCCCTTTTGCTCTGATTTTTCTCTCCCAATATGATTCATAAAGAAATGTGCATTTTAAAAAAATGAATGTACAAGTCTAACCAGAAAAAAATAAAATTAAATAAAAAAAAAAAAAAAAAAAAAAAGACTGAGGCAGCTAGGTGGTGCAGTGGATAGAGCACCAGCCCTTAAGTTAAGAAGACCTGAGTTCACATCTGGCCTCAAGACACTTAACACTTCCTTGTGACCCTGGGCAAGTCACTTAACCCCAACTGTCTCAGAAAAAAAAAAAAAAAAGACTGATGCAAAGGATGAAAAATGACACAAGTCCCTCTCATCCAAGAAACTAATCTCCCCGGGGAAACAACATGTAACTGAAAGCAATGCTGATGATGGGGCAAAAAGAGAGAAAGGAAAAAAGTACTCTAGAAAAATCTGAGGAGAGAAGTGACACTTGAACCTAAAGTTGCTTCCATACAACGATGTATAAGGACATTAGTGGTTGTCTCAGCTACTAAAATTACATTATTTTAGATAACCCCTATTATCTGAATAATCAAGTCCAGCCTGGATGTGCCCTCTGCTCCTCCTCCACAGGGAGGAGAGAAGAATGTTAAGAAGTTGAGGATACAAAGACAAAAATGAAACAGTTCCTTCCCTCAAAAAAATGACATTTTACTTAAGGAGATGGGAAGTATATACAAAGAAAATACAAGATTGCAAATATAGACAAGTTAATTGCTATAACACCTCTTTTGGAGATGCTTAGGCACCATGTCCTTCCCATGTGGCTGTTATGCAGTTATATAAAAGCAACACAGTATACACCCCCTAAGAGAGCACTGGAAACATATATTCCCAGGAAAGATACAGATCAAGATTTATAATACTATGACTGGACCTATAATCAATTTTCCTAAGATGGTCTTAAATGCTTATTACAATGCTGAAATTATGCACAAAAGGATAAAATACAATTTTTCTTCACTTAAAGGGTAAAACTTAAGATAATTCATATATTCACTTTTGCATTTATACATTCTTCATCCAAATGTTCTAAGGAATCTTCCTGAAAAACCCAGCCATTATTTGATTGCCTGGAATAATCAAATATTCTAAATAGCAACTCAGCCTATGAAATAATCCTAATAAGGTATAAAAATCAGTAGCCTTAAAACGTCTTAACTGTTAAGTTCTACCATTTTCTTTTGAATAATACTAAGAAAAATCATCAGGTACTTACTTGCTTAAAATTTGTAATTGCTTTAATAACAGGAGAAGCTGTTACCAAGAGAACTTCTTCAGATGGGAAATGAGTAGCCAACTTGCAATGAAAGAAAAGAAAAAAAAAATCACAATTAGTATAAGCATTGATATCTGTAGAATATAAACAATGAAATTTAGGCAAAGTAACAGAAAGTAACTTAATAAACTTGCATTTATTAAGTGGCTGGTGTCTACCATGTGCCAGTCACTGCTAAATACTTTTTACAAATATTATCTCATTTGATCCACAAAATAATTCTGTGAAGTAGGTGCTGCTATTATTCCCATTGCACAGATGAGAAAACTGAGGCAGAGGTTAAATGACTTGACCAGGATCACATAGCTACTAAGTGTCTGTGGTCACATTTAAACTTAGGTCTTCCTGACAGAATTCTGGCAGCATTCTATCCCCTGGGGTCATCAGCTTCCTGAAATATGGGTAGATATATTTTATCCAGTAAACTAAAAATTTATTCCCCTCCACATTCAACAATAATTTTAAAACATAACATGAAAGGAAGGAGAAATTCAATTCAGTTTAACTCAACAAGCATTCATTAAACAACTACTGTTTAAGTCACTCTGCTAGGCACTGGATAATCAAAGGCAAAATGAGTCTCTGATCTTAAGGAATTTACGTCCTACCCAGGGAAGAGAAACAAAAGAGAAGTCATTTCCAGAGAGAAAGTGCTAATAACTTAGTGGAACTGGGGGAGGCAATAATAACAAGTACCATGCAGGTAGTGAGTGGCATTTGAGCTACTCTTTGAAGATAATTAAGAGATTCATGAGGTGGAGGTAAAGTATATTCCAAGGCTTGGGGATCATTCTTGCAAAAGCAAATTTGGGAGAAGGAATATAGTTTGTGCGGAAGTTATCAAGCTAGTTCAATAGTCAAAAATTGCCTAATATAATCAGTTTTGTTTTTTTCAGTCCTTGACTCCTTTAGTATTATCTAACACTGATGACCATCTACTTCTTTCTTTTCCTGATTTTTGAGACATTACACTCTCCTGGTTTTCTCTCTTAACTTTTTCCTTTTTTCTCCTTTATTGGAATTTAATCCCTCTCCAGATCACCTAATATATGTACATTCCAATATTTTGTCTTTGGTTTTTATATATAATTTTTTTCTTAGAAACATCATTCACATGATATTTTATAATTTGTCCATTTTACATGGGTATAAAGTGGGAACATTAACAAACACAGTAATTATGACAAGGATCTAGTTCAGGTAGTATAGAGAATTCCTAAATGGGGAAACTTCCTTCTCTTAATGCAGGTTTAACACTGAATTTACAAACATTGTCTTAGAGAGCTGCCCAGAGCATTTAAACAGAAAATTTTAATGACTCTTTCCTATTAAACTGTGAACTCCTTGAGATCAGGGATTATTTTTTTATTTTCTTTATATCCCTTGGACTTAGCACAGTGCCTGGCACATAATAAGCACTTAATAAACATGATAAAACAGTCACATAGCCTATTTGTATCAAAGGTGAGCCAACTATAAAAACTTGTATATAAATCACTCTCTCTCTTGCAATTATACTCCTTCCATATACACTGTTTTCACTCCTAGTTCAGATCTTAGTCATTTTTGAGCAGAACTCTAATACAACTTCCTAAATGATCTACCACCTCTAGCCTTATCCCTCTCTGAATCCTCACATCTGGTAAAATAAATTGTTAATATAAAGGTTTGATTTTATGTCCTTACTCAGAACTTTTGGGGATTACCTATACCATAAAATAGAAACTTTTCAGGCTAGCATTTAAGATCCTTCATAATCTGGTTCTAACCTACCTATCCAGTCTGATTTCATATTATTACCTTTCATGTACTCCACAGTACAGCCAAACTCAGTTATTTCTTGTTCCCTGACTTTGCCCTATATTCCTCTATGTTTGGAATACTTCTCTCTAATTGTGGAAATATTCTCTTTCCATCACTGAAAGGAAAAGAAAGTGCATATATGCCATGAAGTATCAAACCCTGTACCTGAAATCAGGAAGACTCTTCCTGAGTTCTGGCCTCAGAGCCTTACTAGTTGTGTGGCCTTGAGTAAGTCCCTCTCTGCCTTAATCCATGGGAGAAGAAAATGGCAAACCACTTCACTATCTGTGCTGAAGAACCCCCCCCCCCAAAAAAAAAGACATGGAGAGTTGGATACAATTGAAACAACTGAACAACCACAATGAAGCCTACCTGGAGCACCTCAATTAAAACAGATTTATGCCTTTTCACATTTTCTTAGGGCATATAGTCTGGATCTGTATTACAGGGATGATGAGTCGATATATGTTTTCTTTAGTACATAGCGTTCCTGAGTGGGAAAAAGAAAGGCTCAGAGAAAGGAATGCTTGATCATATTCAGGTAATGTGGAATAACTAATGTAGAATAAATTTGGCTTAACAATAGAAAAAAATGAAAGAATACCGAAAAACTGAAAATGTTCCCACAGTATTCTCTGGAAATCAAAAGGAATAGTTTAATAAATCTTGCTGATAATACATTATATAAGATACATCCAAACAACAAAGTGTTGGATTTGGAAATCATAGAAGGCCTCAGTTTAAATCCTACCTCTGATGCTTACTAGCTATGTGACCATGGGCAAGTCATTTACTCATCAGTAAAATAAGAGTAAAACTGTCTGTAATCTCTCTCTCATTGGGTTGACCTGTTTTAAATAAAACATTTAACCAAACTTAAAGCCCTACAGAAAAATCAAGTATTGACCTAAGTCATATCTAGTGGCTCAGATGATTAAGAGCTGGCTATTTATTTAAAAAAAAAAAAAAAAAAAGCTATCTTATTCATTATCTTCAACATCGTCATCGAAGTATGACCATTACGTGCTCAAAAGCTAGCCAAACTCCCGCATTAATATATATACACACACACACACACACCTACACAAACTTGTTCCTTCTCTCATTTATCTGGTTATCTTCAATCATCCATTAAATTTGTGCTTACATTAAAGGTTAAGTACTGTAAAGTTGAACTATCCCATTTCACCTAATTGGAAACAATGCTGAAGAACTAAAATGACTTAGTCATAATAAGTAAGAAATGTTTTTTGATGTTATTTATAGTCATGCCACAGAATGAACCTAAGATCAAAAAGATTTAGTACTTCTCCACACCTACAATTCCATTTGCTTAATTAAGCCAAGTTAAAGCAATTATGGGGAGACAAATTTATCCAAGGGATTACAAGAATATTTTCTTCCCTGTAGACTTCAGGCTCCTCCCTAATGGGACAAACCACAAGTCTCCTTTTCCCCCGTTTCTGTTACTGGAAAGTTTTCCAGAGAACTGGGGAGTCAAACCCGGCTAGGAGCTGCCCTTCTCGGTCCCAAAGCAGAAGAAAAGCCGGTCCTTCCTTCTACTCACTCTAAATAAGCTCCGCAGTAAGAAATTACTAGCAGCTAACTAGACAACTGCCAACAACGCGACGTTAATGAAGTGTCAAATGTGTACCTAGACCAGTGGTTAAAGCAGTGAAAGGTGGAGAATTTACATAAGATACCGGCTTCAATTTCCTGTCCAGGCCACTCACGAAAAGAAGCAAACATGACCAGCCTTTGCATACGGTCAGGGTTTAGGAGCAAGTAAGAGCTGCGGGGAGGGAGCAACCTTCAAAGGAGGGAAGGGTTACAGAGGCTCATAAAGGCGGGCCTCCGGGCTGTGCCCCTCCTCCGTCTTCTCACCTGCTCAGCACAGGTGACGCCCGCAATGCCCCCGCCGACCACCAGGAACTTCGCCGTCTGCGCTGGCGCAGCCCGAGTAGGGCAAGCGGTTGCCATTTCCGCACTTCCCAGGCTAGCTCAGGTGTTTCTCAGAATTTTTGTAGATAGTAGCAGCTCTAGGGGAAGTAGTTGCGGCACCAGGAACATTTCCGGCGCCGAGACGGAAGGAATCCTTTCTACGGAGCACTAGAGTGCTCAAACTTCCTAGCTTCCATTCGCTTCTGCAAGTCTTGGGGTTGGTGGTTTGGGCTGTGATCTCAGGGAGGTGTCAGGCTGCTGGTCTGTTGTGGATGCTTGTTTTTGTTTTCTTGATCCCTGTGTTTGCATTTTAGAGTTTCTACCAAGGTCTAGTATTTTCCTCAGGAATTCTTGAAAAAGTATTTTATTCTATTATAGGTCTGTTTTCCTCTCAGAATAAGATATTATTATAAGTTTTTTTAAAAATATTATGAATTTCAACACTAAAAACCAAAAAGACCCCCCCCCCTAAAAATTTCCATACCCACAGCATAATATAATGATACTCTCAAAACCTCAATTCTTATCTGTGCCTCTTCTGTAATTCTCTTCTGTTCTATGACTTAAAAAAAAATTTAAATGGCCATTTTTTGGGAGATCAGTATTGCTACCCCTCTCCTACCCCTAATTAAATGGAAAAAAAGGGAGGGCCTTATAAATGAATATAGTCAAGCAAAACAGATCTATACAGTGGCCATGTCAAGAACATATCTCTGATCTCTGATGAATATATGTTTGATTTAGACAAAGAGTGACAGCCATAAGCAAATTAGGAGAGCAAGACATAGTTTACCTGTCAGATCTATGGAGAAGGAACGAATTTATGACCAAGGAAGAGATAGAGAACATTATAAAATGTAAAATAGATAATTTTGATTACATTAAAAAGTTTTTGCATAAAATCAATGCCAAGATTAGAAGAGAATCAGAAAGATGGGAAAAATTTTTTTGCACCTAGTATTTCTGATAAAGGCCTTGTTTTTTGGTATGGTCAATTATAACTATAGTTTTGTTAATATTAAATCAGATCTGAATTCGTGGCATAAATCCCACTTGGTCACAATGTATTATTCTGCTGATAAATTGCTGTAATCTCTTTGCTAATATTTTATTTACATTTTTTTTGCATCAATATTCATTAGGGAGATTGGTCTATAATTTTCTTTCTCTGTTTTGGCTCTTCCTGGTTTAGGTATCAGTACCATATTTGTGTCACAGAAAGAATTTGGCAGGATTCCTTCTTTACAAATTTTTCCAAACACTTTACATAGTTTTGGAATTGATTGTTCTTTCAATGTTTGGTAAAATTCACTTGTAAAATCATCTAACCCTAAAGATTTTTTTTTAGGGAGTTCATTGATGGCTTGTTCAATTTTTTTTTTTCTAAAATGGAACTACTTAAGTAATTTATTTCCTCTTCAGATAATCTGGGCAATTTATATTTTTGTAAATATTCATCCATTTCAGTTAGAACATCAGATTTGCTGCCATACAGTTGGACAAAATAACTCATAATTATTGCTTTAATATCTTTTTCATTGGTAGTAAGTTCATCCTTTTCATTTTTGATGCTGGTAATTTGTTTTTTTTCTCTCTCCTTTTTCTAATCAAATTAACCATAAGTTTATCTATTTTGTTGGTTTTTTAATAAAACCAACTCTTAGTTTTATTAATTAATTCAATCATTTTCATAGTTTCAATTTTATTAATCTCTGTTTTGAATTTCAGAATTCTAATTTGGTATTTAATTGGAGGTTTTTAATTTATACTTTTTCCAATTTTTGAAATTGTATGCCAAATTCATTGATCTCCTCTTTTACTATTTTATTTATGTAACTATTTAGAGATAAAATTTCCCCTAAGAACTGCTTTGATTGCATCCCATAGGTTTTGGTATGCTGTCTCATTTGGTATGTTGTCATTCTCTTGGGTGAAATTATGGATTGTTTTTGTGATTTGTTGTTTGACTCATTCATTTTTTGCAATTTGATTATTTAATTTCCAATTGTTTTTTAGTCTATTTTTTTCCTGCCCCTTTATTGAATATAATTCTTATTGCATTGTACTCTGAAAAGGAAGCATTTACTATTTCTGCCTTTTTGCTTTTGATTATGAGGCTTTTATCCCCTAATACATGGTCAATTTTTGTGTAGGTGCCATGTACTGCTGAGAAAAAGGTGTATTCCTTTCTGTCCTTATTCAGTTTTTTCCAGAGATCTATTATATCTAAGATTTTTAGGATTCAATTAACCTCCCAGGTTTCTTTCTTGTTTATTTTGTGGTTAGAGTTGTCTGCTTCTTAGAGGGAAGGGTCTTAGTTGCCAATTTGCTGTGATTAAAAGCCTCTCATTGGTTTTCCGAGACTCTGTTTGAGATGGATTTAAACACCCCTTTCATCCCAGTGAGATTGACTTTTCTTGAAGTTCTTTTAATCTATCTTGAGCTGAAGAGTGGTTTCATTTTGTCAAACTCTGTTTAGAGATTTGGTTTCATGTGGTTTTTGAGGGAAACTGGGAGAGCTTGAGCAGATTCTTGGCTTCACTCTGCCATCTTGGCTCCATCCCCAAAAGTCAGAATTATACCCTCTACTCCATAGATTTCTTTTGTCTTCATTGGCCTGTTTTCAGAACCCCCAGAAGAAAATTAGTCCACCTTCAGGACCTCTGTTTTTCTTATTTAAGGCCCTCAATACATTTTGAAAGATTAGATTGTTAGTTGCCATCCAACTCCTTAATTAAATTTATCTTTGTAGGATTCTCTGTTGTCTTGTACTTGTATTTTGAAGTTTCTAGTCTGGTCTTTTCATCAGAAATACTCAATAGTCCCATTTCATTGGAGACCAATTTTCTTTCCTGGAGAAGCAAAAAAAAATAATAGTTAGAATTTATACAGTACTTTAAAGTTTGCAAACTATTTTAAAATAACATTTTATTTTATCCTCTCAACATACATGGGAAGGTACTAGTTTTACAGATAAGAAAGCTTGAAGCAGGCAGAAGTTAACTGACTTTTCCAGGGTCACACAGCTAGCAATTATCTGAGACCTTATTAGAATTGACCTTCCTGATCCCAGTTCCAATGCTCTGTCTACTGTACAACCCAGTTGATTATGCTCAAATTTTCAGAAAAAAAGTTATTCCTGATTGGAAGCCTATCTTCATGTGCCTGAATGGATACCATCTCTAACATTTTAAACTCCATTTTATGTATCATTTTTTCTCATTAGAATGCAAGCTTCTTGAGGACAGGAATTGTCTTTCTTTTTTGCTTTTATTTGTATTTTCAGCAACTACCCCATTGCCTGGTATATAGTAAACCCTTAATAATTATTTGTTGACTTGGAAACTGGAAAGAAGTCAAGTAGAAATTAGATTTAGATCAATATTTTATGCCATGTTCCACAATAAAGTCAAAGCATATACATGTCCTGAATGTTAAAGATCGTAACATAAAACAATTACAAGACAAAAAAAAGTCACATATCTTTTATAGTTCTGATTAGAAGCTCTATTCCTAACCAAACAAGGAACAGAAGTTTATTACAGAAAGTAAATTCACATAATTTTGATTATATGAAGTTGAAAAATTTATGTATGAATGAAATTAATTCATCTAGAATAATAAGGGGAGTAGCTGAATGAGAAAAAATCTTGGCCAATGATATACAAATAGTGTATATGTATTACATATATATGTATATATATACACATATATGAATGTATACACACATGCATACACACATATATTTAAAATCAAAATTCATTGGTCAAAGGATATGGATATATACTTCTCAAAAGAAGAATTGGGGAGTATTAACTACCATATGAAATAATGTTCTAAATCATTACTAATAGAATTATTAATTGAAACTCTCAGTGCTTCAGTGATATGCTAGATCCAGTTTGTATCAAATCATGAGAGCTGATATTAAAATTTTCACTATGAGCATTTACACTTCAGAAATTGACAAATGCTACAAATCAGGGCTTAATTTATTGTTTTGTTGGTTTTCTAGATTTAAGAAAGTGCTAGAAAATATAATTATGTGGATCGAATTTAACAGTGTGTCATACATTCATTTTTTTGGGGGGAGAATCAGTTGTTAAATGTTTGTCAGTACACTCCTGGTTTCAAACAATTTGATATGAGTATAATTTAAAGATGAGTTGGCTATTTGGGGAACTGGTTTCTAGATGAAGTTACAGATCTTGAAGATGATGATGACGATGATGATAATTCAGTGGATAGAAAGGATATTCTAGATATAGGGAATTGGATAAGTAAAGAGTAGGAATGAGGGGGGTAGAGAAATCATGTTCAAGAAAAGAATACATAGCGTGATAAATGTGTAAATATGTTTATAAGAATTGCACATGTTTAACCTATATTAAATTGCTTGCTATCTAAGGTAGGAGATGAGGTGGGGAGGGAGGGAGAAAAATTTGCAACACAAGGTTTTGCAAGGGTGAGTATTGAAAACTATTTTTACATATATTTTTTTGTTTTTGTTTTGTTTTTTTTTGCTGAGGCAATTGGGGTTAAGTGACTTGCCCAAGGTCACACAGCTGTTACGTGTCTGAGACCAGATTTGAACTCAGGTCCTCCTGACTTCAGGGCTGGTGCTCTATCCACTGCGCCACCTAGCTGCCCCTATTTTTACATATATTAAAAAAATAAAAAGCTGTTAAAATTTTAAAAAAAGAAGAAAGGAATGAGGGAGGGAAAAAAGGAAGAAAGAAGGGAGAGAAGAAGGAGGGAAGAAGAGAAGGAAGGAAGCAAGGTAGGAAGGAGCGAAGAAAAGGAAAGGGAAAAGGAAAGAAAAAAATAAAAGGAAGGAAAGGAAGAAAAAAGGAAGGAAAGGAAGAGAAGAAAGAAGGAAATGAAAAGAAGAAGGAATGTAGGAGGGAGAAAGAAAAGAAGAAGAAAGAAAAAGGCAAGACAAGACTCCAAATTGGTTAGAATGTAGGATAGAGCAGAAACTGGTCAGAAAATTATGTTTTAATAGTAGATAGCATGCTGGCCTTGGAGCAAAGAAGATATGGGTTTCCATCATGCTTCTGTTGTGAGTGGGTATGTGACCCAATGAAAGGCACTAAACCTTTCTGAACCTTAATTCCGTCACTTATAAAATGAGAATAATTATAATAGCTACTTCTCAGCACTGTAAGAATCAAATAATATATATGTAAAATATTTTGCAAAACTTAAAAGCTCGAGATAAATATTATCTCTATATTTTATTTGTACCTAGGAGAAGGGGAATAGAAGAAGGGAATAGAGCAGCATAAAACTGATGATAGATTGAGAGATGTAGATTATGGAGGTTTAAACTTTACCTTGTTAGACAACAGAGGACTATTGAATGGGTTTGAGCAAGAGAGTGACAAGAAGGGGCAGTTAGGTGGCGTAGTGGGTACGCCCTGAAGTTAGGAAGACGAGTTCAAATTTGGCCTCAGACACTTAACACATCCTAGCTGTGTGACCCTGGGCAAGTCACTTAACCCCAATTGCCTCAGCAAAAACAAAAAACAAACAAACAAAAAAAGACTGAAAAGATGAGATATGTGCATAAATAGATTATTCTGGTAACTTTCCTAAGGAAAGCTCTGGAGAGCAGGGGAAGAAATATTGGTGTGGAGGTTGTTACATCACTGATAAAACTTCACAGGTCTCCTGTGAGGTCAGGAAATGAATCACAATTCTGGAAGCTGATGGCTCTTTTTAAATAAGAAATGTTTTATTTTCATTAGGGATACCTTTTACTGTGTGTGATAATTTGACAACCATGACCTCTGTAACCCATCTTAATTGTAAACTGAATATTGTCCTCATCCAGCTATTCTACAACATGATCTACTCTAAAAAATTATTTGACCTGAACAATGTAAGAAATTGGACAGAATTGTGTCATAGAGCTTAAATTAATTCAGATATTTTCATTACTCTGCCATGCCTAAAAAATTAAATGAGAAATTTTATTTTTAGACTGATATGTTTGGTTAGTCATTCCCACTCTGAACAAGCTTAACAAGTATGTATTTTATATAAAAAGTACTCAGCTAAAACTATGAAGAATATATATCTACAAAACTATGAAGAATATATATCAAAGTGATAAAATCAGTAACAACATACTTGAATATATAAATATGCTACATTTTTGTGAATTAAAAAATGAGTAAAATTAAATGTCTGAATAAATACTAATAGATTGTATTGGCCTAGAGTGTAGTTAAGATTCTTCCAGAAATATATTCTAATTTCAATATTTTCATGTTACTTGGAACGAAACAGCTATTATTATCTGGTACATATTACTTCATAATGTTTTCAATTGGTAAGTATTCCTCTACTTATACATTTATTGAAAATAAGCCAATTTTATTACATAGAAAAGTATTATAAGTTATAAGCAAAAAGTATTTTAGCTTTCATCTAATTACTCCAAATAATTTCTAATAAAAATTTATGAAATTATAAATATATTTCCTTTAGCTTCCATATAAATAATATCACAATATTGCCTGATAAATTAGAAGAAAAATGAAAGATAAGTTTAAGTAGAAATTAATTAGCAATAAACATCAATGGGTGAATCCTGGAAATGCATTATATGTGACTTATAGAAGATCCTTAAGTTTAAAAATACTTCCTATATGTGTAAACATATATATATATACATATATATATATGTGCTTATACATAATTTCTATATAATGTAACACTTTGAGTGAAAAGAATGTCTTAACACTCAGCCAAACCAGAGCCAAAAGTAATAAAGTTTGCAGTTGTCTATCAGAGATTGAACCTGGGAGGTCCAGTAAATGAGATTTGTGCCAAGTACAGTGGCAACAGCCTCCATCTAATCATAACTCAAACTAGTGAAGAACTAACTACATGGCTAAGTGACCCTGCTTGACTCAGCCTAGCAGTATATTGTCCCATCCAGGTTAGGTACCATGTTCTGCACTGGACTAGCCCACCTGAGAGCAGTGGTAAAACAACTTGTCCATCATGACCATACTTCAACTGCCAATTTTGTGAGAATTATTCAGAGATCAAAAGGTATTAACAATGTGAAGTTTTAGAGCTATAAATTGCCTTCACCATATGTATTCCATACATATTTATCTTATTGTACTTTTCTTTTACACATTATTTATTTCTATTTCTAACCTTGTCCCATGCTGTGGGTGCATTTGTGGGAGAGGATTTTTTTTTTGGAGAAATACTTTATAGCTATTATTGTTGCTATGCTGTATGAATAAATATCTTCTTTAAAAAGTGAGTCAAGGCTACTGATAGATTTTGATGAAAACTTCTAACTTCAGTATTAAAAGGATGGCCACTCCCAGCCTATCCCAGAGCCCTGATAGTAGCAGTAATTGCTTGTCTTAGGACCCAAACTTCCACTGTCAATATAGGTTAGAGGAATTACTCTGAGGAAGTATTAGGTATTTAATACAATAAATTCCACAAATTGTATTTTGAACTTTGATTATTTTTTTAAAAATTTATTCTGATATTGTTAAATAATTAATGATACAATTAATTGTCAATTATTATCAATAGTTGTTAGGATTGAGAGACAAAGAAGTATTATTGTTATTATTAGTACATTAGCAAAACCCTGATTGCCTACTTTTCTTGTGGCTCTTATTGCAGAGAAATTGAGAAGTTATAATGGTGGAAAGAGTTTCTACAGGAGAAGTTCCCATACTGTTGAAAGCAAAAGCTCTGGTAAAGAGAGAGAGAGAAAAAAAAAAGGAAAGAAAAAGAGGGGGAAGAGGGAGAGGGAGAGAGAGAGAGAGAGAGAGAGAGAGAGAGAGAGAGAGAGAGAGAGAGAGAGAGTTTAGATTTAGATTTATAGGCCAGATATACTGAAGAGAAAAAACAAAACAAAACAAATAAAAAAAAAAAACTTGAGAGGAGAAAAGCAAAAGGCAACATTAACTAACTGTAGAATAGTCCATAAATTATATATAAAACAAAAGAACTGGAGATATAACTTACAGATATAACTTAGAGATAACAATGACCATAAATCTCCCAGAACATGACAAAACATGTATAATGTCAGAAATAATATAACAAAATTCTTCAGAACTTTTGATTGCAGACAACAAAATATTGATGTAGAGAATTCATCACCATCATGAAAATACCCATGCTTCAAATTCCAAGGTGTATGATTTTGAAATTTTCCAAATTAAGTGAAAAGAAAAACATTTTATGACTATATACGATGCAAATTTTCCAACATGAAGAAAGGGGAATTTGATTCACATTGGATTATTCCATATTAATGAGAAACTGTAGAAGAGAATAGAAGAATGTATTTCAAAAAAAGCAAAGGAACTAAAGATTCAATTCAAAATGCTATATTATGAAAATATTAGCTTTAGCAATGAAAAAAAGATGGACAATCAACAAAAGAGAACCCTTATCAGACCTTCGAAAGTCTTAATAATAGAGATTATCCTAAAAAACATGTAGATGATTTCTCATTGTTCTAGAAACTCCTTTCTAGTAGGGAGAAGTTTTGATTTAAAAGATTTGAATTTTTCAATTCAAAATTAAATGGAACTAATTTCAACCCATGGTATATTTGATAGATGCCTTATTTTCATTTGACATATTTTGCAGGATGTATGATGTGATTTATGTTATTGGAGATCAATCTCACTGTTTGACTTTTCTTACCTCTGTATCCTACTATTATGATGTCAATCCATATTAATTAGCCCTGCCTGGAAAGTTCAAATTAGTCTGGAAAATTTATATTATGGGGTGTCTTGACATACTTCTGTTACCAGACAGATTTCTATTTTTCATCTCTTCTATGCTGAGGAGCAGTCAGCTATCAATGGCTGTCAAGAAATAGGTCACTGGGCAAATTTATTGACTCATTATTCAAACCCCAACGTTTCTATTTTTAAAAATTCATTATTTGCTATTTCACTTTGCCTCTCTAAGGTCATCATGAATTGCATAGTTGATTATACTAAATTTTGCAGGGAAAATTTGTGCTTTCTAGTTCTTTACAAGTTTGGATTTATTTAATCAATAGTTATATGGTTTATTTTTTATGGGGATGAAATAAAATTATAATTTCTGATAAATGTATTCCTCATCTACTTCCAAAAGAATTGGAAGATAGTTACAAAAGAAGTATAACAAATAATTATAGAGAAGGATAATTATGGACAAAATGATTAAGAATAAAAACCAAATAGAATTAAGGAATCTAAATTCTAAATATTCTAAAAACCACCAGGCACCTAAATTTGACTGTAATTTTTCTGGCAATTAAAACAAAAAGACACACTAACTGGTATACATTAGAGCTTCTTAAATTTTTCCCACTCATGACCCCTTCTCACCAGAGAAATTGTTATGTGACCATGGTTATATAGGTATCCAATAGGTATTCAAACCGAACATTTACTGATGATAGATCATAATTTTATGGCTCCCACATTCAGTTACATGACCTCATATGTAGTTTTGACACAGTTTAAGAAGCTTTGATGTATATTACTTTTGTTTTCTGAGAAAGAAAGGAAAATAAAATCATTTGTTGCATGCTGGTATAAGATCATGGGATCACAACATAAGGAACAATTATCTTCAACTAGGGCTTTTTTAAAAAAATAAAAGATAGAAACTATTTAAATAGATTAATTGTGTTGACTTTTTATTATGAAACATCTTAAAACTCTAAATGTAGACATTTCTCAAATATAGAAACATAGAAACTTAAAAATTTAGGGGCCCTAAAAGTCCATTTAGGCCAAGCAATAACTGAGGAGGAATCATTTGTACAAATCTCCAATACATTGTCAGTTAGTCTTTGCTTGCAGATTTCTGTTGAGAAGAAACCCATTGAGATCTTCCAAAGCTGCTCTTTCGATTTTAGCTGTAGATGCTTTTATTTATTAATTTTTATATCATTTTTAGATAAAAATATTTTTTTCTCTATATATCGTATAGAGTTTGTGTCTTAGTTTGTATCTGGTACTTATCCAATAGCTTCCTAAATGGTTTGCCTAACTTCATTTTCTCTCCTTTAATTCATCTTCCACATAGCTGGCTCGAACTATTGCACCTAAAATGCAGGCCAGATCATTTCATTCTCCTGCTTAAAATCCTTTATTGTCTGTTTATTGCTATAGGATAAAATACAAACTCCTGTTTCATATTTAAAGCTCTTCGCAATTTGCCTTCAATCTACTTTCCACACTAATGCATTTCTTTGTTCATGTCCTAGCCAAACTGGTCTAGTTGCTGTTTTCTATGTAAAGGTGATGATTGGGTGAATTCTTTCCCATCACATGGCTGTTTCTAAAGTACTTACTATATATCTTTGGCTGCTATTGATAACTATGAAAAATTAATTCAACCTCACAGTGCCATGGATGACTCTATAAGACTGACAAGTTGTCAGTCAATATCGATAGAAGGAGTTTCCCAGTCTGGTGGAATCATAGTTCCTTGAAGTCATGGTTGGTATCTTCAAGTATCTTTTTAAGTATCCATCTCTCTCTTTCTCTGTCTCTCTGTCTCAGTTTCTGTCTCTGTCTTTCTCTTTCTCTATCAGATACATTCAATTGGCTATAAAATCTAGAATATCTCTGAACCTTCTGGCTTATTCTCCTGACTTCTTGAAGCTTATAAAGTCATGTTTATCTTTAATTTTCACCTAAAATTAAAAGCAAATACAAAGGAAAAGAACAGAGACATTTCTATATTCATGAACCACAAGAACCTGGAATGGGCAGAGCTCAATGTCTCTTCCTCACCAGTATACCACCAGACTAAAAGAAATCAAATGAAGAGAGGAAGGATTAAATTGATTTGAGACATTTGGATGCACTTCCAAATTGTAGCTATGTAGCACAAGGGACTGTTGCTTAATACACAGGTAGCAGAACAAAACTTGTTACAGAATGTCTCTGCATGCTCCAAAATCTACATTACAATTGCAGCAAAAGCACTCTGCATGCTCATAAAGACTGGGCTCATTGGTCAGTCTCTCATTATGTAATGAGAGACTGACCAATGAGCCCAGTCTTTATATATAATTCTGGTGTTATTAATAAAATGATTAAATTGCCCAGAAATTATGTTTCTCAAGCTTTTTAAATGCCACATAAGTATATCATATAGGAGGTCCTTTTTCAGATTTCAGCTGGACTAGGCAGTTGCTAAGATTCCTTTCTTCTCTGAAATTCTGTTATTTTCTGACTTCATATTAAAGTCCAATTTATCTCAAATTTCTGGTCATGATCTAGGTAAAGATTCATCTTTTTATTGATATACTGTCCCTGAAGCTGTCCATTCAATTGCAAGGATATCTGAACTATCTTCTTATTGCACTTTAAAAAAATTTGTCCTGATATACTTATAATATTTCTTTTGTAAATGAACTGTGGGCTCTATTTGTGGTTTTTCTTTTTCTTCCCAGAACTGACTGTACTCCACAGTTTCTATAATTATTAACTATTTGGGGAAATTGGAGTACCAAGGTTAACCTGTGATGCAGCCTGCAAGTTGCTAAAGTGACATATAAACAGAAAAATGATTACTACTGTAATCCTGGGGAGCCCAAAAGGCTAAGGGACATATGAGAGAATGGCTTCCATATGTCTGTGCCAGCAAACATTTTAAGAAACTCACAGAAAGGACACATTGTCATTCAAACTATAGGTTATTGCCGGGGGTCCTATCGGGGTCCCCAGCCACCGCCCTCTACTCACCCTAATCCAGGGTCTTCAGACGTCTCTGGCACCCCACCCTAGTGGAGGGGAGAACAAACCAGGCAGAGCACCGGAGGAGAGGTTAACTTCTTTATTCTCGTTCCTGGAACTTCCAACAGCCAACTGCCCCACTCACAGCCTCTGTGCCTCCTTTTATATCCCTCTTCTGGCCCTCACCCCTCCCTGTAGGCGGTTCTGCTCCTCCCAAGTCCTGCCCCTGGGGTGGAGCGTACCCGAGGGCGGGCCACTCAGGCAAGCCCAGGCAAGTCCAGGCAAGCCCAGTCCAGAGCCGCCCCCAACAGGTTATGATTTATTTCACACTCTCTATGCATTCCATATCCTTCTGGTATTTTATTATGATGTACTAATTTTTATCCTGAACCACACCTTTCTAATCTGTACCCACCATTACCAATTGTGGGTACATTAATACTTCACTGGATCTATGATCTCATCAGATCCTCTATTGGGATTCCCTCTGATGGCTTCCTAATCTAATATTGTCTTCTCAAGTTTGAATCTCTACTCCTATACTCAGCTAGCTTAGAACATTGGATTTAAGGAGTGCAAAGAAATTTGGGATGAACAAATGACCCAAATTTTAGCTTGAATCAATCAATCAATATTTATCAAGCATCTATTGTATGCCAGGCACTGTGCTAAAAGCTGGGGTTGCAAATGCAAAAAAGAAAAAAAAAGACAATCCTTCCCCTCAAAGAGCTCACACTATAATGGGAGAACGGGGAAAACAACATACACACAAAAGCTGAAAAGGAGTGGAGATGGAAAAGAAAGTCGTTGGCATTGGGCCATAATGAACAAGTTCAAAGAAGTTCAGTCAAATGGGAAATAAATACATGGACACCCTCCTTAAATGGAGAATTTTGAGGGGAACTTCATTCCACTCTCCAATGAGAAAGACAGATGGTGCTGATGAAGTCTAAGTATAAGGCTGATATAATCTTGCATGAAGTATATGATGATATCCTTGCTGGGAAGTTGAGGTTCTTGGGGTTGTGATGAAGTCTAAAGGAAAGCAGCCTTGTGGAAACCCATCCCTCCTCAGTTCCAGTGATTTCTCTAATGACAAGTTTATGTCAGTTCTTCTGGGAGAGATATGATTAACATATTGTTTTCCTTCTTTCAGGAGACTGCCAACCTTTTATTATGGCCAAGTCAATCATAATCTCCATTCTTGAGGTTGGTTATTATTTGCATATGATCTTATTATGCTCCACTAATTTAAGGGATGCAACAACATACACTAAACACATTTCTTCATTTTATATAACCTTTCTATATGTTGGTAGGTCTACTTTTTTATTAATAGTTTGTAGGATTTTTATGTGTTTTAACATTTGTACTATAAATACTGAATTTTCAGGTAATGTATATAATTTAAGAATTCATACACCAAAAAACAGTTACTTTAGCTTGTGTAGCTGAATCTGTTCACTATTAAATTAAACAAATATTTACTGAATGTTTTACTGTGCGCAAGGTTCTGTGATGAGAACTTGAGATACAGAGACAAAAATGAAACAATCTCTTCTCTCTGGAATTCTGTATACATTCCATGTGAAATTTTCTTATGTTTCAGTTACATTGATAACTTGTTCTTCTAATGTTGAACATTTTTTAAATTGTTGGATATAACTCCTAAATGATGATGATAATCATAATTGTAGGGTATTTCATATGATGAATATTAATAAGTATATTTGAGCACATATTCCTTGAAGACCCAACTAGTAAGAATGACTACAATTCATCCTTTTTTTCAACCTTAACAAGATATAATCAGTTATTGCTTATGTGTCTTGAACTCCTTTAAAACAAAGTTCTGTATACCTATATAATAGCAATTGTGATAATGATGACGATAATTGCGCGTATCAACTATTCATAAATTGCTACAATTTTTTTTGCCTTTCCCTCTATATTTGAAATGGAAAAAAAATTCATCTCAGATATCTGGTCACAGTGACCAAGCTCATTTTTAACCACATTATCCATTTTAGATAATTCAGCATCTATACTCAGATATATAAAAGGGCAACATGTACTAGAAATGTGTGAATTTTATATGTAACTGAAGAGTCTATATAGTGAATTAAGTCTTAAAATAGTTATGTTGAAGAGGTTCTTAGTCATGTCTCATTGTTTAAGATGATAAAGAAGAAAAGTATCTTTTCAATAATTAAATATACTTTGGAAGCCAATGCTTTCAATGATTGCTGTATTTCACCAGTTTTCCTTTCTAGCAAATCTTAAATAATTTCTCCTGTACTCTTCCTGCTTTACTAGAGAAGTTGATTTTAAAGTTTGGAATCTTTGTACAAAAGTGGGACCAAATGTTAAAGTAGTGAAAGAGCAGTGCTCTTTAATATTATAGTTTCCAACCTAATATTTATCCTAGAATTGTGGTGAATATTTACAGTTTTGCTGTCTGTTCACTATTATTTAGTCCTTGCTAAGGTATTGTTTAAGAGTAGTTTGTTTGTGGATGACAGCTTAAGGTTTTGCCTTTTCAAAAATATTTCCATTTTAGCAGAAGTCTCTAAATACTTTGAGAGATAAAGGAATGAATCTCTGCTGAGGGAATGCCACAGGACATATCACTTTGGAAAAGACGCTTGGTCCATGACCCTTTGAATTATTACATCTAGGTGGCTACCTACTCTATCTGCTTTTAAGGATTTATCATCCAGGCAGATATTGAACAGAAAAAAAAAGAACAGAGAAAATGAAGAGACCAACTTCTGCTTGTACTTGTTTGAGTTACAGTGACATTTGGTATCATACACCAAATATTCCTTGCATATTGGCTATACCATTTTTTTTAGTTAATCTGAACCACTTGCCCATATTCAAAGAAGAAAAACAGTCAAGTTAACAAACATTTATTGGGTACCTGCTATGTATCAGACATTGTGCTAAGATCTGGAGATATAAAGAAAGGCAAAAACAATCTCTGCTCTAAAGGAATGCATAATCTATCAGAAAATACAACATGCAAACAATTATATACAGAATAAACTGGAGATAATCTCAGGGAAAGGAACTAACATTAAATAGAACCAGAGAAGATCTCTTGCAGAAAGAGGAATTTTTAACAAAGACCTGTGCACCAAATGAATGTGAAGACTTTATCAGGAATTCTTAACTTGGAATATGTGAACTTGTTAAAAAACAAGACCCAAATTATTTTGATAACATTTCAATATAATTGTTTCCTTTATATTATATATTTTATTTTTTTGCATTTTAAAACAATAATCTAAGGAATCCATAACTTGATCATGCTGCCAAAGATGTCCTTGGCACACAAACAAATTTAGGAACCTCTGGACTTCACTAAATATTGAATAAGAATCAAAATAGATTATAGATATTTAGAATTAGAATTTATAGTCTTTATATAGTTGACTTTCTTGAGTAGAACTGATAATAAATTAAAAATTGCCATACCATTTATTGTAGTTAGCTAAACATGATCACTAGAAAAACTAAATTTGACCGTTTACTACTTCCTCTCATCTCTAAACTCTCATTGTCCTGTTATATTCTAGTTGGGGCAGCTAGGTAGTATGGTAATTAGAGCACTGGTTGTAGTCAGAAAGATCTAAATTCAAATCTTGCCTAAGACATTTCCTAGCTGGGTAAATCACTTCATCCTGATGTCAACATTATCCCTTACTTGGATCTTATCAAAATACACATACAGAAAAGTAGAATCTTCTTTCACCTTTGTGTTCAAAATCACACATAGAATGCCTCCACAGATAAGGGAATGGGTTAAAGTGAGGGAGACAATTAAGTAGTTTCTGGGCCTGCCTCCTGTCTTTTGAATATAATTTAGTAATCCTATATAAACATTGTATGGTAAAAATGTCTATGAGTGAACAGTAAATATTGGAACAGGTTATATATCTGATTAGACTAATCCATTTCTATTTTGTTTTTATTGTGTTCACCATTTCCCTCCACTTTTTCTACCTGGTTTACTTTAACATAGTTTTCTGATACAGGTCTTGCTGTGATGGTTGTCACTGGATTGTTAGGATCAGAAGCATTGAATGGCATAAAAGTATTCTCTAATGATTAACCAGCCAGGCACATTCAGTTTGAATAAAGTAGTATTAGGACTGTATTTCCTTAATAAGGTTGGAGATCTTAAGCATAAGGCTCTAACTAACTGTCTTATTTGTAATAGGATCTAGGCCTAGGAGAGTGGGGCGATGAATTGATCTAATTCAGCTTTAAAGTTCATTTCTTTTTTTTAAAGTAAAAATATTTTATTTTTGTTCACTTTTAAATTTATTTATTTAATATTTTTCTAGTTTCATTCAAAACAATTTTTTTTACATTTGTTTTTAAAACTTTTGAGTTCTAGGTTCTCTCCCTTAAGCCCACCCACAATTAAGAAACAACATGTGAAGTTATGCAAAACATTTCCAAAAAAAGTCAAGTTGTGAAAGAAAACATAGGTATCCTATCCTAATGAAAATGAAGTTAAAATTCAAAAATCAAGAAAAATTAAAGTGAGAGAGAGAGAGAGAGAGAGAGAGAGAGAGAGAATGCTTCAATCTGTATTCAGATGCTTTGAGTTCCTTCTCTGGGTATGGGTAGGATTTTTCATAAGTCCTTCAAATTAGTTGTGGATGATAGAACTACCAGGATAGCAAAGTCATGTAACATTGGTCATCCCGGAGCATTGCTATTACTTTATGTACAATGCATTTCATATAGTCTTGACTATAAACTTGAGTTTATGAAGGACTTTCCAGGTTTTTGTTATTGTTGTTGTTGTTATTTTTTTTCCTGAGAAGCATCCTGCTTATCATTTCCCATAGAACAATAATATTCTATTACAAATACATACCACAGTTTATTGCTCCATTCCCCAACTGATGAGTTTCCCCTCAATTTCCATTTTTTTTTCCTGCACTGAGAAGAAAGCTGCTATGAATGTTTTTTGTACATTTAGGTCATTTATATTTGAGAAATGAGGCCTTATCAGAGAAACTTACTTTGAATTTTTTTTTTTTTTGCAATTACTTTGCTAATTTATTTCTTCTCATTTATTCTCTGTCCTTTCATCCTGTCCCTCCTCAAGTGTTTTGGTACTGACCACTCCCTCTTCCAATATGCCCTCTATTTTATCACTTTCTCCCCCCTTTCCATATCTCATATCCTCCCCATCTTCCCCTCTACTGTAAAAGCTTTTTGTTGCCTCTTTTTTTTTATGGCAGGTAATTTCCACCATGCCACTTATCCCTTTCTCTTTCTCCCAGTATATTTCTCTCTCTCATCTCTTAATTTTATCATTTAAAAAAAAAGATACTATCCCTTCATATTCAACTCACACTTGTGCTTTAAAGTTGATTCTTTTGGTGACTCCTGAAACTTGATGAGGCTTTGGGAGATTCTAGTCCTTTGGGCTGAATGAGCCAGAGGGCTCCTTTGGATAATGTAATGCCCTAATACATCTCTTACCTGTCTGTGTAAATGGATAGTTGAAATTTCTGAATGGTAGCAAAAAAATTCATCATGCAAAAAAATTAGACAATTGACCTATGTAAATTTCAATTCTTCATCCTTAGTTTAAAAAAATCTGTTTTTTAAAGGAGAAAAATAAGGAAAGCCTCAAATAATTCATTCCTAACTTGAACTTTGAAGAAAACTAGGAATTCCAAGAATTAGAGGTAAGGAAAGAATACAATTCTAGGGACTGGAAAATGGGGTTAGGAGGAAGGACCATTGCCAAGTCACTAAGATGGAAGACAGAATTTTGTGCCCTATTTAGCCAATCATATTGCTTTGAAATAGTCACTTTGAAAAAAAGAAGTGAAATTGTATGATAAACTATACAGGATTTAAATTTTACCTAAATTTTGTTCTAGTTCTTTATCTCCTTTTCTCTTTTGTTTAGTGATTTAAAAAGTTGAAACTTCTTCAACTATGAAACAAGGATTTTAAGCTTTTCTAATTTTCCAGTTAATAATGTGGGATTCTCAACCAAGTGTGGGCTCTATTTCTCTTGGTTCCTAATTTACAACTTGCAGTAAATTTAGACAGATAAGTATTACTTTTGAGGCTTAGAGTCCCCTCAGGTGTTCATTTGTAGTTATACCCTAGGGCAGAAAGGTCAGGGACTTTCCCATAAATTCAAGTACATATCTAAAGAAGATGTCACTATTTAATATTCACAATAATTCTATGAGGAAGGTGCTATTATTGTCCTCTTGCTACCTATGAGAACATAAATGACTAGGGTCACACAGCTAGTAAGTTAATCATTCATTTAATTAATAAATCTTTATTAATTAATCACCTACTATATCTTATGTTTTGTGAGGTGCTGGGGATGCAAGAAAGTCAAAAGAACTTGCTTTCATTGAATTCTTAGCATATTAAGAAAGACAAAATTCAAGTAAATATATACAAATGATCTATGTACAAGATGAGTTTGAAATAATTGACAGAAGAAAAATATCAGAATTAAAAGGGATCCAGAAAAGTTTATTGTAGAAGGTAGGATTTTAGCTGAAACTTGAAGGAAGCTAGAGAACCAAGGAAATGGTGATGAGGAGGGAGTGTCATTCTCGGAATGAGGCACAATCAAGTTTGGGCATTCTGGACTTCAAGTCCAGCATTCCACACATTATACACTGATATTTAGCTGCCTCTTAGAAATGCCTCCTCCTGTTGGCAATCATGAAAAAATGGCTATGGCTGGCAATGAAGAAGGGCAATCGTCTAAAAATACATGCATATAGAATTCTTTACCACGTCTTCCTTAGCAAGACTATAGTTCCCATGGGAATTTTATCTTAGAACAATAAACTGGAACAGCCACTGAAAAAACTTAGCTGAAGATGACAGGAAAAGATAATGACGAATGTTGGAGGGGATGTGGGAAAGCTGGGACACTAATACATTGTTGGTGGAACTGTGAACAGATCCAACCATTCTGGAGAGCAATCTGGAACTATGCTCAAAAAGTTATCAAACTGTGCGTACCTTTTGACCCAGCAGTGTTTCTACTGGATTTATATCTCAAAGAGATATTAAAGGAAAGAAAGGGACCCACATGTGCAAAAATGTTTGTAGCAGGCCTTTTTGTAGTGACAAGAAACTGGAAACTGAATGGATGCCCATCAATTGGAGAATGGCTGAATAAATTATGGTATATGAATGTTATGGAATATTATTGTTCTGTAGAAATGACCAGCAGGATGATTTCAGAGAGGCCCGGAGAGACTTGAATGAACTGATGCTGAGTGAAATGAGCAGAACCAGGAGATCATTGTACATGGCAACAATAACACTATACAATGATCTATTCTGATGGATGCGGTTCTCTTCAACAATGAGATGATTCAGACCAGTTCCAATGATCTTGTGATGAACAGAGCCATCTACATCCAGAGAGAGGACTGTGGGAACTGAGTGTGGTTCACAACATAGCATTTTCACTTTTTGTTGTTGTTTGCTTGCATTTTATTTTCTCTTATTTTTTTTCCTTTTTGATTTGATTTTTCTTGTGCAAGATGATTGTATAGATATGTATGCATATATTGGATTTAACATGTATTTCTACCATGTTTAACATATATTGGACTCTTTACCATCTAGAGAAGCAAGTAGGGGAAGGGAGGAGAAATTACAAGGTTTTGCAAGGGTTAATATCGAAGAATTATCCATGCATATGTTTTGAAAAATAAAAAGCTTTAATAAAAACATAAATTAAAATAAATTAAAAAAAAGAAACCACTTAGCTGAATGTTGCTTTTCCTTTTGAGAGTATTAAGTCTGGGCTGAAAGAGGATTTTCTCCCACTCTGCCTAATAAAAAAGGTTTCTGATGCTGTTAAGTCCACAGAAGGGAGAATCAGGTTTAATAATGATATATCAACTTTTAGGTCTGTGATTCATTACTGTAATATCTTCTTTTTTCTTCATTTATTTTCACCTCATAAGCATTTCTCCACTGTCATCATAGAGAAATAGCAGGTTCTAAAGTACTAGGGATGTTATTGACACCTCCCACACAGCTGAAAAAAGGTGAAGATTTTGTCTGCAATTTTTAAAGAATCTGCCTTTGTTGCCTTCTATACAACCACGATGTATTTCATGCCACAGATTGACCAGGAACAAAAAATTGTTGAAGCACTATGGAATTTTCCTCAAGAACTTATTTATTACACAGCAATTTCTTGACTAGCAACAGAAAGAATGTTGTATTATAGAGTTTTTTCTACCCATATGTATACCAGCATAGAATCTTCTACTTTTCATTTCCTTTTACTGCACAGGTATCTTGTAGAGACTTGTGAATCAAAAACTCAGTGATTCAAAGCTGTATTGGGGTGCTTGGAGATCATTGGATCATGTAGTGTTTTCAAACATTATGCCTTTGCATCATTCCTGCCTATTCTTATGACAGAATCCCTTTGAGATTGACTGAGTTAAGCATGAAACATTTAGAAAAGATCAATTCTTTTCTGAAGAACTGATTCTCCTTGCTACCAAAGGAGAATAAGACCTCCTCCTATGAATAAACTTCATAGTATAATTAATATATTATTGACTTTCTGTGGAAGATTTCTCTTGAATCATTCTACAGGGTATAAACTACAATAAACATGTTATCAAAATCTTACCAGTATACATTTAGTCATTTTGAAACAATTTTGGTTGTTAGTCTCTAAATTTACATCTCCTACTTTGCTTCAGGATGCATTTTTATTTCTTTCCTAGCATACTTATGCTGATTATCAATATGTATTTTGTATTTTCAGACAAACTTCCTAGGCTGCCTACCTATGCTTTCCACTTTGGAAACTACTACTGACCTATGTCCCACTATATTTTTTGAGTTCACATGATGTAATGTGCTATTAATAAATAACTTGTTTATATAGTCTTCAATTTGGTCATTTTTTAATCATATTAGGCTATTTGGGATTTTCTTGGCATAGAAACTGGAGTGGTTTGCCAGTTCCTTTTCCAGCTCATTTGACAGATAAGAAAACTGAGGTAAATAGGGTTAAGTGATTTGCTCAGAGTCACATAGTTAGAAGTATCTGTCATTCAAGTTGAATTGATAGCACTTACCTATCTCTTGGTTTTGCAGAAGAAACCATTTAGTCAGTGTGAATTTATCTGGCAGTGTTAGCTCATCAAATCATAAGACAATATATTTAAAATATAAGCTCCTTGAGAGCAGACACTTTGTTTCTATCTTTCTTAACACAATGCTTAGCACAACAAATATTTGTTAATGATGCTGATGTTGATGATTTTGAGCCAGGAGAAAAGCTAGGAATATATTTTTTTTTAGCTAAGTAATAATTTAAGGGTAAAAGATAGTTATAGATATTGATCTTTGCTAATGGGTCACTTTTACCAATGCAGATCAGTGTTTAGTATTTGCCAAATCTCAGGATTATTAATATGGGAGAATTATCTTTTTAAAAAGCCACATCATATTAGTGACTCATTTTGAACTTGTGTTCAAGTGAAATGTCCAAGAGTTTTTCACATGGATAGTTGTCAAGTTAAATTTCCTCAATCTTGTATTTATATAGTCTTTTTTTGCTGTTTTTATTTTTTATAAACAATATATTCTTTTTTGTTTATAAAAGCTTTTTATTTATAGAACATGAGTAATTTTTCTACATTTACCTTGAGTATAGTCTTTTCTTTTTTTAAAATTTTTTTTATTAAAGCTTTTTATTTGTGTAACATATATATGGGTAGTTCCCCAACATTGATCTTTACAAAGCTTTCCATTACAAATTTTACCCCCAGTCCCTTCCCCTCCCCTAGATGGCAGGAAGTCCACTACATGCTAATAATGTTGAAATGCTTGAGAAGTTATGCAAGAAAAATCCTATCTACAAGAAAAAAAGAGAATCAGAGAAAGGCAACACAATGCAAGCAAATGTCAATAGAGATCATGAAAATGTTACATTGTGGTCCATATTTCATTTCCCTCTTTCTGGGTGTATATGGTTTTCTTCAGTGAACAATTGGAACTGGTTTGAGACAATTCTTTGTTGCAGAGAGCCATGTCCATCAGAATTGATCATCATGTAATACTGTTGTTGCTGTGTATGATGATCTCCTGGTTCTGCTCGTTTCACTCAGCATCAGTTCATGCAAGTCCCTCCAGGCCTCTCTGAAATCGTCCTGCTGGTCATTTCTTACAGAGCAATAATATTCCATAACATTCATATACCATAATTTATTCAGCCACTCTCCAATTGATGGGCATCC
This sequence comes from Myrmecobius fasciatus, assembly GCA_023553655.1. Taxonomy (NCBI): domain Eukaryota; kingdom Metazoa; phylum Chordata; class Mammalia; order Dasyuromorphia; family Myrmecobiidae; genus Myrmecobius; species Myrmecobius fasciatus. The sequence goes on along the minus strand of JAJPUD010001198.1, from coordinate 262,570 downwards.
CTTCAGTTTCCAGTTTCTAGCCACTACAAAAAGGGCTGCCACAAACATTCTTGCACAGGTGGGTCCCTTTCCCTCCCCTAAGATCTCTTTGGGATATAGGCCCAGTAGAAACACTGCTGGGTCAAAGGGTATGCACAGTTTGACAACTTTTTGAGCATAGCTCCAAATTGCTCTCCAGAATGGTTGGATCCGTTCACAGTTCCACCAACAATGTATTAGTGTCCCAGTTTTCCCACATCCCCTCCAACATTCATCGTTATCTTTTCCTGTCATTTTAGCCAATCTGACAGGTGTGTAGTGGTACCTCAGAGTTGTCTTAATTTGCATTTCTCTGATCAATAGTGGTTTGGAGCAACTTTTCATATGACTAGAGATGGTTTTAATTTCATCATCTGAAAATTGTCTGTTCATATCCCTTGACCACTTATCTATTGAAGAGAGGCTTGAATTCTTATATATATGAGACAATTCTCTATATATTTTAGAAATGAGGCCTTTATCAGAACCATTAAATGTAAAGATGATTTCCCAATTTGATGCTTCCCTCCTAATCTTGTCTGCATTTGTTTTGTTTGTACAGAAACTTTTTAACTTAATATAATCAAAATTATCCATCTGGTGTTCAATTAGGAGTTCCAGGTCTTCTTTGGACATAAATTTATTCCATCTCCACAGGTCTGAGAGATAAACTGAGTATAGTCTTTTCTTAATGCAAATACAAGTCTTTACATTTTCTAATTCCATATTGTCAGTTTTGATCTGATGGGCTAGCACTGTGACAATTTTGAAATTTTATTCTTTCAAATTCTTTACAGTGTTTGTCATCCAAAAATTGATTTATTTTTGATTTAGGTGTGTGATTTTACCAATGTAACATGTGAAAGAGAAGTGACATGGCACATTGAATAGAGGGCTGCATTGGAGTCAGGAAGAGCTGGTTTCAAATTGTGCCGTTTACACTTATTGACTGTGTGATCCTGTGTAGGGTATTTATTTAACCTTTGCAAGCAGCTCTTTAAAATTATAATTTGTGGCTGAATTGTTCTACATCAGTGAGAGCATTTTCACATTTTGTATTCCCTATGTTGAAAAATAAGAGGTTTGTACCAAAAGGAAAAAAAATGTAGGGGTTCGGTCCACTAGTGCAGGTGAGTAACTTCCATAGTGGCCAAGTAATTTGATGAATTTAGATAGCACAATTACATCATTCATTGTCTACTTGGAGATGTCTATAGTAAATGCCAAGTCATTTTCAGAAAATAAATTCTGTTAGATGCTTAGTACCAGCATAAAAACTCCTATCTCTTCCCAAAGTAGGAATAATAATTTATTTTATAGACTTTCCTCAATGCCTTTGTGTGGTAGTGGGGAAAGAATGTTTCTATTTCTTCTTTCCCCAATATCACAGGAGCAGCATTCCCAAATACAAATATTCCCTTAATCATAAACCCTCCATGTCAGAAAACTTTCCATTTTTTCTTTATTTTTTTTACTTCTGTATAATGTGTTGAAATTCAACAAATAAACCTTCATTGAAGAATCAGATGAAAGAAAAAAATTCTAAATTACTTCCATATATATTTTATATATGTACATACACATACATATCTACACATATCTACATACACATACACACATGTACATTCACACAGATACACACACACAATCTCTTGTTTCTTAATTCCTGCTAACTCTTCTATTTCTACCTGTTATTTTGCCTCTATTACTTAACTTCCTCTTCCTCAAGAGGACTTCCTAGATTTTCTGCTCCCACCTTTCCCCTCCCTCTTTATCCATTTCCCATTAATCTATATACTTTATCCCAATCCCATTAATCTACACACTTTTCTATATTCCATTTTATCCTATTCCCTCTCCCTCTCATTTTTAAATAGATTTTAGAAGATGTTATATCCTCGGTATACATATTTAATTTCTCCATGTCCATTCCTGCTCTCATATCTCATTTGTAATTTAACTTTTCCTAATTTCTTTTATTTTTTCTAGTTCCTTTTACCTTTTATAATAACATCTTATTCAACTCTATCCTAGTTTTTTTTTTTGGTAATTCTACTTCTCTCTGAAGTGCATTTTTAAAAAAATTTTTATTTTTTTAGTTTGTGAGGGAAATCTAGAAAGCTTGGGATTTTCTGACCTACACTGCCATCTTCCCAGAATCTTTGAATCATTGTAAATTTAAGTGTAAAATGATAATGAAACTTTATATATATATGTACACGTGCATATATATATATATATATACACATAAATTTGGTATATATTGACCATATCTATCAACTCATTGATATATCCCAATATTTATTAACTTTATGTGTGTATGTGCATATGCACACATACACACACATATATTCCAAATAATTTTTTCTTTTATTTATTAATTCAATAGTTTTCTTACTTTAAATTTTATGAATCTCCCCTTTTATTTTCAGAATTTCAAATTTGGAATTTAATTGGGGGTTTTTAATTTGTTCTTTTTCTAACTTTTTTAGTTGCATGCCCAATTCATTGATCATATCTTTCTCTATTTTGTGCAAGTAAGCAATTAGAGATATAAAACTTCCCATGAGAACAGCTTTGGCTGCATCCCTTGGTATGTTTTCTCATTATTGTAATTTTCTTGGATGAAATTCTGTCTATGATTTATCATTTTACCCACTCATTCTTTAGGATTAGATTATTTAGTTTCCAATTAATTTTTGGTCTATTTTCCCCTGGCCTTTTATTGCATGTAATTTTTATTGCATCATGATCTGAAAAAAATGTATTTACCATTTCTGCCTCTCTGCATTTGATTTTGAGGTTTTCATGCCCTAATTCATGATCTATTTTTGTATAGGTTCCATGTACTGCCAAGAAAAAAGTATATTCCTTTCTGTCTTCACTCAGTTTTCTCCAAAAATCTATCATACCTAAGTTTTCTAGAATTCTATTTACTCCTTAACTTTTTTTTTTTATTAAAGCTTTTTATTTGCAAAACATACGCAGGGGTAATTTTTCAAAATTGACCCTTGCAAAACTTTCTGTTCCAAATTTTGCCCTCCTTCCCCCTATCCTCTCCCCTAGATGACTGGTAGTCCAAATATGTTATAATATATATTAAATCCAATATATGTATGCATTTGTTATACAGTTATCTTGCTGCACAAGACAAATCAGCTCAAAAAGGAAAAAAAAACTGAGAAAGAAAACAAAATGCAAGGAAACAACAACAGAAAGAGTGAAAATGCTATGCTGTGGTTCACACTTAGTTCCCACAGTCCTCTCTCTGGGTGTAGATAGCTCTCTCTTCATCACTGAACAATTGGAACTGGTTTGAATCATCTCATTGTTGAAGAGAGTCACATTCATCAGAATTGATCATTGTATAGTCTTGTTGTTGCTGTATATATTGATCTCCTGGTTCTGCTTGTTTCACTCAGCATCAGTTCATGCAAGTCTCCCCATGACTCTCTGAAATCATCTTGTTGGTCATTTCTCACAGAACAATAATATTCCATAATATTCATATACCATGATTTATTCAGCTACTCTCCAATTGATGGACATCCTTTCAGTTTCCAGTTTCTAGCCATTACAAAAAAGGCTGCTACAAATATTTTTGCACATGTGAGTCCCTTTCCCTCCTTTAAGATTTCTTTGGGATATAGGCCAGTAGAAACACTGCTGGGTCAAAGGATATGTATAGTTTGATAACTTTTTGAGCGTGTGCTCTCCAGAATGATTGGATCCGTTCACAATTCTACCAACAATGTATCAGCGTCACAGTTTTCCCACATCCCCTCCAACATTCATCATTATCTTTTCCTGTCATCTTAGCCAATCTGACAAGTGTGTAGTGGTATCTCAGAGTTGTCTTAAGTTGCATTTCTCTGATCAATAGTGATTTGGAGCACCTTTTCATATGACTACAAATAGTTTTAATTTCTCGCTATGAAAATTGTCTGTTCATATCCTTTGACCATTTATTGATTGGAGAATGGCTTGAATTCTTATAAATTTGAGTCAATATATTTTAGAAATGATGTATTTATCAAAACCCTTAAATGTAAAAAATGATTAACCAATTTATTGTTTCCCTTCTGATCTTGTCTGCATTAATTTTGTTTGTACAAAAACTTTTTAACTTAATATAATCAAAATTATCTATCTGGTGTTCAATTAAGAGTTCCAGTTCTTCTTTGGACACAAATTCCTTCCTTTTCCATAGATCTGAGAGGTAAACTATCCTCTATTCCTCTAATTTGTTTATAATATCACTCTTTATGTCTAAATCATGAACCCATTTAAATCTTAGCTTGGTATGTGGTGTTAGGTGTGGGTCAGGCCCTAATTTCTTCCATACTATTTTCCAATTTTCCCAGTAATTTTTGCCAAATAGTGAGTTCTTATCCCCAAAGTTGGGGTTTTGGGGTTTGTCAAACACTAGATTGCTATAGTTATTGCCTGTTTTGTCCTTTGATCCTATGCTATTCCACTGATTGATTACTCTATTTCTTAGCCATTACCAAAAGGTTTTGATGACTGCTGCTCTGTAATATAGTTTTAGATCTGGCACAGCTAGGCCACCTTCATCAGCATTTTTTTTTCATTAATTCCCTTGAAATTCTTGATCTTTTGTTCTTCCAGATGAACTCTGTTACTATTTTTTCTAGATCTGTAAAATAATTTCTTGGGTGTTTGATTGGCATGGCACTAAATAAGTAGATTAATTTTGGCAGTATTATCATTTTTATTATATTCACTCAGCTTGCCCATGAGCACTTGATATTTTTCCAACTGATTAGGTCTGACTTTATTTGTGTGGAAAGTATTTTGTAGTTGTGTTTGTATAGTTCCTGATTTTCCCTTGGCAGACAGATTCCCAAATATTTTATATTATCAACAGTTATTTTGCATGGAATTTCTTTTTGTATCTCTTGCTGCTGATGATTTGTGTGGATTTATTTTGTATCCTGAAATTTTGCTAAAGTTGTGAATTGTTTCTAGTAGTTTTTTAGTTGAGTCTCTAGGGTTCTCTAAGTATACCATCATTTCATCTGCAAAGAGTGAGAATTTGGTTTCATCATTACTTATTCTAATTCCTTTAATCTCCTTTTCTTCTCTTACTACCAAAGCTAACATTTCTAATATGATATTAAATAGTAATGGTGACAGTGGGAAGCCTTGTTTCACTCCTGATCTTATTGTGAATGGTTTTAGTTTGTCCCCATTACATATGATGCTTGCTGATGGTTTTAAATAGATGCTTCTGATCATTTTAAGGAAAAGCCCATTTATTCCTATACTCTCTAGTGTTTTTAATAGGAATGGGTGTTGGGTTTTATCAAATGCTTTTTCTGCATCTATTGAGATAATCATATGATTTTTGTTAATTTGGTTATTGATATAGTTGATTATGTTGATAGTTTTTCTAATATTGAACCAGCCCTGCATTCCTGGTATAAACTCTACTTGGTCATAGTGTATTATCCTGGGGATGACTTTCTGTAATCTCGTTGCTAATATTTTATTTAAGATTTTGCATCAATATTCATTAGGGAAATTAGTCTATAATTTTCTTTCTCTTTTTTCATCCTACCTAGTTTAGCTATCAGCACCATATCTGTGTCATAAAAAGAATTTGGTAGGACTCCTTCTTTCCCTATTTTCTCAAATAGTTTACATAGTATTGGAATTAATTGTTCTTTGAATGTTTGGTAGAATTCACATATAAAGCCATCTGGCCCTGGAAATTTTTTCTTAGGGAGTTGATTAATGGCTTGTTCTACTTCTTTTTTCCAAAATGGGACTAATTTAGTTCCTCTTGTGTTAATCTGGGCAGTCTATATTTTTGTAGATATTCCTCCATTTCACTTAGGTTATCAAATTTATTGGCATAAAGTTGGGCAAAATAACTCCTAATTATTGCTCTAATTTCCTCTTCATTAGTGGAAAGTTCTCTCTTTTCATTTTTGAGACTAACAATTTGATTTTCCTTTTTCCTTTTTCTAATCAAATTAACTAAAGGTTTATCTATTGGGCTTTTTTTCCATAAAACCAACTCTTAGTTTTATTTATTAATTCAATAGTATTTTTTACTTTCAATTTTATTAATCTTTCCTTTCATTTTTATAATTTCAAGTTTTTTATTTGATTGGGGTTTTTCAGCTTTTTTAGCTGCAAGCACAATTTATTTATCTCTTTCTCTATTTTATGCAAATAAGCATCTAGAGATATATGATGATTTTAGCTCCTTGTTGTTTTGCCAGCTTGCAGGATGAGGGGAAACATGTAGGTGATTCTCTTCTCTTTCTAAAAGGCACACTTCTTAGAAAGTTTATTTCTCTCTCCAGAAGTCAAGATACTTAAACTTTTAAACTTGAGTTTACTCTTGGGGCAGTTTCTAAAACTGATGCTGTTCAAGAAATATCCTTTCTCTAGCTAGAAGGCTAGATTCTGGGATCATACTATTTAAGAAATAATAAAATCCTTCTTTGTCTAGACATGAAGCTAAGGACATTGTCTATGAATGCTTCTCTTTGGCCACATGAGCATATGTTTCTTCCCTGTGGTCATTATGGTAACTACAGCATTGCCATGGCTGCTGACATCTGGTTTGAGGAACTTATTTTCAGGAACTCTCCTCTCAGCTGACTCGGTGAAAAAGCTGTCATCAAGCATCCACAACTTCAATGTGCTTTTACTTCAAGGTAATCTTCTTCCTACCCTTCCCTCCATTTTTTCCCTCCTGACCTTACATTATAGGAAAAAAAGGTCAGGGACAAGATAAAAGGTGAAAAGAAGCTCCACCATCATATGTGGAAAGTTCTGTTGCCTCATTTTATAGATTATTGGAAATGTTGACTTCTTCCACTAAAATCAATACTTCCAAGAATCCAAGCCAACCAAATGGTATTAAGGGCATTCTTAATTAATAAAAGTTAAGCAGGGGCTATCTTCAGTGTTCTTTACAAGGTATCAAATGGACATCTGGAGAGTACTCTAAAGAGAACAAAGTGGGGAAAAATTAATGGTTTCAAATAAAAGTTCACCATCTTGTAAGATCATTCAAATAATCAGAGAACTCTTCATATGCTTGTGTGTATACTGCCCTGCTTATATATGCAATATTTGAGGGGGAAGGAGAAAGTCTACTTTCTAAAGAGAAGAGTTAAAGGTTTACTATGGGAGATGGCATATAGTGGAGTCTTGAAGGAAGCTATGCATTCTAAGTGATGAAGATGAGGACAGTGCTCAAAAGCATGGAATTGGGAGATAGAAAATTGAATTTGGAGAACAGTGAGTGGGCCATTCTGTCTTTAATACAATGTTCATGAAGAAGTTTTGACATACAATAATTCTAGAATATAGATTATGGCCTGATTGTGTAGAACTTTAAATGTCAAATTGAATTTTAATTTGTCTCAGAGGCAATAGAAAGTCATTGAAAGTTATTGAGCAGACATTGATATACTCAGACTTCAGTAGAATTTAGGAATATATGTTTTTGGCATCTTTTTTGATTAGGGTGTGCATATATACATCCAAGAGTCTTCCATAGAGAAAAAACAAACAAACAAACAAGTGAACATAAAGGATCTAGAAAAGATGAGGGTGGAGCTAACCTACAGTTAGGGAGCAGGATATGAATTGTTATTCATAAAATTACCTCTCTACTACCTGACTTTTGATTCTGAAAGGGAAAAAAATATAGAAGAATACTTTGAGTGAGTGGAGGAGTCAAGCACAAGTTATTTTTTTAAATATAGAGAAATCATGTGCAATAATTTAACATGACAATTATGAAATTATGCAGGAATATATTTATTTGAATTCAAGGAGTAGACCTTCTACACAATTTTTACACAACCACAGAGAAAATAAGAAAAGAAACCATCATCACAAATTCTGAAAACTTGGTCATCTAAGGCATACTTCACAACAGATATTTAAGATGTGGATAAGTTAGGTATCTTTAGAAATGGTACAATCTATTATGATATCCTGAATGTGGTAGTCATAGATGTTTGCTGAAAGTCAATTTACATAGAATAAATAACATAGCATTTAACAAAGAAGAATGTGATAGTAATTCATAATAAAACCTCATGGATTCATACTACTTTTAGATTTTTAAGTAACCACACAGAACAAGCAAGGACATAAATAACTTGGTTTAAAAAAGTTAACTGAGGTGGGAATGTAATTTTTTTAAAAATTAAAATGAGTAAAAGAAGCTTTATGTTTTTATTCATTTGCTTTTTAATCAGCATCTTACTTCTTTTCAAATAATTGAGCACTCAGAGACTGCCTCCAAAATTGTACTAGGGCCTAACTTTTCCAGTTGCTTAACTTTTTACAATTTACTGCTTTTCAAATAGGATGACAATATAGTAAGATCTTTATATATTCCTTTGTTCTTAAATTTCATCTATAAAAGTTTACAAGTCTTTTTCAAATGTTTTAATTAAAAACTGCCAGCAATTACAAATATATGTGTACATATATATTTCTTTCTACGAAGAAATTTCATATTAAATGCAAACAAGCAGATACATGTTAGGTTATATAGATAAGCAAACTACAAAAGAGTAATCATTATCAATAAACATAAAAGAAACCAAAAAGTGATACATGAAATTGCTAAGAACATTGACATATGAAATAGGAAATGTTCATCAGAATTAAAACAATATGATAACTTAATGTCGGAGATAATTCAGAGGTTCTCTGCTTAATATCCTAATTATATCCCTTTTGCCATATGTATTGGATCCCACATTGGTAGGAGAGAAAATTGCTCCAATATTGTTGTTGGATCGTACCAGAAAATCAGCCAAGCGCTGTGTCACACATGTGGCTGTGTTACATTTCCTTTTCTCCAGATGATGACTAACAACATAAAACAAAGCTAATAGTTAGAATAAGGAAATCAGGTCTTCTGTATTCAATTTTCACATCAGCCACTAATTGGCTAACTATGGAGGTACCATATGTGTAGATGGAAAATGAAAACAAACTACTCAAATAATTGGCAATTTTTCCTTGGTAAGTGATTTTCGTTTTCAATTTTAAAATATTGTGTAGTATGGCATTTTGTAAACAGATTTTTTTGCTGAGAGCATTGTAAAAATATAGTTAATTGTATTCTTCATATCATTACTAATTAAGATCATATTTCCCAACACTTTCTCTGTATGTCCATTAATAACTGATTCTAAATTTAAAAAAAAGTAACTTTGATTTACCTTCTTCAAACACTTTTTCATTTCAAACTACAGCTTAAAAAGTCTATAAAATAAATATGAAATGCCAAATTAAAATTCAACAAAGTTGTAAATTTCTTTGAGATCATTGGATATAGACATTTTAACTCTTGTAAAAACTCTTGTATGAAAAATCAGATTTCCATTGTTTAGGCACTCTGACTTGTAATGTAGGAGTTATTTTACTCTTAATGTTACTATCTTCCTGCCACCTATGTGGCTCTTGAAAAAAATTATAGAATATGCTTTTAATGGTTTAATGTTATTTCTAAAAGGCTTTTTATATCAGTTATGTTACTATTCAGCAGAATGTTTCTAGTAACCTGGAAAAGCTATAATATTATTTTATAGCTTAGGGAGACAATGCTAGCTGTTATAGATTGTTTAGCTTGCAGCAGAACTTTTGTTTTCCTCTGATTTACAGCTGAAAAAAATACAAATGAATAAAATTATCATAAGTAACTTTTTGAAAATTCTAACATGCTTTTAATATGATACTTAAATAGGTACAGAGGTAAAAAAATCACCTCCCCCCCAAAAAACCCCATAAATTTAAGTTTTGTAGGTCAATCAATAGTCACTAACAAGGCAAATATAAAAATGTTTTGACTACCCAGTTCTTGAAATAAAATGGAGAGTTAAACTATATGGTTGTTTATGAATATGAATCATCAAGGGAAATTTATTAGATATATGACCCTGTGCAAATTGCTTACCTCTTTGTGTGACTCTGGCAACTCTTTTAAGTTTGCTCTCTGAGTCACAGATGGTAGGCAAACTGCACTGATAGATGTAGCTTGACCAGTTGACACTGAGAGCTTCCTTTCACTGGTCAAAGAAAGCACAGTTGTTTTGCTTATTTCTATAAGTTACATTCCATTTGTAGGGATAGCTAGAATGTTTCCATGGGATCTAAAGATTTAAGTTTCAACTAAAATATCATAATCCATCTTGGTCCTGGGGAACTGATAAAAAAAAAGATGTCTTCCTCTTCACAGGAGAAATATAGGGACAACAATTTAAGAAGGACAAATGCAGTTTTTCTGTCTGTAGGTTTTACTTAATGTGTTTTATTTTGATAATAACTATACATAATTATTGTATATGGGGGATTAGGGCTATACGTAGGTGTAGTCTTAAGGAGAAGTTAATATGATGTAAAAACGAAAGGCACTAATAAAACTATTAATAATAAAGTAACTTGTCCTATATCTATCTTTATCTATCTATCTCACAAAAACAAAATTGATAGGGCTTATGGTAAGGACATGACTGAAGTTCAGATGACATGTTTTGGAAGTGGCCAGAAAGTGATGTCTAATGTGTTCTGATCAATAAAAAGACAAAATTCACCTAAAAGAGTCCAGCCTTCAAGGGACAGAGTCTAAAGCTTTGAGGGAGTAGGAAGTTCCATCTGTACTTGGCCATCACTTGCCTCTGGAATGCTGAGCTCTGATAAATGATCTTTTCTCTAATCTTGCCAGAACCCTATCTCTAGCTCACTTTCAGGGTATTTCCAAGCCATAAATTTCCCAATCTCTTAATTGTTCTCCTCTTTATGTTGTCTTTTTCCATTAGAATGTAAACTTCTTTAGGTAGGGAACAATCTTGATTGAATTTGTATCTCTAGCACTTAGCACAGTGTCTAGTACACAGTAAGTGTTTAATAAATGCTAAATCTTTCATTCATTCATCCATTCACTCACCTTGACCAATTCAAACTCTACCTCCAAATTTCTTAATTTATTTTCCAATACTGTTCAAATTATGAATATAATTCCCTACTTCACTTTTCTGATTTAGATATAACTTTGGTATAATTTATAATCTTAAAAGTCTGTTTCTGAGGACTGAATCCTTAGAAAATCATTTTAAATTCTGAGGCCACTAAGACTTTTCCTTTAGCAGAAAGAAGCTTATATTTTATCCTGAGGACTGGGAGTAAGAGCAATTTGTTCTAAATACTTTGAATAGGCAATTTTCAAAGCACCTGAGATAGCTTTAAATTAAATGACTATTAGAAAATTTGAAAAAGAGATATGTCCTCAGCTAAACTTGTCAAAGGTCCAGAGGAGAAAAAGGAATTACTTTTATAGGCAAAGTTTCTAGGAGACATTAACCGAGGAAATGTCTAAAAAGGCATTACTTTAAGAATATCTAACTTTGTTTAGGAATATCAATTTAAGAATCAATCAATCAATTATCAAGATTTTATTAAGTTCTACTATTTGCCAGACATAATGCTAGGCACTATGTACACAGAGATAAAAAGCAAGTACTTCTTGTTCCCAGTGAGCTAACATTCCATTGAAGAAGAAGAGATGTAAGTTGTTAATTTTCAACTTATCAAAATTAAAGCCATATTTAACAAAATATAACATTAACCTTCAGAAGAAACATCATGATTCCTTAATAACAGAACTGTCTTGATTTGAAGACATTTCAGTTGAGCATATAGTATCAGTTTCTACTAGTAATGTTAACAAATAATTCACTATCATGACATAAAGATGGCCAAAAAACATTCTACTAGAGTTCATTTCACCACCATTTTTAATGTCCTAGATTATAGACCAAATAGATCAATTTGTCTACCAGGCTACCTATTTTATGTTGCACTATATTTGGGATACATGAAATTGCGTTATAAGATGTAAATGAATTGAAAGAAAAAAAATACTCTTGGCTATTTAATGAAGTATTTGTGAGCATTTAACTATAAAAATCTGTCCATCCCAAAATTTCAGTCCATTTTCCTTGATGTACTACACTTTTCTATATTTAACTTGTCCTATCCAAAGGTAAGTACAATTAAGACATATTATCTCATATGCTGAAATCAGTAAGATAGAAGATGGACAAAAAAGTGCATACTTCATGAGCTACTTTGTCACCCCCAAAGTTTAAATCCAGTTATCTGCATGTTGTTGGAAGATTGAAATAAAGCAGGAAAAAAAAACACCCTTAATCATAAAATATCAGACATCCTCTGGTTCAAAACCACATTTTACAGAGAAGGATTGTGAAAATCAATCATTCAATAAATCATTCAAAGTGATACTATTAAGTAGCTTGAAATCAACACTCCAATTTGGTAGTCTCCAATTCCAGTCTCTAGCTTGGCAAACACATAGTGCAAGTCTTTACCTTTTACATGTTTTGATTGTGTTTGATTTTCATGTCCTTATAAATTTAATACAAATGGCCTAAGTTATAAATTTTAATGAATGGAAAAATAAAAAATGAAAATGATTGACTTTTCAAAAAAAAGCTAGTGAATTGCTATTGGTTTTGATTTTTAAAAAGTTAATTGGCAATTATATTGTTTGTCTTGGTTTTAAATAATATCTTGTTGCACAATTAAAAAATTTAATATGACTAAAGCCTTGTCCTTTAAACAAACAAAAACGTGATTTCAAATATGTTAGTTAAAAGCAAAATTCTAGGTTTTTTTTTAAAAGCTTATATAATAGGTGGCAGTTTAAAATCAAGAGACTGTGAAACTAGCACCCAAATTATTTGAGGACAATGAATTTTAGTGAACTAGGTAACCATTCCATCTCCAAATGAGAGATATATAATAACAAGCAAAGCTATGTAGAGACATTTCATAAATGTTCTCAGGAAATGTCTACAGTATAATGAAATAAATGATTCAAGATATAGACAAAAATACTAGGTAAAACTGCTAATTTTCCTGTCATTATGCCATTGTGTTGCTGATTAAGAAGAACTTCATGTCAGTTTTAGAGTTATTTTTATCTGTGAAAAAAATAATTGAGAACTAGTCAAAGTTCTGAGAGCATTCTGTAAACCAGGTAAGTTACAGCATGACAAATGAATGTCAGTTCCTACTGCTTGATATGGTACATTAGTGATTTAGAAATGTTTATATATATATATATGTATATATATATATATATATATATATATATATATAAAAGGAAGAGTAGTTCTATATAGCAAATATTATATTCTCAATTCACTGAATTCGTTGCAAAAGTAAATTTAATTGTTACCTATTTTGTAAGCTATGTTTAGTCCAGTTCTTTAGAATTGTGTAAAAGCAAAGTTAATGCAAACTAAAACAAAATTTCTTAATGTTATTTTATGACATTTTGATTCCAATGGATCTGTGGGATAAAGGGAGAATTATATTTTTCAAACAAATAAAAATCTCTTTTTGAAAAAAAGAAAAATTAGCAACTGTCATTTGAACTTGAGGCTTAGTCTTAAAAATAGTAGTTAAGTAATAACACATCTTTAAAAATATGTATCATGACATGGAATAATGATAAAATGTGTCATTTAAAGTTGCTCCTTAATTATATAGTGCTCTTGCCAAATCTCTAAGACTCAGAGTTAGAGAGATAATGCTAGGCTGCATTTGATAAAGGGAATTTCCTCACTAGAGAGTTCCTATATCAGTTCCTATTCCTGTTCCTATTCCTACAACAGATCTAGTTCCTATTTTCAAGGAGTATTTATTTGAATTTTGATTATTTAAAAAGAAATAATATAGATTAATTTTTGTTAGAAATGAAATAATCCCTCCTCCCCATCAATATTCATCTAGTGCTAACAACTGACTTTCCAAATTTGTTCTTCAAATTTAATTTTTTAAAGATGTAACTTGTCTCTTGTATATGTCTATATATTTTACTTCTCAGGAATAGATTTAAGTGTTTTGGCAGTTACTGAAATCCCTTCAACAGAACTTAACAAGCAAAAGATCTGGCACAAAATATATATAATATTTAGTTTTCCCTAGTTCAAAATGTCTACATCTCAAGTCTTTGCTTTTTGAATCAATAACATAAGAGAATCTAAAGGAATACCTTTGAGTGTATCCTGCTTCATTTTCAGGCACTGTCCCTCTAATTCCCAACAATGTATTTCTTGACCGAATTGGCAATATCCATTCCTGCCTGTCAGAAGTTCCATCGGAGAGATCATCAGCCACTAACATTAGTCTTTAAAAAGAACAAAGAATACAAAGCACAGTTGAACAGCATTTGAATTTGTTCTTAGGCAAGATTTATCATTCAGAACCCAATGGCAGTATTACATAATAGATTTCTCAAGCTTTAAAAAATAAGTGCTAGAAAGTTACCAACCTATCAATAGGTGTAGCTTCCAGATAGCTTAAAGCAACAGAGAGCACAATAAGGACAACTGGCAGCTTTTGATTGCACATTGCTTCTTCCTATATTTTTGGAAAGAATGATTTAGAACAGAAATTAAGTATTCCTTGCAACTCTGACCCCAGTAACACACCAAAACACAGACTGTCTTTAAAAAAAAATACAATCAAACTTTGTAGTTAAGGAGGATCACAATCCCAATTGCAATATTCCTTCAATTCACATTCTTTTTTGCATGAATGAAATTAATTTTTTCTTATCTCTCGTCTTTGATTTTTCAAATTATCTTTGAGCATTTGAAATTATGGGTCTTCTTCCGTTTAGTTTTTCTATGAATAAATAATAAAAAGTACCATCCCATCTCTTCTACTGCTCCAAATAAATACAAACTTTAAATCTCAGAAATAGAAAATTCTTTACCTTTTACTGCTTAAGGGACTGAAGAAATCATAAAAGCTCTCTTTTTGCTGGCAAGAAAAGTACCAGAAGTAATTCCAAGCTTGCATCCACTTCTGGAGTAATCCCCCCCACCCCTTTGCTAGCTAGTAATACTGCTTTTATATGCCCTTCACACCTTTCTCAGCTCTGACATCAGACAGCACTGAGACTCTGTCATTAATTTCCATCCCTATAGATAGAAAGTGCCTGATAGAGAGCAGAGGAAGATGGGTCATTATTACTTTAACACATTAGTAAATATTAACATAGCAGATACAGGGTGTTTTGTGCAGGTAATGTTATGTCATACACATCAAAACTTATCATTTTACATCTAGGTAGAACAGCAGAATAACTGCTTCTTATAGGAATTTTCAAAGATTTAATTAAGTATCATGTCATTAGAATGGAAATGATGAATTAGGGAAATAGTAATACACACAACTTAAATGCAACCTCACTACCCAACAATGTTCTTCCTAAAGAAAGAAGTGAAGAACAAGGCAGAATAGTGAAAAATCAAGAAAATAAAAGTAAAATCAAATGACCAAGTCTCCTTGGGAAGAGACTAAGACAAAAGTGACAACTATTAAAATCTAATAAAGTAAGAAAGTTTTTTTTTTCTGTAAATGACTACAAAACTTATTTATAGTGACTTTTGACAATAACAATTCACAGTAATGGATAAAAGAAAGGTAAATGTTTAAAAAGTGAAAATATTTTCAGGTTTTAATTTCTGTCCATATTTAAATTCAGATATGTACATAATATAAATGGTAGAAAGCATTCTTTCTTAAATCTCTTTTATAAGAAGATTTCTCCTTAAATTTGTAAATACTGTATCATGTGCCTTCTATATTTTTAAAGAAATATTATTTTTATGTTAGAAAATTATAGATAATTCAAAAATATGCCTATTTTTTTAAAAATTGTGGGCAGTTCAAGACTAATAGGATAGCAGCATAGTTGCTTTCTTAAACCACAGTAACTTTAAAATTTCAGAAAAAAAAATTTAGTCTAAGTATAGAATAGTTACAGCTGAATCCTTAAGATAAAAAAGAAAACAGTAACAACAGTCAACTGAAATACTTTGAGCTTTTACTCAACATCTACACATTTAGCCTGTTATCTATAATGGGTAGAGCAAATACAGAGAATCTCTCAGCCTTCCAGTTGTAGGAATTCCACATGATTGTGACTTAATCTGAATCTTCCCAAATCTCCAATATATATATTTCTTTTACCAATGAAATAAAAGGTTCAGTCCTTACCTATTATTTTTCTGGCAATACTTAAATGTTGACACAATTATGTACATATAATTATGTGTATATAATATATGTATATAAACATACACATAATATTCATGTTGTATGTATATATGCATATATTTATATATATGTAAATGTGGAATAATTATGGCATAGATGCTCAGTGGAAACTAAGTGTTTATACATATATATTTGTATATATACTATTGTACATATATATGTTTATATTTGCTTTCTTATTCATTATGTTGCTCTCCCCTTCTCCCCCCTCCACATTTTATTGTTTTAACCATTTCATTTTGGAAGTTATGATTGTTAGGCTTCTGTTTTTCAATCTTTGCTTAAAAATTAAAAATTTTATCAATGTGGGGCTTGGAGAGTTTGTGATTGAACCCTTTCTCCTAAAATAAGTTCCTAAGGCTGAAGAGGAAGGAACCAAGTAGACAACATTTAAAGGAAGCTAATTACCACAACAAAATTTTCCAAGACCATTACGGAAGGGACAGTTTTTTTTTAACTAAATAAGAGAAAGAGGCAATCACAGAAACTGTGATTACATGAAAGTTGGAAAAGCTTTCCACAAAATTTCAGTGTAGCTAGGATGAGAAATATAGCTGATTGTGGAAAAATAATCTTTTTTTCCCCAAGAATCTCTGTTGAAAATGGATATCCAATGGCTGAATGAACACCAAATTATAAGGGCAAAGGTCATTACCCAATGAATAAGTGATCAAAGAATATGAATAACCAGGTCTTAAAAGAATTGTAAAATATCAAAAGTCATATAAACCATTGCTTCAATTCACTGAGAAAAGAAATGCAAATCAAAGAGAGATTTCACTTTTCATCTAGAAAATTGGAAAAGATGACAAAAAATGGAAAAATCATTTGAGAAGAATGGCACACTCATTAGTTGAGCTGTGAATTGCTTCATCTATTCTAGAAAGAAATTTGGAATTATATTTTTAAGAATGTATTTAGAATACCTATACCTTTTGATCCACACATCCTACTGAAATATCTCCTCAAGGAGATAAAAACCAGAAAAGAATCCTACATAGATTAAAATATTCTTAGCATCCTGTTGGAGATAATTCTAAAGCTAGCATTCTCTTAGTTCCAGTTCTTTGCTTCATCTCTTCCTTTCATGCTCTGATCTCCAAAAATGAGATTTTTGCTTATGACTAATCTCTCTTCGAATATGGCGTCCCTCTTAATCTTCTTTCCTCCAACTCCACAGATCCCCTAAATTTCTACAGTAACTTTTATATGTATATGTGTGTTATGTTGTATGTCTTCAATTTTCTTTTGTCTGGTTTAAATGAAATTGAAGTTCATGAGCATTCACCATCACTACTTTCATGTCTTATAACCTTCTTCTTTTGTATGCTTTTATGGAAGATAATAAATTTCTCCCTGTTCTATTTATTTATTATTGTGTTCCTTTTTTATTATTATTTTTTTTTTGTAACAACTCCTGGCAAAGTGCTGGCTGGCTACAAAACCTCCTGGGATGTATTTGTAGGTATTTTTCTGTCTTTAATCCATTACCAATGAGAATAGAGTTTCAGAACTACCAGCTCTCTTCCCCCTTCTAATTCTTCTGTATTAGTTCTTGTATCTTATTTGTATAAGATAATTGCTCTTTTTACCTTTCCCTACACCATTTTGCTTTTTAGAATCACATCATACACAGCTCTACTCCTTTATGTGAATTTTTAAAGTAGATAATTTTTTTTCTTTTACATTTTGGTGTTTAATTGGGAATTTAAGTCTTTTCTTTTTCTAATTTTTTTAGTTACACGCCCAATTCATTTATAATACCAAAAGACCTCCCAAGTAGCCAGATTACATCAAGTGTACATCAAAAAGATCTGTGCTGTAATAATACAATTGTGAGATTCTTGAAGCATTTAATTCACAATTGATCATATAGGAAAGATGACAGCAAAAATGAGGAGAAAAATAAGACTTTGTTGATACCAAAAAAGGACGAGTAAGGAACCAAGAGAATATCAACTACCTTTAAGAATATCAATTAACTACATGCTAACTTTTATTTTTATGTAAAATTTTTCTGGGAATTATCTATACATGCATTAAACACATTCTTGATGAGGACATTCTTAATAAGGAACAGACAGGCTTCTATAATTAATCTTCCAAAATCAACTGTATCTTTCTTATCATATGATTGACTCAAGGATGTAGAAGATGAAATATCAAACTGTGCTTAGTGTTTGTTGGCTATAGATTTCAAAGTAACTTTTGATTTGGTAGAACAAAATGCAACTTTAGAAACTTTCAACAAAATATTTTCCAAGCATGCATGAAAATTATTTTATATTTCATGAACAACAGCATAACAGGAATGATCTTGTTTAATGAGTTGGACCTGAAATTAAACAAAAGGAAAAGAAGAGGCTGCATTGTCCTTTGGAAATTTCAGCATTCTTTAATGAAATCCCTCTTCTTCCAGAAATAAAGCTCTACCTTTTTAACATCACTATTCCACCAATGTTTTATATGATATAAACAACATGGTCTTTGAGGAATTAAAAACTTACTGATCACATAAAAAGCAAAAGAAGGATTTGTGACACTTAAGATTGGCTACAATATATAGCAAATAAGAAATTTTGAAGAAAAGCCAGAGTAAAGGACATTATCAGGGAAATTTATGATAAAAAAAATAAGGAAGGCCCTCAGTATGTGAAAAGATTCTTCTGTGCCAAACTCATGGGAGGATATAAGCAAAAGTTCAAAAGAATAAGAAAATGGTTTTAATAACCATAATGTGCTCATAATTTACATAGGTATCTTGTGTTTAAAGAATTTGCTTTTTAAAAATTTAACATTCATTTAAATTTTTTGAGTTCCAAATTCTCTTCCTTTCTCTCATCCTCCTGTACACATTGAAAGGCAAATGATATGATACCAGTTATACATATGAAATCATTCAAAATGTATTTTCATATTAATTATGTTAAAAAAAGAGGGAAAAAGTGAAAGAAAATGTTTCAAAGTGCACAAAGAGTTGATTAGTTCTTTCTTTAAAGGTAGCTAGCACATTTTATCTTGAGTACTTTGGAATTGTCTTGGATAATTCTATTGTTCAGAGTAAAGTCTTTCCAGTTGATTATCATTACACCACTGCTATTAATATGTACAATTTTTTCTTGGTTCTGCTCCCTTCACTTTGCATCAATTCATACAAATCTTCTTGGGTTTTTCTGAAGCCATATATTCCACCAAATTATACAGCAAAACTTGCTCAGTCATTCATCAGTTGCTAGACATTTTTCCAATTTCCAATTCTTTGCCACTACAAAAAGAGTAGCTATATATTTTTGTACATATGTGTTCTTTTCCCTCTTTTTTTGGATCTCTTTGTTATATAAGTAAGTGGTATTACTTGGTAAAAAGGTTTATAGACTTTTATAGGTTTTTGGAGAAAGTTTAAAAGTGTTCTCCAGAATGGTTGGACCATTTCACAATTTCTCCAACAATGCATTAATGTACCTATTTTCCATATCCCCTCTGGCATTTGTTGTTTTCCTTTTCTGTAATGTTTTCCAATCTGATAGATGTGAAGTGGTACCCCAGAGTTTCTCTAATAGTGATTTAGAGCATTTTGTATATGACTATTGATAGCACTGCTTTTTTTCCCTGAAAACTACCTGTTTATTTTTACCATTTATCAAATAAGAACTGGCTTTCTTTAATATATATATATATATATATACATATATACATATATATTAACTCTTGATTGTATATTTGAACAATAAGACATTTAGCAGAGATCTGTAAAAAAAAATCCCTCCCAATTTCCAGCTTTCTAATTTTGGCTGCATTGGTTTTGTTTGTACAAAATCTTTTACATTTCATATAATCAAAATTATTCATTTTATCTGTCATCATCACTTTTTAACTTTTGTTTGATCATAAAGTTTTCTTTAATCGATATTTAAAGCAGTTAAATTTTTCCACGCTCTCTAATTTGTTCAGAATATCACACTTTATGTCTAAATGATATTACTTATTTTGATCTTATCTTGGTATATATGCTGAATGTTGGTTTATACCTAATTTTTACTGGACTGCTTCCCAGTTTTCCTAGCACTTTTTGTTAAATAGGGAGATTAATATAATTCATTTTCTTCAGTAGAATATCTAGAATGTCCACTCCATAGTGATTGGATGAGGACCTCACATTTAGAGTAACAGCAGTCAATGTATAAGTTATTCTGTGATTCTTAGGATTTTTGAACCTGTTTTCGCCTCTCTGCTACTTTACAGGAGGCCATACAGAACCGAGAGGTCCTTTGTTTTTTTCTTAATTTCATAGATAACTTAGAGATCAAACCTGGTTTCTTTTCATGATTTTCCTAATGAGTGGAGAGAATGATTATTCAATGCTATATGAAAGCTTGCAGAATGGATCCTTCTGCCTTTTGTCAGGAGAAGACCAAATGAGTTCCAGATTTTATTGTAGAGAGGAAAGGAGTTTGGCAAGTAGACATAACAATGTACAGATTTTTCTATTTCATTCCACAGTCAAAATTCATTCACTTGAGGGGCATTTTCCTGAATTCTGGAGCTATGTGCACTTTCTTTTCTCAAGATTTCACCAGCTCCATGATACCTCATGCAGGTATAGAACACTGAATAACCATTCATTCCACCAAACATGAAAGGCTTATGCCAATGTTCCAGACTAGAATCCCAGCTTATACGTGGGTTCTCAAGAGCAAAGAATTAATTTATTGTGAAATATTCTGCCTACTAGTGATGAGTCTGCACTTAGCTGGACTTGTTGATGGAACACAGAATTTTTATATAACTGGCACTGAATTCTAAGCCTTTCCAGATTGGTAGAACTTGTGAGAATTTGTACTCAACTGGCATTATCTTTGAGAGTTTAGGTGTGATGAGGTATTAGAGTAGGATTTTGTGGAGGCGTTCTTAACTTATCGCTTTAATATAAGGCCCTTTAGGACACAAGAAAGGCATTTAATTCGGTATATTTCCTTTTATAGAGCACACAAGCTCAATAAGAATTTTTTAAATTCAATTTCATCTCAAACTTCCTACTACATGAATCCCTCCCCCAAAACACAAAACAACATACCTCTTTCAGGTAGTAGAAGGGTAAGTACAAGGATAAATCATATTCTATGCCCACAAGAGAAGTGAAATATATTCACTGAAAATAGCAAAAGAAACCTAACATTTCTTGACCTATATCTATAACATTTTCATTACTTTAAAAAGAAATCATTCAAACCATTTGTAGGAAAATAATAAAACTTAGTGCCTCATTTTATAAGTGAAGTAAGCCTAGAAATGTTAAATGAAATGCTAAAAGTTACATGGTATAGTGAGAGGAATAGCCTAACATCTGCTCCATGCCAATTTAGGCTAGTTTTACCTTAAAATATATTAAAAACCCTCTTCAAAATTTGATTGACTGAAAGAACTAAAAGCTCAAGTTGCTACAAACATCACATGACTACAAAATAGCCATGAGGAAACCAGGCCTTTGATGTATATTACTTTTACTGGTAGACTACAATGAGCAACCAGATGATGGTGCTTTGTTCAGTTGGGTCACTTCAAAGTGCTCTCATGAATATCCTTGTGGAATATCCTTCTCCTGCTATGGTTAAGTAAAACTCCTTTTTGTTAATTACTGAATGACTTAGTAACATTTGATTTTTTTTTTTCCAATCTCAAATACAAAATACAGGAGCCTGGCATGAATCAGACCAGACACATAGGTAATAAATATCAGTGTTGGAAATTTGAAACCATTTCCACTGTTTCTAAATCTAAGGCTCTTTCAATTGTATAACACCACCTTTTATTATTGAAAATGGTGGTGTAACTTAAGAAAATGTTAAGAAAACTAGTCTGATATTTTGACTTCAAATCTATGAGTACAATGATGAATGCACTTAGTGTTTAAGGCTGTTTTCTCCATTTCCTATCCCATTCTAATTCTGATCCTATTCCTCTAGCCATTAAGACATGGATACACATAGAACTTTATGATCCTTTAGATTTCTACTTCTTCTTGGTCAACATTTTAACTTGGTATTTTATTTCTCAAATGATTTCATGATAATCTTTTGTATTTTTACATGAAATATTTATTCTTTTCTGCCATTTTAAAAAAATGGTGAACAGTAATTTCTAAGTCCCAGAAGTAAGAGTCTTTTCTGACACTCCTTTCATATCTTTTGTCAGATTCAAAACTTGTGAATAAGGTGTTTGCAAAGAGAGGAGGGCCTACGTGACAAAATCCTAGGTGAGAGTGAGCAATGCCTTCTCACTTACAGCTTAATTTTATTTTTATGGTTTTGAGGGAGAAAATTCTGTCCCTTATAGTTTGCATCTTTGTATTTTTAAATGGTTTTTAAAGAAATTCCCAAACAAAAATATAAACCTTTTGCAATTTAGAATTTTATTTAAGTATGTTGAAAAAAGTAAAGAGAAATTCCTACAGAAGTCTAAGACATAAGTTTTGTCTTAGAAGTAAGGATCATTTTTTTAAGGTCTATTAAATTACTTATACAATCATGGAATTGTAGGTTTGAAAGGACATAGAGATCACTTGAACAAAGTTCATACCCATTATAATAGACATATAGAACATAATTTAGATGCTCTCTTACTAAGTTCAGTAACACATAGTTTGAATATAAACTTCCTATTAGCTGTTTTTGTTCAATCCTTTCCAGTACATTGTCCTTAACAGAAATGTAAAACAAAATAATAATTAAACAGCTAGCTCTTCTTTTGCAAATAATAGTAACTAAAAGTTAACATTAATATAGTACATTAAGGTTTACAAAAACTGCTTTACAAATACTATCTCATTCTATCCTGATAACAAGGTGAGTGCTGCCAATTATTCCCATTTTATAGATGAAGAAGTTGTATTAGAGAGAGTTTTAATGACTTACCTGAGCTTATAGAGCTGGTATATTTGTTTCTAAAGCTGAATTTGAATTCATCTAGTCTGATGAATAAATTCTTGGGCCTCGAGTCAAGAAAGCATGAGTTCCAATTAAGCCTCAGATACTGTTACTATGGGCAAGTCACCTAACCCTGTTTGCCTCAATTTCCTCATCTGTAAACCTAATTGGAAAAGGAAATGGTAAATCACTACAGAATTTTTGCAAGAAAACTCCAAAGAGGGTCTTTCATTAATATAGCTATTTTAAAAAATCATATCTTTTTGTTTTCCTGTGCTTCCCTTGCCAGCATGTTTTATTCTGAACTTTAAAATTCCTTCTGATAATCTTACAGAACCAAGTTAATACTCTAATACTTTTTTAACATCTTGTTTCCATCAACTTTTAATATCAATTTTAAATCCAAATTGGCCTTTAGTTCCCTATGCATCAGCACTGAAGTCTTCAGACTACTCCAACTTTTCCTCTTCACGAGAATTGTTTTCCTTTAAATATTTAGAATTTCATTCTTGAGAAGGTTTTGGGCTTTTTTGTTTGTTTGTTTGGTTTCAGGGTTGTAGTTATTTTGGTACCCCACCCCAACCCTGCTTTCTCTTTTGTATCAATTCAGGCAGAATTTTAATCCATAGTTATATGAGACTGTGGCTTGTAATTTATAGAAAAGATAATTTGCCTTAGATATTGTTCCCCCTATCTTCAAAATTTCTTTGGCTCAGTAACTGCTCTAATAGACACTGTAAGGATAGTTATCATATGGGTCCTGGAGTAGGGATAGAAAGCTTCTTACTGTTATGAACTCTGGAATGACTGGTGACTTTTTTTGTCAAGTTAAAAGAAGTAAAGATGATTTGGTCTGGTCCATTATTGCATTAATTAGCAAGGTCATTGTTAATACAACCTGATAAAGTGCTGATATATATTTTGTCAGAAGTGCTAGAGAAGGTAAGAATGATGGGGAGAATTTGGACAAAAATCAATAAAATCAGAAGAAATGATTTTGTCATTGGAGTTTACATTACACTGCTGAAACAGAAATAAAATCAGTGAGTAGTCTGGGAAACAGTAGATTAAATCTGACCCAGAGACATGCTATAGTTATAACAGAGCCCTTTGCTAACTCATTTGAAACAATTCCTAGGATAAGGGTGGAGATGGGTCATATATAGTTCAAGGAATGGCATAATATTTTTCTGATACTCTTAGGGATTTGAAATGTCCATCCTTAAGTCTTTTACTTGATTCCTTCATTACTTTATTAATTTGATGGAGAGAATGCCAGAATTGGAGTGAGAAGATTCAATTTTGAATTCCTGCTTGTTCCACTTACTACCTATGTAACTCGGGGAAAATTACTTTACTTCTTTAGGTTGGATAGATTGTAACATATTCCAGCAAAGAGAATATCTACACTGTTGAGGTATGGATCACTGAATAGGTTGATACCATGTGTAGGTATTCCGATTACTCTCTGAAAATAAAGTATGGGGCGATTAGAAATTTTTGTGTTTGAGTTAATGCACACAAAAAGAACAATGTCTCTTCTGGTCTTTTTGTAAGATCATCATTTTTCAAAATCACTTAGTGATGCTTATTTCCATATAACTAAATTCCAAGGGTTATTTGGACATTGCTTGAACATTTCAGAAGGTCTGATGTGGTTCAGAACATTGGTTGTCTGTACAAACTTATATAAATCTCAACAAGTCATTTAATGATATGTAAAGAAAATGAATAAATGAATTTGTTGGGAATGGCAGTTAAATAAGAGCTTATGATATTCATACACAAGTAGCAATAACTTGCTATTTGAGGGAAAATGTTTCCCTATAAATATTGTTTTCCTGTCTTGTAAATATGTAGCTGACGCTTAAGTATATATTTAACTCCTTCTCTTCATTCCCTCATATCTTCATACTTCTCTATGTCATTTCAGGGAGGCAGCATGCTATAGTGAACAAAGCATTTTCTCTGAAGTTAGAATTCTGGCATTTAAATCTCTCTCCTAATGCTTAGATTCTATGTGACCTTGAATAAGGCATTGTGGACTCCTTGTTTCTTTGCTTTGTTCTCTATATAATAAAGCATTTGGACTAAATGGTTTCTGTGGAATTCTCTAGCTCTATTTCTTTGATCTTTAATGTAGGAAAAACAAGAATTTGGATGCAATCCATGTTCAAAGTTATAAGATTCCCAGTAAAGGAGTTAAGAAATTCTTTCTTCAATTAATCTTCTACATTGTAAAGTCCTTGTTGGTCACTTTGTCTTATTCTTCTTTGTCAGGCCTCCATTAACTGGAATAGTTTTTCTTGAGTCTTTTACTATCCAAGGCAATCCATTTTCTTCAATTTTGTTAATGCTAATTGATAGGAAATTAAGCTTAAATCTGCTTATAGCTTCTACTCATTGATTCTGGCTTTGCCTTCCAAGGACAAACAGATTAAATTTAAATATTTCTTTCATGTGATTGTCCTTGAATATTTGAAGAATATGTTGGGCAATCATATTACCACACAACTGGCCTCTCAATGGGCTAAAAGATATTTTGTTTGCATAAATTTATAATAGCTGACATATACAGGACTTTTAAACTTTTAATTTACAGAGAACAATACATTATGTCATTTAATTGTTGTGATAATTTTGTAATATAGCTACTATTATTACCATTTTTACAGATGAGGAAACTAAGGCCCAGAGAGTTTGAATCGCTTGACCATGTTCATATAGTTCACATCAGAGGCAGAATTTGAACTAAAGTCTCTCCTGACTCCAAATCCAGTGCTTTTCTCTTAATGTTGTTTCCTAGTTGTTACGGTAGTTATACAGTTGTTTATGGTATGGAACTCAGAACAAGCCATTTGTATGTTGGGGTTTTGCTATCAGTGTTCACATTTCCCTAACATTTCCTGATAACACTGATAATACTTTCTTTTGGAATAACAGTGATGGGAAAGTAAATCTCTTGCTTGTGGAACTCTAACTCATCTACTATAACAAACAATTTTTCTCTATCCATGTTTAAACTGAAGATAATTTTGGATTGGGTGCCTTATTAAATTTTGGACTTTCACCTAAATTGGCTTCACTTAATTGTTAAAAAGAGTTCAGAGGGCAGCTAGCAGGCTTGCTTGGTCAGAATGTAGAGATAAAGCTAAAATAAAGCTGGAAGAGTAGAGAACAAGATTATTGAGAGCTTTATATTTCAAGTTTAACTTATTTGTATTTTATCCTAGAAGCAATAGGTAACCACTGGGAAAAAAAAATTAGAAGCAGAGTGAGCCATATAGAGACTCGTGGTTGGGAAAGATTATATTTATATCTCCATGGAAGAATATAAGTGGACAAGGAACATATTTGGGAAACTTGTAATATTTTAAGAAATGATAAGTCTATAGATTAAAGTATAACCATGGAAGAAATATTGGGTAGACTTGATAAGACAGCAAATATTTGGATAAAAGTGAGGGGGAGGAAGAGAAAAAAATCTAATCCAGATCTCATCAGAACCCATAATAATTCTACCTCATTATGGCTCTAAACTTTGGAAATTCCTTATTTAGTAATAATGTTCAAACCTTCCAATATCTCCTTTATCTCACTTCTAATCTTCTATACCTAATCATCTTTCTTATCTTGATCTTTAGTTCATCCTATTTTCTTTTCCCAGTCTTATCACCCCTGCTTTGGCTTGAATTTCCTTCTTTCCCTATCTTCACTCTATAGTTGACAAACTCTATTACACATTGTACACTATCCCCAAATACTTAGCAGGCCAGTTGATACAATTTGCTAAACCTCGGCCTTGAGTAACTTTTACCACCAAATGCTTTACTTCTGTTACTCAGGTTCCTGTCTTTTCTGCTATGCAAGAAAACTCCCACATTTTTTATGAACTTCATCAAAATCTGCTGACAAAACACACCATTCATATGCCAGCATGCCATAAATGGGATCATTTTCATTTTTCTAACTATTTTCATGTACATATGGCAAGTCATTTTTTTCTTCATTTGTTTCTTGTGGAAGACTGTTAGCAAAATGAGTGATTGGAAGTTCAGTTATTTTTTTCATAGTGCAAGAAAAATGCTACTGTTAATAGAATATCTGTCAAGACTGCATCATTTTGTAAGATAAAGGTTTTAAGAAATAGCAAAGTTGTCATTCTTTTAGTAACTCAAATTGAAAGAAAATTGTTGAAAATGAAGCAACTTTAAGGAATACTTTCTGTAAATTTAACTATTGATGGGTTGATTTATCTTATGTTATTACGCAAGATATATTTACCAAGAAGAACAAAATCAGGAGCTAAAAGTGTCCTGAAAGGTCTAGTGCAACCACCTTGTTTAAAAAAGTAAGAGTTAGAAAAGTTAAGTAACTTGCCCAAGATCAAACAGATAGTAAGTGGCAGAGAAGTGGCAGAGCTTAATATTGAAATGTGAATCCCCTGAGTCCATGTTCAGCTAATTTTAACTATTGTTTCCACTGAATGGAATTCAAAAGCTACAATGGTATATTTTGGGCAGTTAACTGATGCAGTGCATGGGGTTCTAGGCCTAGAGTTAGGAATACTTAAATACAAATCCTGCTTTGAATTAGCTGTGTGACTCTAAATAAGTCACTTAATTGATCTCTACCTCAGTTTCCTCATTTGTAAAACAGGGACACATAGCATATACCTCTCACAGGGGGCAGGATAAAATGAGCAAATATTTGTAAAAGCATTTTGCAAACACTGAAGTGCTATGTGAATGTAATTTTTATTATTATTATAATTGTTATTGTTGCTGTTGCTGAACACCTCAACTGTAGAATAGGGTTTAAACATAGTTCTTATTCTTAAATAGCTTGGAATTATTTCCAGGAATTCCCTTTCTCCTTAACATGACACAAAATTTGGAGTGAGAGATCTGTGTTTGAATCCTAATTTCTACCAATTATTAGTTTTATGACCTTAGAAAAATCACAACCTCTTTAAATTTCAGTTTTCTCATCAGTAAAATGAAAATTAAGAATCCTTCCATTACCTACAACAAAGAGTTGCTTTGAAAATAACCTTGTGTTTATAAATATTGTTGTATTATAAACCTTAAAATAACACATAAATGCCAATTGCACTTTGCAGGTTTAGTAGGAGTCAGGGGTATTACATGGTAGCTAAGAAATCTATTGCAGTTTTAGACTTTAAAAGAGGCATTTTTTTTTCCTGAACTAGGAAATTCATAAACCTGCTGTATTCTGTCTTGGTCAGACAACATCAATTTAATTCACTTCAATTTTATTCAACAAATATTTGTTATTTAAATTATAGAGAGCTATCACTTAGCTATGACCTTATCTCAGAAAAGCTTTTATGGGAACAAATTATGGTATAGTGCTTGAATTCATTTCTATAGTTTTCAATAAAGAGATGGAATTTTACAAACATATTTTGATGTGCAGGGAGCATATAAACCATTAGATCATTAGAAAGTCATTCTATATTGCAGAATGACTGAATAAGTTATGGTATATGAATATTATGTAATATTATTCTATAAGAAATGGTCAGCAGAATGATTTCAGCAAGGCCTTGAGAGACATGTGAACTGATGCTAAGTGAAATGAGCAAAACAGCAAGATTATACAATGATCAATTCTGATGGACATGGTTCTCTTCAAAAATGAGATGAGATGAGAGCCATCTGTACCCAGAGAGAGGATTATGGGAACCAAGTACAGATCACAACATAGTATTTTCACTCTTTTTCTTGTTTGTTGCAATTTGTTATCTTTTTCATTTTTTTTTCCTTTTTGATCTGATTTTTCTTGTATGGCATGAGAATTGTGGAAATATATATATAGAAGAATAGCATATGCTTAACATATATTGGATTATTTGCCATCTAGAGGAGGGGGTAAGGGGAAGGGAGGGAAAAAATTTGGAACACAAAGTTTTGCAGGGGTCAACGTTGAAAATTATCCATGCATGTATTTTGAAACTAAAAAGCTTTAATTAAAAAAAATTCATTCTATAACAAAACTTGGGAAAGACATCATGAAGCTTAGTGAGAAGATGAGAGGAAAGACACTGTGAGACATGGGGGAGGAGGGAGGAGAAAGAACAACAAAGCAGAATGCCATCATGGCGCACTATAACCCAAAGGAGATTCAGCAAAGATGGCATAGGCCATGGACAGATTTATAGGGGAAGTTTAACCTGACATAACTTGGATTTCTGACTGGATAAAGCAAGGTGTGACTTAGACCTCCTTTAAGGGTGAAACTATAAAGTTGAATTCATCCCTATCAGTGCCCTTCCCTATTTGCCTCAGGGAATAATCTTAATCAGTATTTCTTTGCTGATCTCATTATCAGGACTTTCCAGCCACAGTTCAAGTTAAGAGTATGAGGTTTTTGAGTTAATGTAATTTGTGTTTTGTATGAAACCCCAATATGTTATGAATGAACAAGTAAAAAAGCATTATTAAGTGCTTACTATTTGTAAAATATCTTTTTGGCCATCAAGGATGAAAATACAAATGCAGTTAGTTCTTGCCCTCAAGGAGTTTATCTTGTAATAGAGATAATATATAAAAAAGAGTGGTGATCACGGAGGGATATATATATATATATATATATATATATATATATATATATATATATTTCTTCTTTTATTCAATTTTAAATTTTTTTATTTAATTTGTTTCTTTTTAAAAATTTTATTATTTTTTTTTTTTACTAAAACTTTTTATTTTTCAAAACATATGCGTGGACAATTCTTCACATTAGCCCTTACAAAACCCTGTGTTACAATTTTCCTCCTCTTCTCCCACATATTCCCCTAGATGGCAAGTAGTTCAATATATGTTAAACATGGTAGAAATGTATATTAAATCCAATATATGTATACATATTTGTACAATTATCGTGCCGCACAAGAGAAAAAGAGGACCAAAATAAAATGCAAGCAAACAATGACAAAAAGAGTGAAAACCACACTCAGTTCCCACAGGCCTCTCTGGATGTATATGACTATCTTCATCACTGAACAATTGAAACTGGTTTGAATCATCTCATTGTTGAAGAGAACCATGTCCATCAGAATTGATCATCGTATAGTCTTGTTGCTGTGTATAATGATCTCCTGGTTCTGCTCATTTCACTCAGCATCAGTTCATGCAAGTCTCTCCAGGCCTCGCTGAAATCCTCCTGCTGGTTGTTTCTTATAGAACAATAATATTCCATAATATTCATATACCATAATTTATTCAGCCATTCTCCAATTGTTGGGCATCCATTCAGTTTCCAGTTTCTAGTCACTACAAAAAGGGCTGCCACAAACATTTTTGCACATGTGGGTCCCTTTCCATGGAGAGATATTTTGGTTTAACAAGTTAGAGTGGTGATGAGTGGAGCTATAAGGGGGCAGATTGTCACTTCCTTGATTGTCACATGAAAGTATTATTAGCAGAAGAAACAGAGCAGGCACTACTGGTTGGTTTGTTCACATTCAATGAGGTACCATTAGTATTAAGATAATGATTGGGTTACTCAGGGGCTTTCTGAGTATACTTTTATAATTCATGTAGTGAGGAATGCAAGGGAATAGAATTCTGGGCCTAGAGTTAAGAAGATATGAATGCAAATCCATTCTCAGATACTTTTTAATTGTGTGACACCGGACAAATCACTTAACTTCTATTTGTCTCCATTTTCTCATCTATTAAAATGAGGATAGTAATGGCAATTACTTTCCAGGGTTGTTGAAAGGATCAAAAGAGTTATTAATGAATATAAATTACTTATCACAGTGCCTGATACGTAGTATGGGTTTAATAAATGCTTGTTTCTTTCCTTCCTTTATAAGTGTATATGTTCAAATAAAACATTGCTATCAAGAAATTAAAAATAAGCACTCATACACTTTAAAAAGATTACCTAATTGTTTGGTTTAAAATCACTTCTTGCTGAATAAAATCTGCCTGGGGATGATTAGTCTGGAGCTATTGGCATTAAAGAGACTGAATCCTGAAGTCTAAAAATACACAAGAGATAGGAATAATGATTCAAAATATATTTGTAAAGTACTTTTTGGGTACACATTTAACAATATTCAAATAGCACATAAATAGTATTTTAAAAAATAAATTGAGTTTTTTTTCCATTTATTTTCCATATATATTTCCAAGCGCACTAAAAGTCTCTTTCAGCAGGTTTCAGAGTAAATGAGGGCAATAATTTCAATAAATAATGCAGTTCTAATAATTCTGGGATTATTCTCAGGATCATAAATTTATTTAGATTTGGAGGGGAAATTAGAGTAAGCTATTCCAACCCTCTCATTTTAAAGAGGAGGAAACTGAGATATGTTTTGCTCTTCAATGTATTATTGCTAAGGCAGTATATTAGACAGGCTTTGCTATTATTCTTTAACATGCTGGCTAGCATGAAATATTGAGATTTTCAACCTTTTTTTTCCCCTCTAAATGAATTTTATTACTGTTTTGTCTAATTCTATAAAGAATTCACTTTATAGTTTTGTGGGCATAGTACTAAATCTAAACATTAATTTACATAATATCTTTTTTATCTTATCACTTTACTCAAAACATGAGCATTGAATATTTATCCAATTATTTGTTTTTAGTTGTATAAGTATAGAGTGTATCTCATAGGTTAAATACCAAATATTTTATGAAGGGACACTAGGTGATAGAGTTGATAGAGTGTCAGCCCTGAAGTCAGGAAGACTCATTTTCCTGAGTTCAAATCTAGCTTCAGATACTTATTATCTGTGTGACCCTAACTAAGCCACTTACCCCTGCTTGCCTTAGTTTCCTTATGTATAAAATGAGCTGGAGAAGGAAATGGCGAAGCACTCGAGTATCCCAAGAAAATTCCAAATGAGGTTGTGAAGAGTTGAACATGATTGAAATGACAGAGCAACAGCAATTTTATTGAAGCTGATAATTATCTTATTTAGTTTCTTTTAATTACCTGTTTTTCTTAGATACCATTCTTTCTGCAAAAAGGGATAATTTTCTTTACTGTTTTTTTTTAGTGTTTACAACTTTAGTTTTTATTTATTTTATTACTATATTTAGCATTTCCAAGAATATATCAAAAGTAGTGGGGAGCAATAAAATCCTTGTTTTATCTTGTGTGTTCTGGAGAATTGTCTAGTATTTCATTTTTATAAATAATCTTCCAGAGGGACGTTATTTTTCTTTTTTATATTCTGCAAGTCATGATGGACAAGATGAGCAAAAACAAAGAAAGTAAGAGAAAAAAAATCCTTGTCCTATCTCTTCACTGGTTAGGAATCACCATAGTTTTCCACTTGGAGAATGGGGATATCTGGCCTTCAGAATCATGGGTTTCCCATGTCTAATTTAGAGACTAAATTGTGTTAAAGTGTCTTGTTTTGGTTTCCCTGGCCTGCTCCCTTCTTCCAACACTAGTCAGTAGAGCAAGTTTGTAAGTAATCAGTATCAAGGGGAAAGAGCAGGAAATAAGCTTACAAAGGAGAACCTGCAAGTCACATACAAACCTTCCTAAAGATCAAAGGAGCATAATTTACAAATTATACCATATGTTAACCAAAATGCATACTCTAGTAATATGGACTGAATCAGCAAAAGCCATCTAGGTGTTGTTGTCAAGGTTTTTGGTCCTGTGATATGTAAAATCCAGGCAGATTTAAAATTTTCACAGTTCCAGATTAAGGAGACTCCCCAAAAAGGTGCTGTTATCTGCAGTTTTCCTGATACTTTGAGATTGTGTGGATCAGTGACCATTACCCAAATTAAAATAAAGCAAAAAGTAAAGTAAAAAGCAAAAAAAGAATTCATTACAATCCTGCAAGAAAGAGCAGTTCCTAATGACAGCAGTGTTGGTATAAGAGTGTAAAGCACTAGTTGCAAAACACAGGTTTATATAGACCCTAATGTGGAAGCCCCCGACCCCCTTCCTGGCCCTTCTTCCAATTCCAGGAGTCTGGATTCCCACTCTGAATGTGGAAATCTATCCTAGAGAAAAAGAATACTAGCCAATGACATACTCTTTACTATATTGGGAACTTAATTTTAATGAAAAGGTTGGGGCGGGGCAGGAGAGAAATGTATGTGGCTTTTGGCTCCAGCACAACTTATTATTGCAAAGTTCCAATTTATACTTAGGATATAGGTCAAGGCCACATTCTTATGGAGGTCTTCACTCATTGTACACCATTCAATCCCTCTTCTTATTTATTAAATTTTGAAGAGCTCTCATGCCCTTCTTGTTACATTTCTTCAACCATCTTGTCTTCAGTCTCCAATCCCTCTGGGCCTGCTAACAAATCCAGTGCCTCAATTATTTTAACCATGATCTGGAGTCAAATAAGCCTATTCTGCATATAAATTGGGATTCTGCACCCCCAATTCTCATTTGGGGACCACCTATCACTCAATCATTTGCATTCCTAATAATTGGAATAGATTATACTTTTACAAATAGAGATGCCTATCAGGAAAGTCAGCAACAACAGAAATGCTAAAAGAAACAGACAGACCCATGCATCTAGTAACAGAGAGATAACTAAGCCAAATACTCATTCACCTACTTATTTAGGATATAATGACCACACATTTTCAGATTGAAAACTACAAGATCTTATATACTTGAATTGTGCTCATGATTTCTATTGACCACTTGCTCTGATTATAGAAATTAGCTATAAGAGGAAAAAGCAGGGACATGATTATTATAGCATCAAAAATGGCCCTTCCAGCCTCAGCCTGAGAGCACATACATGACAGGACAAAGCATCCTTAGATCTGTTTGACTTTAGATAATTATCACAGTTTTCAACCAAATGTGCAGTAATGATTCCACCTTATAGCCAGACAGGAATAATAAGATAAATTCTTATTCAAAGGATCACCACTGGGAAACTGAGTAAGAAGGATTTCACCTTAAGCAGAGACCACAACTGTCCTCCCAACTCTTGTCCAGATACTAATCTCTACCTGTAACAATTTAGGATCACATTCTTCTGAATAGCTTATGACATACTTCTTTCAGATGGTGGGTTACTGACTAGATGATCCATCAAACAATCATACAAGAATTCAAAATTCCAAATAATATCAGCTACAGTCCCAAGAGATTTTATCTCAAATAGCAAGTCTCATTAATCAAAACTTCAGGTGAATTTTTAGCTCTCAAGGGTTATATATCCTAAATCAAGTATGGAGTATAATCGTACATTGATAACAGTAAGAGATTCATCTTTGAAAGTTCACAGCTTATCTTCATGTTGAAGCAGATGGTTTTAAATTCAACATTACACAAATCAGTTTACTTTAAGATGCTCAATAATGGATCTATAGCAAAACATGTTCAGTTATTAACCAAGTTCAAAGGGACAAAGACACAGACCACCATTCTCAGAATCCTCCTAAACAATAGGAACAGCTTTAAAATGACTCAATGCAATCAATTAAAACTCATATATGTAAGAGATTTCTCTTTACATATAACAAACTTTCCTTGTTGGAAACTATAAAACCCAAACATGTTCTTTTCCCAGAACTGACAAGATGTTTCCAAGAAACATAGCAAACTATTTAAGGGGATCCAATTAAGGGGAATCAATAGGGATCCCAGAAAAAGAACTAAACGACATTCCTGCCTATTCAACCCAACTACCCTTTGGGTTTTTTGTGGGGATGTCCTTTTTGAAATACTTTGTGTTTGCTTAATGAGGGGCCAACTATATCTTTCAAACCCAATCCAAAACCCTTGCATATGACCAGTTACTGAAAATCCAGGTCAGACTTAGGAGTATAGGATACCATAGCCATAAGTCAATGGCCAGCACTATCTCAACTGCATGAATGTATTATAGAATATCTATCTATCTATCTATCTATCTATCTATCTATCTATCTATCTATCTATTGAATATAGAATATAGGAGTGGGTGGGACTGTCCTAATTTCACATTAAAGAACCTTGTCAGAATTAACATTAATATTTTATTCATCCTAAAAAATGTTAATTCAATTTCCTCCAACTGAGGAGTCCCTATAAACTTTTCTGAAAAGATAAATAACAGGAACAGGAATATTGTTAAAATTCCCCTAAGCACAATTAATCTCCGCTCCCACCAAAACATTTTTAATTGCCCTAGTACAAAGTTAATTTTAGAGCTTATAAATTGTCCTTAACAATCCATTCTTGAGGTTTCCCCATAGGTCATTTAACCCTGGTGTAATGTCT
Organism: Myrmecobius fasciatus; assembly: GCA_023553655.1. Taxonomy (NCBI): domain Eukaryota; kingdom Metazoa; phylum Chordata; class Mammalia; order Dasyuromorphia; family Myrmecobiidae; genus Myrmecobius; species Myrmecobius fasciatus. The sequence goes on along the minus strand of JAJPUD010001198.1, from coordinate 227,225 downwards.
ATCCCTTATCAGCTTCCAGACTGCAGTCTTGGTCATCAATAACATCTGATAAGGTCCTTCCTTCTCTGCTTCTTCCAGGATATAGTAAGCATCTAGTCTACTAGAACTGCAAACTTTAAAAGAGTTGTCTGGGCCAGTAATCCTTGCTTCCTAAGGGCTGAAAGTAATGAGGATACTACTAGTATATAATTTCTTAAAAATTTATCCTTTGTTTCAAAAGAGGGTATTTCCCTTTTATCCTAACAAATAAAATAAACCAAACAGCATATTATATAGGGAAAGTCCCAGATCACTTCTGAGGGCACTTCTAATTCTTTAACAAAGCAATAGATAACCATTTGGTCCAAAGCAATTTAGTATCTAACATCAATTTAGTAATTCATTTCTTAAGAATTTGATTCAATCTTTCCACTTTCCCCGATGAGGGCAGATGTCCAGGTATATGGAATTGCTACTCAATTTGTAATCCTCCCCTCCCATTATTTCTTACAAAACTTTAGAAGTAAAGTACATTCTATTACCAGAATCAATAGTCTCCATACTTAGGTGCAATTTGTTCCAATGTTATTCCACTAACTTTCTTAAGGCAGCCAAGCTCAGGGGAAAGCTTCTATCCATTTTATCAAATGATCCACTATAACCAGTAAATATCTCAATTTTCCCACTGGTGTCATTTCAGTAAAATCTAATTTGAATATTCTGGAGCCAAGTTCCACACCCCTCTGGAGGGACATCTCCTTAATATCTTCTTATTTATCTTTAGACATATTATGCACCTTTCAGATATTTATTTTTCAATTATACATACTCTTATATGCCAAATTTTCTTGCTTTGCTAGCACCAGGCTGGAGCAGGGAATAGGGCTACATCGGCATAATCTACACGAGAACAGCAGGCTGGACTCCTATCCTAGGATCTCAGACTGCTGACCTAAGTTGCCTTCAGCTAGAAAATGTTCTACTTAACTTTTTGAGTGTTCTGATGTTCTAAAATTTATTTAGAATCATCATTGAAAGGAATTTGAAGTCATTTGGGGGAGAGATTGGATGAGTTCCTGCCTTTACTCTGCCACTTTGGCTCTGCCTTTCCAAATTTTTTAAAAAATTTATTTATTTTTAATACATATTTCTTTATGAATCATGTTAGGAGATAAAAATCAGAACAAAAGGGAAAAACCATGGGAGAGGAAAAAAAAACAGAAAAAAGAAATGAATATAGCATATGTTGATTTACATTTAATCTCCATAGTTCTTTTTCTAAATGCAGATGGCATTTTCTGTCCAAAAGTCTATTGAAATTGCTTTTGATCACTGAATTACTGAGAAGAACCAAGTTTTTTTATAGTTGATCATTGCACATTTTTACTGTTACTGTGTACAATGTATTTCTGGTTCTGTTTGTTTCGCTCAGATCAGTTCATGTCAATTTTTCCAAGCCTTTCTAAAATCAGCTTGTTCATCATTTTTATAGAACTATAATAATATTCCATTGCCTTCATATACCACAACTGGTTCATCCATTCTCCAGCTGATGGGCATCTCCTCATTTTCCAATTCTTTGCTACTACAGAAAGAGCTGCTACAAACATTTCTGCACATGTGGGTCCTTTCCCCTTTTTTATGATTTCTTTGTGATACAGACCCACTACTGGGTCAAAGGGTATGCACAGGTTTTTTTTTTAATTTTTTTAATTTTTTTATTTGTATAACATATGTATGGGTAGTTCCCCAGCATTGATCTTTACAAAGCTTTCCATTACAAATTTTACCCCCAGTCCCCTCCCCTCCCCTAGATGGCAGGAAGTCCACTACATGTTAATAATGTTGAAATGCTTGAGAAGTTATGCAAGAAAAATCCTATCTACAAGAAAAAAAAAGAATCAGAGAAAGGAAACACAATGCAAGCAAATGTCAATAGAGATCATGAAAATGTTACATTGTGGTCCATATTTCACATCCTTTTCTCTGGGTGTATATGGTTTTCTTCAGTGAACAATTGGAACTGGTTTGAGACAATTCTTTGTTGCAGAGAGCCATGTCCATCAGAATTGATCATCATGTAATACTGTTGTTGCTGTGTATGGTGATCTCCTGGTTCTGCTCGTTTCACTCAGCATCAGTTCATGCAAGTCCCTCCAGGCCTCTCTGAAATTGTCCTGCTGGTCGTTTCTTACAGAGCAATAATATTCCATAACATTCATATACCATAATTTATTCAGCCACTCTCCAATTGATGGGCATCCCTTCAGTTTCCAGTTTCTAGCCACTACAAAAAGGGCTGCCACAAACATTCTTGCACATGTGGGGCCCTTTCCCTCCTTTAAAATCTCTTTGGGATATAGGCCCAGTAGAAACACTGCTGGGTCAAAGGATATGCACAGTTTGACAACTTTTTGAGCATAGCTCCAAATTGCTCTCCAGAATGGTTGGATCTGTTCACAGTTCCACCAACAATGTATTAGTGTCCCAGTTTTCCCATATCCCCTCCAACATTCATCGTTATCTTTTCCTGTCATTTTAGCCAATCTGACAGGTGTGTAGTGGTACCTCAGAGTTGTCTTAATTTGCATTTCTCTGATCAATAGTGGTTTGGAGCAACTTTTCATATGACTAGAGATGGTTTTAATTTCATCATCTGAAAATTGTCCGTTCATATCCCTTGACCACTTATCTATTGAATAGTGGCTTGAATTCTTATATATATGGGACAATTCTCTATATATTTTAGAAATGAGGCCTTTATCAGAACCATTAAATGTAAAGATGATTTCTCAATTTGATGCTTCCCTCCTAATCTTGTCTGCATTTGTTTTGTTTGTACAGAAACTTTTTAACTTAATATAATCAAAATTATCCATCTGGTGTTCAATTAGGAGTTCCAGGTCTTCTTTGGACATAAATTTATTCCATCTCCACAGGTCTGAGAGATAAACTATATTACATTCCTCTAATTTACTTATAGTATCACTCTTTATATCCAGATCATGAACCCATTTAGATCTTATCTTGGTATGTGGTGTTAGGTATGGGTCAAGCCCTAATTTCTTCCACACTAGTTTCCAATTTTCCCAGCAGTTTTTGCCAAATAGTGAGTATTTATCCCAAAAGCTGGGGTCTTTGGGTTTATCGAACACTAGATTGTTAAGGTTAATGCCTAGGTTGTCCTGATAACCTATCCTGTGCCACTGATCGACTGCTCTATTTCTTAGCCAGTACCAAATGGTTTTGATGACTGCTGCTTTATAATATAGTTTTAGATCTGGTACAGCAAGGCCACCTTCATCTGCCTTTTTTTTTCATTAATCCCCTTGAAGTCCTTGACCTTTTGTTCTTCCAAATGAACTTTGCTACTATTTTTTCTAGATCTGTAAAATAATTTCTTGGGAGTTTGATTGGTATGGCACTAAATAAGTAGATTAGTTTGGGTAGTATTGTCATTTTTATTATGTTTGCTTTGCCTACCCATGAGCACTTAATATTTTTCTAATTGATTAGGTCTGATTTTATTTGTGTGGAAAGTGTTTTATAATTTAGTTTGTATAGTTTCTGACTTTTCCTTGGCAGATAGATTCCCAAATATTTTATCCTATCATCTGCTATTTGGAATGGAATTTCTTTTTGTATCTCTTGCTGCTGAACTTTGTTGGTAATATACCAAAATACTGATGATTTATGTGGATTAATTTTGAATCCTGCCACTTTGCTAAAGTTGTGAATTGTTTCTAGTAGTTTTTTAGTTGAGTCTCTAGGGTTCTCTAAGTATACCATCATGTAATCTGCAAAGAGTGATAATTTGGTTTCTTCATTACCTACTCTGATTCCTTTTATCTCTTTTTCTTCTCTTATTGCTAAAGCTAACATTTCTAATACAATATTACATAGTAATGGTGACAGTGGGCAGCCTTGTTTCACTCCTGATCTTATTGGGAATGGTTTTAGTTTGTCTCCATTACATATGATGCTTGCTGATGGTTTTAAATAGATGCTACTGATCATATTAAGGAAAAGCCCATTTATTCCTATATTCTCTAGTGTTTTTAATAGGAAAGGGTGTTGGATTTTATCAAAGGCTTTTTCTGCATCTATTGAGATAATCATATGGTTTTTGTTAATTTGGTTATTAATATAATTAATTATGCTGATAGTTTTCCTAATATTGAACCAGCCCTGCATCCCTGGTATAAATCTTACTTGGTCATAGTGTACTATCCTGGAGATGACTTTCTGTAATCTCATTGCTAATATCTTATTTAAAATTTTTGCATCAATATTCATTAGGGAAATTGGTCTATAGTTTTCTTTCTCTGTTTTCACCCTACCTGGTTTAGCTATCAGCACCATATCGGTCTCATAGAAGGATTCTGGCAGTATACCTTCTGTCCCTATTTTCTCAAATAGCTTGTGTAGTATTGGAATGAATTGTTCTTTGAATGTTTGGTAGAATTCACATGTAAATCCATCTGGCCCTGGAGATTTTTTCTTAGGGAGTTGGTTAATAGCTTGTTCTGTTTCTTTTTCTGATATGGGGCTATTTAAATAATTTATATCCTCTTCTGTTAACCTGGGCAATCTATATTTTTGTAGATATTCCTCCATTTCATTTAGATTATCAAACTTACTGACATAAAGTTGGGCAAAGTAACTCCTAATTATTGCTCTAATTTCCTCTTCATTGGAGGAAAGTTCTCCCTTATCATTCTTGAGACTAACAATTTGATTTTCCTCTTTCCTTTTTCTTATCAAATTAACTAAAGGCTTATCTATTTTGTTAGTTTTTT
>JAJPUD010001198.1:197900-217447 GCA_023553655.1 Myrmecobius fasciatus | reverse complement strand
GGTCTTTGGGTTTATCGAACACTAGATTGTTAAGGTTAATGCCTAGGTTGTCCTGATAACCTATCCTGTGCCACTGATCGACTGCTCTATTTCTTAGCCAGTACCAAATGGTTTTGATGACTGCTGCTTTATAATATAGTTTTAGATCTGGTACAGCAAGGCCACCTTCATCTGCCTTTTTTTTCATTAATCCCCTTGAAATCCTTGACCTTTTGTTCTTCCAAATGAACTTTGCTACTATTTTTTCTAGATCTGTAAAATAATTTCTTGGGAGTTTGATTGGTATGGCACTAAATAAGTAGATTAGTTTGGGTAGTATTGTCATTTTTATTATGTTTGCTTTGCCTACCCATGAGCACTTAATATTTTTCTAATTGATTAGGTCTGATTTTATTTGTGTGGAAAGTGTTTTATAATTTAGTTTGTATAGTTTCTGACTTTTCCTTGGCAGATAGATTCCCAAATATTTTATCCTATCATCTGCTATTTGGAATGGAATTTCTTTTTGTATCTCTTGCTGCTGAACTTTGTTGGTAATATACCAAAATACTGATGATTTATGTGGATTAATTTTGAATCCTGCCACTTTGCTAAAGTTGTGAATTGTTTCTAGTAGTTTTTTAGTTGAGTCTCTAGGGTTCTCTAAGTATACCATCATGTAATCTGCAAAGAGTGATAATTTGGTTTCTTCATTACCTACTCTGATTCCTTTTATCTCTTTTTCTTCTCTTATTGCTAAAGCTAACATTTCTAATACAATATTACATAGTAATGGTGACAGTGGGCAGCCTTGTTTCACTCCTGATCTTATTGGGAATGGTTTTAGTTTGTCTCCATTACATATGATGCTTGCTGATGGTTTTAAATAGATGCTACTGATCATATTAAGGAAAAGCCCATTTATTCCTATATTCTCTAGTGTTTTTAATAGGAAAGGGTGTTGGATTTTATCAAAGGCTTTTTCTGCATCTATTGAGATAATCATATGGTTTTTGTTAATTTGGTTATTAATATAATTAATTATGCTGATAGTTTTCCTAATATTGAACCAGCCCTGCATCCCTGGTATAAATCTTACTTGGTCATAGTGTACTATCCTGGAGATGACTTTCTGTAATCTCATTGCTAATATCTTATTTAAAATTTTTGCATCAATATTCATTAGGGAAATTGGTCTATAGTTTTCTTTCTCTGTTTTCACCCTACCTGGTTTAGCTATCAGCACCATATCGGTCTCATAGAAGGATTCTGGCAGTATACCTTCTGTCCCTATTTTCTCAAATAGCTTGTGTAGTATTGGAATGAATTGTTCTTTGAATGTTTGGTAGAATTCACATGTAAATCCATCTGGCCCTGGAGATTTTTTCTTAGGGAGTTGGTTAATAGCTTGTTCTGTTTCTTTTTCTGATATGGGGCTATTTAAATAATTTATATCCTCTTCTGTTAACCTGGGCAATCTATATTTTTGTAGATATTCCTCCATTTCATTTAGATTATCAAACTTACTGACATAAAGTTGGGCAAAGTAACTCCTAATTATTGCTCTAATTTCCTCTTGGAAAGTTCTCCCTTATCATTCTTGAGACTAACAATTTGATTTTCCTCTTTCCTTTTTCTTATCAAATTAACTAAAGGCTTATCTATTTTGTTAGTTTTTTAGTAGAACCAACTCTTAGTTTTATTTATTAACTCAATAGTTTTCTTATTTTCAATTTTATTAATTTCTTCTTTTACTTTTAGAATTTCCAATTTGGTATTTAATTGAGGGTTTTTAATTTGTTCTTTTTCTAGTTTTTTTTTAAATAATAAGCCCAATTCGTTGATCTTTTCTTTCTCTATTTTATGTAAGTAAGCATCTAGAGATATAAAATTGCCCCTTCCCGTATCCCACAAATTTTGGTATGTTGTCTCCTTATTGTCCTTCTCCTGGATGAAATTATTGATTGTGTCTATGATTTGCTCTTTCACCCATTCATTCTTCAGGATTAGATTATTTAATTTCCAATTAACTTTTGGTTTATTTTCTCCTGACCTTATATTGCATGTGATTTTTATTGCATCATGATCTGAAAAGGATGCATTTACTATTTCTGCCTTTCTGCATTTGATTTTGAGGTTTTTATACCCTAACACATGTTCAATTTTTGTATAGGTTCCATGGACTGCTGAGAAAAAAGTAAACTCCCTACTGTCTCCATTCAACTTTCTCCATAGATCTATCATACCTAACTTTTTTAACAATTGGTTTATCTCCCTAGTTTCTTTCTTGTTTATTTTGTAGTTTGATTTATCTAATTCTGAGAGAGCATGGTTGAGATCACCCACTAGTATCGTTTGGCTGTCTATTTCTTCTTGCATCTCTCTTAATTTCTCCCCTAGGAATTTGTGTGCTATTGCACTTGGTGCATATATATTTAGTATAGATATTGCTACATTATCTATGGTGCCCTTTAATAAAATATAGTTTCCTTCCTTATCTCTTTTGATTAGATCTATCTTGGCTTTTACTTGATCTGAGATAAGGATTGCTACCCCTGCTTTTTTTTGTTCACCTGAAGCATAATATTTTCTGCTCCAGCCGTTTACCTTCATCCTATATGTGTCACTATGTTTTAGATGTGTTTCTTGTAGACAACATATTGTGGGATTCGGGTTTTTAATCCAGTCTGCTACCCGCTTCCGCTTTATGGGAGAGTTCATCCCATTCCCATTCACAGTTAGAATAACTAATTCTTTATTTCCTGCCATCTTATTTACCCAAGTTATATTTTCTTCTTTCCTTTCCCCTTTCTCCCTTCCCCCCTCCTCTGTACTTTGCTTTGGATGACCCCCTCCCCCAAACAATACTCCACCCTTTAGATCCCCTTCCTCTGTTTTTACTCCTTTCCCCTGATTCTTCTATTTTCCCTTCTATTAGTTTGTCCCTTACTTTTCCTCCTTTCCCTCCCACTTCCCTCTAGCAACAGACAAGTTTCTATGTGAAATCAAGTGTCTGATATACACTTTTAGAGCCCAACCTGATGAGAGTAAGATTTACACAATGCTCAACTCCCTCCCCTCTTTCTCTCAATTATATTAGGTTTTCTTTGCCTCTTCAAGAGATTTTACCTTGTTTTACCTCCTTTTTTTTAGATCTTATTTTTACCACTTTCCCCCCTCTTTTCCCCAGTATGACAATTTTTCCCCCTCTAGTTCTCTTTTTCATATTATCAAAGTAATATCTAGTTAATTATATCCCCAAACTTTAAGCATCCCCCTAGTAGAAATAAAGTTCTCAAGAGTCCTTTCCTTTTTACCTTTTTATGCATCTCTTGAGTTCTGTGTTTGGATGTCGAATTTCTTGTTCAGATCTAGTCTTTTCATTAGAAATAGGTGAAATTCACCTATATCATTGAATGACCATCTTCTTCCCTGGAGGATAATGCTCATTCTAGCTGGATAAGTTATTCTTGGTTGTAATCCAAGTTCCTTTGCTCTTCGGAATATCTGGTTCCAGGTCCTTCGATCCTTCAGTGTGGAGGCTGACAGATCCTGTGTGATTCTAATTATTGATCCTCGGTATTTGAATTGTTTCTTTCTAGCTGCTAGCAGAATCTGTTCCTTGGTGCTATAGTCCTGAAATTTAGTCACGATATTCCTTGGGGTCTTATTTTTGGGGTCTCTTTCAGGAGGTGATCGGTGAATTCTTTCAATGGTGATTTTTGCCCTTTGATTCTACAATCTCAGGGCAGTTTTCTTTCAGGATTTCCTGGAAGATAGTGTTTAGATTCTTTTTTTCATCATGGCTTTCAGGAAGTCCAATAATCCTCAGATTATCTCTCCTAGATCTATTTTCCAAGTCAGTTGTTTTTCCTAGGAGATATTTCATATTTTCTTCTAATTTTTCATTTTTTTTGTTTTTGTTTGACTGATTCTTCAAGTCTTAGTCAGTCATTCACTTTTATTTGTTCAATTCTTATTTTTAAAGTGTTGTTTTCTTCAGTTACCTTTTTAAGATCCTTTTGTAACTGGCCAATTTGTTCATTGCATTCTTTTTCCACTTCACTAATTTTATTTTTCAATAAATTGGTGTATTTTTCATATCTCTTTCGCAGGGCATCATATCCTTCTTGCAAGATATTGTATCCTTCTTGCACTGATTTCAGTTTATTTTCACATTTATCCTCCAGCTCTCTTTTGAGGTTCTTTATACAATCTTCCAGAAAGGCCTTTTGAAAAAGTGACCAGTGATAGTCTTTAATACCTTCATCTGGTATTTTATCTAAAGGAACCTCAGCATCTGGGGTCAACGCTTCTTTGCCTTGATAAAAGCTGTCTATGGTGAGAGCTCTCTTTTGCTTCTTCATTTTTTTTAGACAGCATGGATATCTCTTTAAGGTAGGGAAAAGAAAACTGCGGCTGAAAAGCTTCGCCCTGGGGCACTTCGGCGAGTTAAATTAAGGTGCTGGGCCAGTGGGGGCTAGGACTAAGTCTAAATTACTCCTTAAACAAGGCAAGTCTGCCAGAACACCTGCCCCCAATCAGGGCAGAGTTTCCTGAGTGCCTCAGATAAACTCCAGGTGTTTGGAATTTGGAGTTTGGAGTTTGGAATTTCTGCCATGATGAGCTGAGCTGAGTCCCACCCTCACTTCCAGCCTACACAGCAGTCCTCTATTTATCTCTCTGTCCGAGTCAGACTAACCTGATATGAAGTTCTCTAGAGAGCAGTGTCCAAATATTTCTGAGTTCGTTGACGTGAAGATCAGTTCAGAGGCTTATTTTATTGTTGATTTGAGAGAAGATCGGAGGAGAGGCAGAAAGTCACCTTTTCACTCTGCCATCTTGGCTCCACCCTGGTATGCACAGTTTTAGAGATTTAGCACATACTTCCCCATTTATGTGCAGAATGGTTGCATCATTTCACAACACCATACAATGCATTAACATCCCAGTTTTCCCACTTACCCTTCAGCATTTACCATAATCTTTTCCTGTTATTTTAGCTAATCTGAGAGGTCTGAGGTGGCACCTCAGAGTTGTTTTAATTTGCATTTCTCTAATCAATAGTGATTCAGAGAATTTTTTTTTTCATATAACTAGAGATAGCTTTAATTTCATCATCTGAAAATTGTCAGATTCAGATCCTTTGACCATATATAAATTAGAAAATAATGTATTTTTATAAATTTAACACTGTTCTTTATATATTTTAGAAATGAGACATTTATTAGAAACACTGGCTGCAAAGATTTTTCCCACTTTGGTACTTCCTTTTAATCTTGTTTCTGTTGGTTTTGTTTGCCCAAAACCTTTTTAATTTAATATAATCAAATTTCATAATATTCTCTAGTTTTTCTTTGGTCATAAATTCCTCCTTTCTCCAAACATCTGATAGGTAAATTATTCCTTGCTCTCTTAATTTGCTTGTGGTATCATCCTTTATGCCCGAATCATATGCTTATTTTAACCTTATTTTTGTATGGATTGTGAGATGTAGGTCTATACTGAGTTTCTGACATATTACTTTCCAGTTTTCCCAGAAATTTTTGTCAAATAGTGAGTTCTTATTCTAGAAGCTGGAGTTTGGGGGTTTATCAAATACTAGGTTTATTATAGGCCTTGATTATTGCATCATGTGTATCTAATCTATCCGACTGATCCAATACTCTATTTCTTAGGCAGTACCAAATGGTTTTGATTACTGCTGATTTATAATATAGCTTTAAATTTGGTTCTGCTAAGCCACTATCCTTTATATTTTTTTTTCATTAATTCCATTGATATTTTTGTTCTTCCAGATGAATTTTGTTATTTATTTTTCTAACTGCATAAAATATTGGCAGTTTGATTGATATAACACTGGACAAGTAGACCAATTTAGGCAGAATTGTCATTTTTATTATGTTAGCTTAGTATATCCATAAGAAATTGATATTTTTCCAATTTTTTAGATCTGACTTTGTTTTTGTGAGAAGTGTCTTGTAATTGTGTTCATATAGTTCTTGGGTTTGTCTTGGCAGGTAGATATCCAAATATTTTGTTTTGTCTCTGGTTATTTGAAATGGAATTTCTCTTTCTATCTCTTGCTGATGGACTTTGTCAGTTATATATATGTATATATATATCACACACATATATATATAACTGACAAAGTCCATCACACACACACATACACACACATATACACACACATAAATGATGATTTGTGTGGATTTATTTTATATCCTGTAATTCTAAAGTTGTTCATTGTTTTAAGTAGGTTTTTGGATGATTTTCTAGATTCTATAAGTATATCATCTTATCATTTGTGAAGAGTGATAGTTTTATTTCCTCATTGCCTATTCTAATTTTTTAAATTTCTTTTTCTTTTCTTATTGCTAAAGTCAACATTTCTAGTACAATGTTCAATAATAGTGGTGATAGTGGGCATTCTTATTTCACCCCTGATCTTATTGGGAATCTGCCCAGCTTCTCTCCATTACAGATAATGCTTGCTATTGGTTTTAGATAGATAATGCTTATTATTTTAAGGAAAGATCCTTTTATTCCTATGCTCTCTAGTGTTTTTAATAGGAATGGGTGCTGTGTTTTGTCAAAAGCTTTTTCTGCATCTATTGAAATTATCATATGACTTCTGTTGGTTTTGTTATTGATATGGTCAATTATGGCAATAGTTTTCCTGATATAGAACCAGCCTTGCATTCCTGGTATAAATTCCACTTTGTCATAGTTTATTATCCTGCTGATAAGTTGCTGTAATTTTTTTGCTAATATGTTATTTAAAGTTTTTGCATCAATATTTATTAGAAAGTTTGCTCTGTAATTTTCTTTCTCTGTTTTGGCTTTTCCGGGTTTAGGTATCAGTTCCATATTTGTTTCATAGAAAGAATTTGGCAGTACCCCTTCTTTACATATTTTTCCAAATAGTTTACATAGTATTGGAAATAGTTGTTCTTTAAATGTTTAGTAGAATACACTTGTGAATCATTCTGGCCCTGGAGATTTTTTCTTAGGGAGTTCATTAATGACTTGTTCAATTTCTTTTTTTTTTTTTCTCTAAAATATGACTATTTAAGTAATTCATTTCTTCTTCTGTTAATCTGAGCAATTTGTATTTTTGTAAATATTTATCTGTTTGTTAGATTGTTAGATTTGCTGCCTACAGTTAGCCCAAATAGTTCTTAATTATTGCTTTAATTTCTTTTTTATTGGTGGTAAGTTCATCCTTTTTGTTTTTGGTGCTGATGATTTATTTTTTTCTTTCCTTTTTTTAATAAAATCAACTAAAGATTTATCTATTTTGTTGTTTTTTTCATAAAACCAACTCTTAATTAGTTCAATAGTTTTCTTAGCTCCAATTTTATTAATTTCTCCTTTGAGTTTCAGAATTTCTAATTTGGGTTTTTAATTATTCTTTTTCTAGCTTTTTTAGTTGCATGCCCAATTCATTGATCTACTATTCTCTATTTAATCATATAGCTATTTAGAGATATAAAATTTTCTCCTAAAAACTGCTTTGGCTGCATCACATAAGTTTTGGTATATTGTCTCATTATTCTCATTCTTTTGGATGAAATTATGGATTGTTTCTATTATCTGTTTTTTGACTCACTCATTTTTTAGAATTAGATTATTTAATTTCCAATTTTTTTGTTTATCTTTCCCTACCCCTGATTGAATATAACTTTTATTGCATTGTGGTTTGAAAAGGAAGCATTTACTATTTCTGTTTTTCTGCATTTGATTGTGGGGGTTTTATGGCCTAATACATGGTCATTTTTTGTGTAGGTGCCACATACTGCTGAGAAAAATGTGTATTCCTTTCTGTCTTTATTCAATTTTTCCCAAAGGTCTATCATTTCTAGGTTTTATAGGACATCTAGGATTTCTAATAGAATCTAGGAGGTTCTATTAAGCTCCCCAGTTTCTTTTTTGTTTATTTTGTGGTTAGGTTTGTCTGACTCTGCGAGGGGAAAATTGAGGTCTCCCACTAGTAGAGTTTTGCCGTCTATTTGTTCTTGTAACTGGCTTAATATATTCTTTAAAAATTTGTATGATCTACCACTTGGTGCATATTCATTTAATATCATTACTACTTCATTGTTTATGGTACCTTTTATCAAGATCTACTTTCCTTCCTTATCTCTTTAATTAGATCTAATTTTACTTTTGCTTTACCTGAGATCAGAATTGCTATACCAGCTTCTTTCCAATTTTTCTTTAAAAAGATACCACATGTTGCTTGAGCACTTCAATGTCTTCCCTAATACAATACAACTAAATTCTTTCTAATCATAGTTTTATTTAATATTCTCCTCCCATCAGATAATTAGCAATATTCTTCAAGATTTTTTTTTTATTGCTCCAATTTCTTCTAAACCTTTTCCTTGTTTTTGTCAATCAGGAAAGGGATAAGTATCTGATAATGAAAACTAGGCTATTTGCTGCCAGCTTTTAAAGTAGCAGCAAACTGCTTTTCTGTTTTCCCTAAAGTTCCCAAAACTTTCAGATCTTTCATTCACAGTTTCCTTTCCATTTTTCTTTGTAATTCTGATTCAATACTTTTCCTGCTTTCTTTTATTTGCTCTTAACATCTTCACTATGCTGAATATATTTTCTTTCCTTCTCTATCTCATTCTGCCTCCTTACAGCAAGGAGTGGGGGTACTGGGGCTTAGAGAGAGAAACTTTTTTTTTTCAAAATCTTTAGTTTTATCAACTGCTTTAGCAACCAATCTTTTTTGCTTTTAAACCACCTTTTTTCCTGTAAAATTTTATAAACTCTATTCTTTAAGCATATTTCTTTGTTAAAGGGAGAAACCAAGACAAACCTTAGGATTTGAAATATAGATAATATTTAAATAACATTGAATCAAATTTCACAAAATTTATAATACATGTCCAGCAGGACTGACAAAATGTTTAAGCATAGCTCATACAATTTTTATAAATTGACCAATATACAATTAAGAAAACAACATGGTACCTACCTTAAATATATTTCCTCTAATTAGGAGATAGAAACGTGATCTCTTCAGGTAAGTTACCAGAGAACTTTGATTTAATACTCACTTTTTTTTTACTTAAAATCAAATCAAATACAGATTTAAATCTCTCATAGCAGTACTTCTGTATCAATACACATATATTTCTAAAATCTTATTCACAAATGAATCAATTGAAAGTAATTCTAATCATATACAATTTAAATTTAAACACACAAATTCAGGTCACATTTCTGGAAGAAAACTCTTTCGGTAAAAAATTTCACTTTCCTAGATTTCCAAAATCTTTACAATAGGTCCTGTCTACCACCCCAAATTTGTACTCTTCCTAAACCCATATGAATAGGGAAATGGGAAAGATTTTATTTCCTTAGATTTCCCAAGCCATGTAGGGATACAAGACGAGTACTTTTAAATCCCAAATGGCCTGATCTATTCCTTTGTAATTCAGCTGACTGAGAAAAACATAGAAGACAAAATATAGGCACACACACACACACACACACACACAATTTGTTTTTAAGAAAATTTATGGTTTGTATTCTCACCTACAATAAGACACATTTAAGAAGAAGAGCGATGTTTTATTGATTTATAGAAAAGGCAAATGCATAGGCAATTTGCAGCAACAGCAACAACATCTAATAAGCCCTAATACTTCTCTGAATAATATCTCCTCTGAAGAGGCCATGAGGAGAGGAAATAGAGAGTAGTTCTATAGCAATGAAGCTTCCATCCTTGAGCCCTCCTTGGGGAAGAGGGGAGGAGGGGAATTCTAGAGCCACAGCTATAGGAGTGGCAGCAGCTAGCTGGGGGCATAGGCAGTGATGAGAGAAGGTCCCAAGTTTAGGGTTTCTCTCTTCTTTCAATACAAATTGTCCCCAAGTCAGCAACCAAAAGGCTGCATATTCTCTCTCCTCAGTTTCAATGGATTCCTTTGTTGGCACACCCAGCCCTCAGGGATCTATCTGTATTTTGGCCAGAAGACATTTACTCCAAGAGGAGAAAGGAGGGGGGTGAGGAGGGAAGGGGGCTGCCCAAACAAAAATAAATATTTATTTCATCCCAATTCTTAAACCTATATCCTAAAGGGCCATCTTCTGACACACTAGATAGGTTTTTAGAACCAGTTACCTCAGGTTGTTCCTTTCTCACGATACCTTGTCCCCTTTGATAGAGAACTCACTCAGTCTTACTAAAGGGAACCCTTATGAGCTCCAGCCACTTAGAGTCTCCCAACCCCAGTCACTCAGGCAGCTCACCAGTTCTTAGCAGAGGGAAAGTACTCTTATAGACTCCATCCCTTAAAGTCTCTTCAAGCTCACCAGTTTCTTACCTACTTGGGTTGTGTGCACAATTTACATGACTGATTCCAAACTTTTCTTCACTGGCTTATATTTAGAGTTGAATTAATCCTCTATCTTCACTAGCTAGGTCCAGAGCTTCATTTACTTTTGTTTCTGCTTCTCTGAGTGTCTCTCTTCTGGAATTTACCAATGGGAGCAGGAGTTCCTGAACCAAGTCCAAGGACTACCAGAGAACTCTCTGGAGGGCTCTTGCCCAAGGATTTGGTATGAGAGAGACTCCTCATGAATAGGAAATATCCCAGATAAGCCCCCCCCCCAACTGTGTGGGACAGTGATCCTTACTCAAATTAATATCAGAGACTCCCAAGATAAAAAGCAAAAAGGATTTATTAGGATCTTGTGAGAAAGGGCAGTTCCCAAAGACAGTACCCTAATGCAGAATCCCCACCCCCCCTTCCTGGACCTTCTTTCCAGTGGTTGGGAGTCCTGATTCCCACTCTGAAAGTGGAAATAGCCAGACACAGAGAATACTATCTAATGACATTCTTTACCATATTAGGAACTTAATACTAATAAAAAGGGGTGTGACAGGAGGGAAAGTTTCAAGTTATAATTAAAATATAGGTAAAGGTCACATTCTTATCAGAGGTCTTCACTTAGTTTATCCCATTCAAGATAATTTGAATGTGTTAATGAACTAACACTAAAGTGGTAGAGAAAGGAAATGATGTTTCCCCCCAAAACTGCATAAAAATGAAACTCTTGCTCTCTATCCTTCTTCCATCTCTATTGAGTCTATGCTACTTTTTCCCAGTTGTTTTTCATTCATGTCCAGCTCTTTGTGACCTCATTTGAGGTTTTCTTGGCAAAAATACTGGAATGGTTTGCCATTTTCTTCTCCAGTTCATAAGAAAATTAAGGCAAATGGGTTAAGTGACTTGTCAGAGTCTTCTTCATTCTAGATTTGGGTCTCTATCCATTCTGTCACCTAGCTGCCTGATACTGCTTAGTGCTCCCAACTCTTATTTGTGTGACTGTACTTGTTGTGGTTCAGTCATTCATTCATTTCTGCCTCTTTGTGACTCTGTGAACCATATTGTCCATGATACTGGAGTGTTCTGTCATTTCCTTTTTCTATTGGATTAAGGCAAATACAGGTGAAATTATTTGACCAGAATCACACAGCTACTATCAGAGTCCAGATTTGTACTCATTTTTTCCTGACACCAGACCTAGTGCTTTATCCACTTAGTGGCCTCCATTTTTTTGGGGGGGGATTTTTATTGTACTATGCACTATATCATGAATTAAAGCACTTACAAGAGGACTATATATGAAGTTTTTTTTTAAACTAGTTTTTCATTAAAGTCTAGAAAAAAGAACTGCCATAGATGAGGTATATATTTTTTGGGGCAGACAAGGTATTAAAATCTGTTCTTAAACACGACAATGCTCTGGAATGGTGAAGATAAACACCACCTGCTTATGGATTCATATATAAGTCTGATGAGTATCTTCTGATTCACTCTTCTAGAGTTAGGCTGACTACATCTTTCACTCATGTTTCTAAGGTACTTAGAGGAATTGGGGGGGGGGCTTCTCTTTCTATATTTATTTATTGACTCTATGCCCTCTATTGTTAAAAATAAATAGTGCTTAGGTCCATGTAACCACTGATTATCGATTAGTTTTAGAAAGGGCTGTTTACTTGCAAAATTATAATAATAACAAAAATACAAATAATTTTGCCAGACACCTTGGGTATAAACTCTCCCTTGTCTGACTTCTGTTTCTTGGGAAGTGAGGCTTAAAATTAGCTGAGTTCCTACCACTGATCCAATCAAGTTCGAGGCATCACACTCTAAGAATCTTTGTCTATCTAGGGGAGGGGATGGAAAAATCTGGAACAAAAAATTTTGCAAAGGTCAATGTAGAAAAATTATTTATAAGTTCTGTAAATAAAAAGCTTTAATAAAAAAATAAAAATCTTTGTTTGGAGGTAAGAAACAGAGCTCATTCTGAAAGGTCATTCTTTGCTTCTCTAGGAACTAATGCTCAATTGGCTGCAAAATCTAGTGGTTGGGATGCCATCCTCCCTTCACCTAAAATGGAAAATAACAAATAGCAAGGAAAGTAAAGAGCTCAAGCCAATATTCATAAGGCCATATGGATACTTTTAGTGGGAGGAGTTCATGGTTTCTTAAAGCATTGTCTATTAATGGAGTCCAAAAAATCCACAAAGATCACAAAGAGATAATTGACTAAAGGGACTAGAACAAGATTGACACAGGACTTTTTGAATGAACTTCAAGTTCTAGCTATGTAATCAATCAAAAAGGGGCTTCTTCTAATCATGTGGTTAGCAGTTTATATCCAATTACAGAATGTCTATGCATGCTCCATGTCACTACAAGGTACTTCCATTTGATCATCACAAGGAGAAGCAGGCTTTATGAGAAATAATGTCCTCAACATTTTTACTTGAGGAGACACCAGTATATGTGCACATACTAGTGACATTATATAAAGAAGGGGATGTGCCTCTTGTCTCACATCTTTATTATTTCAAAGTTCTACTTTTGATTTGGTTAGTGTGAGTACTGTGTCCATTGATACAGATTTCATCAATGCCTGTTATGTTGGTCTTTGAAGCCCAGACATATATTCTGTTACTGAGCCTTTTCCAAGCAAGTGGGACATGATTCAGATCTTCTCCTTCATTAGTGTGACCTTCAAGGAAATCACTCTACAAATCATAAAAATATGCTATTTGATTTCTTATTGTATATGAAGAAGATGGTCTAAAACTTAGATGTGAAAATAGAAAAACTGAAGAAACTTTTGTTGCTGTTGTTCAGTATTCATTCATAATCAGACTCCTTATGACCTCAAGGATTATGCTATCCATTTGGTTTTTTTTGGCAAGGATATTAGAGTGTTTTACCATTTCCTTCTTTAGTGGATTAAGTCAAACAATGGTTAAGGGACTTGTGCAGGTCACCTAGCAATAAGTGACTGAGGCTAGTCTATCTGACTCTTAAGACCAATATTCTATCTGCTGAACCACCTCGCTGCCTCCTTCATTCATTATTCAACTTAGTATGTTTTCATCAGCCAAAGGGAGTATGATTATTTTCTTGACTTGAAGGGCTTTTCTAAGCAGTTGCTATGGGTCATACCTTAATTTAATTCTATTTGACTTCTCACATACTTAGCATGGACCAGCATTGATTCATAGTGTTAGGGTTTTAATAATAAGAAAGAAAATCTCCCAAATATTGACTTCTATATATATAAACCAAGATTGCTGTCCCCTCCTTACCCCTACATATTTTGTCCTTCTTAGGATCCTCTTTATATAAAATAGAAAGGAGTCTGGACAAGTGATTGCACTTACATAGCAAGCTTTCAGATGAGGAAATTTCTATTCTCTATATTTACTACAGATTTTTCTGCAAATTATAATCTTGAACAATTGTCTAAGAACATAAGAAATTGTGAGCTAAGTTCACACAATTAGTAAATTTGTGAGGCAGAAGTTGAATCCAAGTACTCTTGACTCTAAGGCCAGCTCTATATCCGCTATGCTATACTTTTCACATAATATCATAATATAGTATTGTATGCAGTATATGAGACATATGTGATAGCTTGAAATGTATTTCATACATATATATCAAGTTTTATCAAATGTATAAGTATGTAACATATATACATCTCTTTCTTTTGATCTGTTGTATATAAAATATAAAATAATGAGCTTGTGAGAAACTGCTAACATGTGAGAGAATGCTTCTGATTTTTGTCCTGCATACTGAATTCTCAAGGGAATCTGCGATTCATTTAAGAATTATTGAAATTGTTCAATTGTTCAAACCTTCTTGTTCAGTTTACTTCCCATGTTAGAGAGAAACAATTTTAAAATGATAAGATTTGGGGGAAATTGGAACTTGCCTAAGAATTTTAAATTATAATCTTGTGAAATATGTACAGTTTATGAGTGCTTAGGTGTCATGTTCTTATTTAAGAAATTCTAATGTTGTGAGCTAAGAGTGAAAAAACCTTGCCTTCTATTGTTAGTTGCTGCTTGTGTAACTTTGATTATTTAAGATTTTGGGCTTCAAGTTTCTCAAATGTAAAATGGGTATAAAAATCTTGGCCTGATCCTGTTGTGAGGCTTAAAGGACTTAATTAATTAATTAATTTAAATGCAAATGATAATCACAAGGGAAAGATACCATTGCTCAGCACAATGGACTAATCTGGAGAAAGATAAAAATTCAATAAAGAGTAAGATGAGAAAAATATTTTTATCCTAGCAATGCCACAGGAATTAGAATTATAATTGATTAGAAGCAATTGGTTTTATTTGTACCATCTAAAAAAAATAATGTAACCAAATTATCCACTTTATGTCTCTCAGTGCTTTCTGTCTCTGGTTTATTCATATATTTTTCACTTAGCCATAAATCTGATAATTCATGTGTTTCATCCTTTTATATCTAGGTCATGTATCTATTTTGATTTTATTTTGGTAGATGTTATAAGATATTGATCTATACCCATTTTCTGTCAGACTGCTTTCCAGTTTTCCCAAGTTTTCTTTTCTTTTTTTTTTTTAGTCTATTCTTATCCTCAAAGTTTATGTCTTTACATTTTTCAAATATAAGGATGCTGCAATCATTTATTCCTGTGTATTATTTATTTCATTCCACTGATCCATCTTTCTATTTCTTGGCAATGCCAGATAGTTTTGATAATTACTTTATCAGGTAGTTTAAGATCTGACACTGACAAACATTTTCTTTTTATTTTTTCATTAATTCCTTTTATATTCTTGATTTTTTTCTTCCAAATGAATTTTATTGTTATTTTTCTAGCTTGATAAAATAATTTTTTGATAGTTTAATTGAGATGGCATTGAAGAGTAAGTTAGTTCAGGTAGAATTAGTTTGGCCTACCAATGAACAATTAATATTTCTCCAATTATTGAAACCTGACTTTATATAAAAAGTGTGATTTATTTTCATGTAGTTTCTGGGGTTGTTTCAATATGTTTAATAGTTTACAGATATTTTAAATGGGGGCATCTCTTACTATCTGTTTTTGATATATAAAAATGCTTTTCTGTTGTTGGAATATTTTATTTTTTAAGGGAAGATGTTTGAAAAGTTGACATTGAATTATTAGGATGCAACAATATTACTTACATCACTTAAAATGTTTTCCCTCATCTCACCACAATTTTACAACATTTTATCCTATTGATCTAAAGATACTTTTAACTTGTTCGTAAAATGATTAGCTCAGGACAATTTAAATGAGAAACAAGACCAGTTTTTCTGTTCAAAGTAATTAATCCTGCCTCCAAAAGAAAAAAGAAAAAGTTATATTAACAAAAAATTAGCTTTTCAACTGCACTTAAAAATACAGATTAGAAAAATAAAAGGGTATTGAACAAAAGTAGAAAAAAAAGCTTAAATAAAACTGTAAGTACACATCTATGAGGCATGCAGACAAATCAACTTTCTTTCACATTAAGACATTTAAGATTCCATTGAAGTCTTACGATTTAACTGGACTATTTTAATTTATGTTGATTTATTTTACAACCTGCTACTTTGCTAAAAAGATAGTCTCAATCAACTTTTTAATTGGATTTCTGTGAATTTCCAAATATATTATTATATCATCTGTAAAGTTTTATTTCTTCATTGCCCACTATGATTCCCTCGATTTATTTTTCTTATTGCTATTGCTAGTATTTCTAAAACAATATTGAATAATATTGATGATAATGAACATCCTTGTTTCAAAATGAAGATCCTTGATTTTATTGGGAAGATTTCTAGTATTTTCCCATTACAAATAATGTTTGCTAATGGTTTTAGGTAGATCTCATTTTAAAGAAAAAAATAACCATGATTTTAAATGTTTTTATTAGGAGTTGTATTTTGTCAAACTTTTTCCATTCCTATTGATATAATTGTTACTTTTATTATTGATATAATCAATTATGTTAATGGTTTTAGCAATCCCTATATTCCTGGCATGACCAATTGGTCATCATGTATAATTTTTGTGATGTATTATTGTAGTCTTCTCATTAGCATTTTATTTAGAATTTTTGCACTCATATTTGTTAATGAAATTGATCTTTCTCTGTTTTTCCACTTCCTGGTTTAGGTATCACTATAATATTTGTTTCATTAAAAGGATTTGGTAAGACACTTTCTTTGCTCATTTTTCCAAATAATTTAATATTGGAATTAGTTGATTTTTAAACGTTTCATAGAATTCACTTACAAATTCATCTGGTTTTGTTGATTTTTTAAAAGAAGCTCATTTATGACATATTCAATTTCTTTTTAAATAGGTTTTGATATTTTATTTTGTATTTTGTTAATCTAATCAGTTTATAAATTTGTAATTATTCTCCCATGTTACCTAAATTGCTAAACTTATTGGCATGTAATTGGGCAAAATAGCTCCTAATAATTGCTTTGATTTCATATGTTAATTGTATATTTATCTTTTTCATTTTTGATATCGGTAACTTAGTTATCTTTTTTTTCAGTCATGTTAGCCAATGGCTTATCTATTTTATTACATTTTTCATAAAACTAATTCAGTTTTATTTATTAATTCAATGATTTTTCTTACATTCAGTTTTATTAATCACATCTTTAATTTTTTGGATTCCCAATTTGCTGTTTAATTGGGAATTTTTGATTTGTTCTTTTCCCAGTTTTTAAAATTGCATATCCAATTCATTGTTTTGCTCTTTCTCCATTTTGTTGATATAAGAATTTATAGATATAAATCCTCCTCTGTTTACTGCTTTTGATATATATATCATAGATTTTTAAGTGTTTCATTATTATCATTCTCTTTAATAAAAATACTTAATATTTCCATTACTTTTTCTTTAAGTCATTTATTCTTTAAGACCAGGTCATTTAGTCCCCAATTAATTTTTTTCATGGACTCTTATTAAATATAATTTTACTGTGTTATGATCTGAAAAGGATGCATTTAGTATTTCTGTTTTTTCTGCATTTAACTCTAAAGTTTTTATGCCCTAATATAGAGATAATTTTTGTAAAGGTACTATATATTGCTGAGAATACATGTATAACTTTCTATTTCCATTCAGTTCACTCGAGATAGCTATCATATCTAACTTGCAAAAACTTCTATTCAGTTTAGTTCTGAGAGAATAAAGAAGTTCCTCATTATTCTAATTTGCTATCTATTTTCATTTGAAATTCATCTAGCTATTCCTTTAAAAAATTTGGATGCTATAGTATTTGGCTCTTATAGATTTAGTATTTATATTACTTCATTATCTATAATACCTTTTATCATAATGTAGTTTCCCTATTTATCTCCTTTTATTAAATCTACTTTGAGATTATGATTGTTACCTTTCCTTTTTTTTGCATCAGTTGAAACATCATTATGCTTTTTATTCTACATATTATGCTTATTCTACTCCAGTTCTTTATGCTTACTCTATGTGTATCTCTCATTTTCAAATGGTTTTCTTGTAAATAGCATATTATTAGATTCTGATTTATAATCCATTCTGCTATTTCCATTTTAGGTGTGAGTTTATCCTATTCCCATTCAAAGTTATAATTACTAGCTGTGCTTTTCCCTGCATCCTTTTTTTCCCTTCAATTCATTGTTTCTCCTCTCCCTCTTTTTTTTTAAATCCTATCCCATCTCAGAAATGTAATAGATTTTTAATCACTGCCTTCCTGATCTGTACTCCTTCTAAGAATCCCTCCCTTATCCTCTTTTTTTGCCTTTATATTCCTTAATTTTCTCACTCTTATAATAGTCCCTTTCTTATCTTTTCCCCATATCTTCCTATTTCTTGATCTGTACACCCTTCCAAAAATTCCTCTTATTCTATTCCCTCACTCTCTTATATCTTTGTAAGTTAAGAAGACTTTCATACCCTTCAAGAAATGTTATTCACCTTTTTACTCATTCTGTACTGCAATTGCTCTTTCATTTATTCCTCATTTTGTAATTACTCAATTTTACCTATCCCTATCCTACTTTTAGAATCATTTCATCATATTCAGCTCAACCTCAAGCTTTCTATATATACACTTCCAAAATATTTAAATAATAATATTCTTTTTTTTGTTTGTCCTTAGTTCTTTTTTTTAATTTAATTTAATTTTTTATTTGCATAACATATGTGTGGGTAATTCTTCAACAATAACCCTTACATAGCTTTCCGTTACAAATTTTTCCCCCAACTCCTCACCCCTCCCCTAGATGGCAGGATATCCACTACATGTTAATTATGTTAAAATATTGGCAAATCGAATATATGTATACATATTTCCAAACTTGTCATTGTTGTGCAAGAAAAATCTTGTCTACACAAATGATATATCAGATAAAGGAAACACAATGTAAGCAAACATCAATCAAGGAGTATGAGAATGTTATGTTGTGGTCCACATTTCACATCCCTCTCTCTGGGTGTATATGGCTTTCTTCAGTGAACAATTGGAGGTGGTTTGAAACATTTCATTGTTGAAGAGAGCCATGTCCATCAGAATTGATCATCATATAGTACTGTTGTTGCCGTGTATAATGATCTCCTGGTTCTGCTCATTTCACTCAGCATCAGTTCATGTAAGTCTCTCCAGGCCTCTCTGAAATCATCTTGCTGGTCATTTCTTACAGAACAATAATATTCCATAATATTCATATACCATAATTTATTCAGCCATTCTCCAATTGAAGGGCATCTATTCAATTTCCAGTTTCTAGCCACTACAAAAAGGGCTGCCACAAACATTCTTGCACAGGTGGGGCCTTTTCCTTCCTTTATGATTTCTTTGGGATATAAGCCCAATAGAAATGCTGCTGGGTCAAAGGGTATGCACAGTTTGATAACTTTTTGAGCATAGCTCCAAATTGTTCTCCAGAATGGCTGTATCCGTTCACAGCTCCACCAACAATGCATCAGTGTCCCAGCCCTCCCACAACCCCTCCAACATTCATCATTAACTTTTCCTGTCATTTTAGCCAATCTGACAGGTGTGAAGTGGTATCTCAGGGTTGTCTTGATTTGCATTTCTCTGATCAATAGTGATTTGGAGCACCTTTTCATATGACTATAAATAGTTTTAATTTCATCCTCTGAAAATTGTCTGTTCATATCCTTTGACCATTTATTGATTGGAGAATGGCTTGAATTTTTATAAATATGAGACAATTCTCTATAT
>JAJPUD010001198.1:166610-192900 GCA_023553655.1 Myrmecobius fasciatus | reverse complement strand
GTTCACCATTTTTATTTTCCAGTGAATTGGTGATTTTTTCCAATTCACCAATTTTGTTTTTCAGTGAACTGTTTTCTTTTTCCAATTCACCAGTCCTATTTTCCAGTTTTTGATATTTCTGTTGCCCTTATCTCAATTTATTTCCCCATTCTTCTTCTAGCTCTCTTTTGAGATTCTTAATGCAATCATCCAGGTAAGCCTTCTGAAAGGGAGACCAACTTAAGTCTGCCTTTGTGGCTTCATCTGGGATTGTTTTCATAATGTCAGGATCTGGGGACTGTTCTATTTTTTCTCCGTAAAAGCTTTCTATGGTGAGAGCTCTCTTCTGCTTCTTGCTCATGATTTAAAGTTGGGATATTGGTCAAAAGCAGAGAAAACTGCAACAATTTGTATTTGCCCTGGGGCAGTTTGCCGAGTTGACTTCTGGTCTGAGGCTGGTCGGGCTAGATTCGCACTAGGACCATGTTTTCAGTTTCTCTCGATCCACCCTTTTCCAAAGGCAGATCTGCCAAAGCACCTGCCCGCAAGCAGAGCAAGGTGGCCCAGGCGTCTCCCAGGGGCTTCCTGGGTGCCCAAAATCCGCCCCTCTATCGCAGCCCTGACTTCCGCCCCGGCTGGAGTCTGAACGCGACCAGTGGCCGATTTCCCCTGAGGCTAACCTTCTCCGGAGTTCTTTCAAGGTAGATCTTTGATAGAAGTGCGTTGTAGTCCAAATGCTTGGCGGGGCCCTCACTCAGAAACCAGTTGGAAGGCTTACTTTGTCTGGATTTGAGGGAATGTTCCAGGAGTTCCCAGAGAAAGCTGTCCGCAGTTCCTCATCTTGGCTCCGCCCCAAATAATAATATTCTTAAGAGCTACAGATGTTTACCCAGAAAAGAAGTATAAAATTTGACTTTATTAAGTCCTTTATGAATTAGTCTTTAATGTTTACCTTACTATGTTTCTCCTCAGTAAACTAGGTCAAATTTTCCATTCAGTTCTGATCTTCCCCTCTCCCTCCACTTCAAAAACCTAAAAGTCCTTTAGTTCATTAAATATCCATTTTCATATTTTAGGATAACATAGCTTTGCTGAGTAAGTTCTTAGTTGCAACCTCTCTGGAATATATTGTTCCATGTGCTTTTGGTCTTTTAGCTAGAAGCCTATATGGCATTTGAATTGTTTTTTCCTTAGTTGCTTGTATTATTTCCTCCTTAAACTGGGAGATTCAAAACTTTGTTAGGATATTTCTGAGTTTTCATCTTGGGATCTCTTTCAAGTGGTTACAGGTAGATTTTTTCTATTTCTGTTTTACTTTCTCATTCTAAAATTTCAGAGTAATTTTCCTTAATAATAAATAATCTAATAAAATTGAAGTATAATGTTTAGACTCTTTTTTTCATCATAACTTTCAGGTAGTCTAATAATTCTTATAGTGTCTCTTCTTTATCTGTTCTCCTGTTTAATTTTATAATAATATGTTTTATATTCTCTTGTATTTTTTCCATTATTTTGTGTATTATTAATTCTTGGTTTCTTATGAAGTCAATACTTTCCCCTTTCCCAATTTTAATTTTTTTTAACAAAATTTTCTTCCAACTTTTTGGATCTTTTTCCTTCAATCAGTTGACTTCCTTTTCATAATTATCTTGGTTTTTATGCATTACTCTTATTTTTTCTTAAACTTTCTTATTTGATTTTTAAAGTCCTTTTTAACCTCTTCCAATAACTCTCTTTGAGCTTGACACTATTTTTGTCTTTTTCTTTGAGGCAGAAGTAGATCATTGTAGTAGACATTTATGGTTGGGTTCTTTCTCTTTTTCTTTATTCACTTTTTTAGCAGTTTATTTCTCAATTGTTAATTTGTGTTAAAGTTGGGTTCTAGTCAGGAAATGTGGGAGATAAAATCTCAGGCTTCAAGTTGTTTATGTTATTGTTTTCTGAGCTATATGGGAGACTTGACTTTAAGTATTCCTTTCTACCCCTGCACCATGCATGACCAGGACCCCAGCAATACCATTAGCACAAACATTCATTCTCTACAGTGACTTCAGGGGAAATTGGCAATGTGATACAGCTTTTTTATTTTTTATTTTTTTTACTTCAATTAGGTAAATCCACACCCTGGAAGACTGGGTTTTTCCTAACATCCTCCCAAGTTGAATTAGGTGGACAACTGCTTTATCCAGACTTTTAATTTTCATTCCTCAAAGTTCATTCACTTTGAGGCATTAATTTATATGTTTTTTTTGTGGGGGAATTTAGAACTGCCATATAATTTCCTCCTTTATTCTGCCATCTTCCAAGAATTCCTCATGAATTAAGAATTTTTGAAAGAGAAGACATATTAGTCACATTGAACATGTCTATTCCGTTCAGTTATTTTATTTATTTTATATTGCTTTGTCATTTAAATGGCAACATTTGCTAAAATTCTCCTTCAGATATATTTTTCTTTGTTGCCATAAAAAAGACTATTTACTTACTGCAAATGACTGCATTTCATCTTGCAATATAAAGATTTCCTCATACAAAGGACATTCAAATTCATCAAAATTACCTTTTCCAGAGCAGTGTTTCCATGGGCTTTTCAAATTGTGGTATTTTTTTCCCATGTTAAAATCAAGATAATTCATTCATGCTTCACCATGGATATCTTTGGATTTTGGTGGTGAAATGCCATATGCATGGAATTTCCTGAGGTCTCCAAGCTTTTGGATACATTAAGCACATTTCAATATTTAGCTTTTCCTTTTCTTCTCTTTCCTTTCATATTATGTCCTTTAGAATTAGTCCAAGATTATTCATAGCTATTGCAATCTATCTCTTTGTTATCAGTGACAAATATAGGAATCATCATATGGTTATGTTTAATTTCCATTCAGACTACATCTGAACAGTACCAAGAACCAATCACAA
Organism: Myrmecobius fasciatus; assembly: GCA_023553655.1. Taxonomy (NCBI): domain Eukaryota; kingdom Metazoa; phylum Chordata; class Mammalia; order Dasyuromorphia; family Myrmecobiidae; genus Myrmecobius; species Myrmecobius fasciatus. The sequence goes on along the minus strand of JAJPUD010001198.1, from coordinate 190,002 downwards.
GTGAAGTCAATAAGCATTTGTTAAATGCTTGGTATGTGTAAAGTATTGTGCTAAATTCTGAGTAGGACTGCGGGAGTACAGAAAAAGACCAAAAATTATCTCCTTCAAACAATAAATAACCTCTATCTTCAAGGAACTTACTGTCTAAGGGGAAGACAAAATGCAAATAACTATGCAACAAGATATAGAGGGGTTAAATTGGAGACAATTAGATATAATCAATAGAAGAAAGTAATTAGCTTTAAACAGGATAGAGAAACACTTGGGAATGTGAGACTTTATTTGGGACTGAGAAGAAAGATAGGGAAGCCAGGTGAAGGTGATGAAAAGGGAGAGAATTCCTGGTATGAGAATTCCCTTCATCCCATTCACAATTATTATCTTTCTAGGTGTAAAAGTAAAGATATCTTTTTTTTTTTTTTCCTTCAGGAGACTTCAGCAGATTACTACTCTTCAGACTGTTACATGAATTATTTCTGCATTGATACCATTGATGCCAATTATTTCTACATATGTGTTACTTTCCTTTGCATGGCTTCAAGATTTGCAGTTGTTTTCAACAAAATCTTTTCCTTTTTTTTTTGGCTTCAAACTCTTTCATTTGCTACTTGCAAGGGGAAAGAAATCTTCTATCCACAACAATTTTTTCCATCTTTTCTTCTTCCTTCTTTTTTCTTCTTTCTTCTTCTTTCTTTCTTTCTTCTGCAACATCATCATCATCATCATTCACCAAATTGTTCTAATCATTTAATATCTTGTACTTTTCCCACAGCCAACTCCAAACATCAATATGATAGAAAATCTATGTCTATTCTTTAGTCTGCATTCAATGTAGTCTTTCAGAAAAATGAATATCCAAATAGGTAAAAATTTCTTGCATTTATGATATCTTTCCTGGAACATTGCAATAGATTCTTGTGTCTATTCTTTTCCCTTCACAATCTATCCTCCACAGAGCTGCCAATTTATATTCCTAAAATATAGATCTGATCATGTCATCTCCAAACTCAAAAACCTTTAGTAGTTACTTCATAGCCTCAAGGCAGATACCTCTGAAATTGAAAATATTTCTGTTTTGTATTTCTTATCCTTTAAGATAGTTGAACTGTTCTGCTTGATGTTCCCTATACACAGCATTTCTTCTCCCACTTCTGTGTTTTTATGAAAGTAATTTCATAGATCTGGAAAGCATGTGTCTCATCTCTGCTTCATAGAATCTTTAGAGTTGTATAAAAATACAGCTTAGATGCTGTCTTTAAAATAAATCTTTTTCATGCTTCTCCCAGTTTTTAGTTATGAAATTATTGGTATTATCTGTACATATGCTATATTATATTGATTAACATTATTATTATTATTATTTTGCTGAGGCAATTGGGGTTAAGTGACTTGCCCAGGGTCACACAGCTAGGAAGTATTAAGTGTCTGAGGCTGGATTTGACTCAAGTCCTTCTGACTTCAGGGCTGGTGCTCTATCCATTGCACCACCTAGCTGCCCATATTGATTAACTTATATACATGATGCATAAACTCAATAGAAGGCAAGATCTTTGAGAGTAGAGACTCATTTTTGGTTTTGGATCTCTGTTCCCTAGTACAATGCCATCCACATAGTCACTGAATCAGTGCTTGTAGAATGAATTGAATCTTTACTGCTATGTCAATGAGAGGTCAAGAATATAACTGCTAGTAATGTCAGTAGAGGTATTAGGAAAACATTCTCTTTCCTTAGAATCAGCATCTTCTATATGTCTCAGCTCTTGAAAGTGATTACATGCTGTTTCCAAAGATGGCAAATGTATTTTGCAGTGCAACATAGAAAAGCAAAATGGATCTATCCTTTATGAATGGCAAAGACAGTCAGGTAAGGAGATAATGATCTCTGTCCCTGAAAAGGGATGGAACTCAGACCCTTGAAACTTTCTGGAATTTGTAACCAAAGAAGGCAGAGTAGGTTTCAGGGCAATGTCAGTTATATCACAACCAGTAGCCTCCATTATCCTTAGTGGCTGCATTTCTGAATACCTGGAGCCTTAGTGTTGATGGATGAAATCTCGGTAAGTGTTAACTTTGAAGATGGAAAAGGCAGACTGTCCATGGTATGACAGAAAGTAAAGTAGACATGGGTCATAAGTGAACATTACATATGTTTCAAGTATAATTAGAATGAACTACACATTTTTGTTGTTGTTTAGGAGAAGAAAAGTATCAGGGACTATTCCTTATTTTTTTCTTCTGTCAGACTGAAACAAAGGTCCAAAATATGCCAAAATATTCATAGCACTTAAAAGCAGGCAGCAAATAATTAGAACAAAGTGGGTGATCATCATTTAGAAATGGTTGAAAGAATTACATTATTTGAATGAAATTATTATCCAGTCAAAAATGAGAAATTCAGAGAAACATAGGAAATTTTGTAATGAGTAATGCAGAATGAATTAAGTGAAAGCAAAAGAACACTGTACACAATGCCTACCATAATGTAAATGAAAAAAAAATCACTAAAAAGAAAATGAATTCTGAGTAAGAGAAAAATCCTTAGTTATTATGGAGAAGAGATAATGCAACATATTCTTCTATCAACAGAGAGAAGAGGGACTGTCGGAGTAAAAAGTTATATATGTTTGTCAGATTTGATAATTGCTTAATTTTTTGAGTATGTTGTTAATAAAAGAGAGAGTTCCATTTCCAGGTGGGCAGGTGGGTGTATTTTCACAAAGGACTGTGATTTAAAAACAAAAGCACAAATAAAACATGTTGAAAAGAAAAACATTACTATGTATTATCATAAATGAGGACAAAATTATGATTAATTTTGATAGTAAATAAATTGTGCAGTGTGGTCTCCTACTCTTGGAAATAGTATCTAGCTAAATATTAAAATTTTGTTAGTGCTTCATCATCTTTCAAATATGCTAATTGCTTGTTTATGTCTTTGTCTTCAATTTCCTTCCTTTTAACGACCACCTCCATCATTGTAGTATTGCTTCCAGATGGCTGAAACTGCTTCCTCAAAATAAATACGATGAGTGAAGCTGGAACATAGCTCACCCCTCTTAAGATGGTTGACAATCCAAGATAGATAGTTCTGTGAAGAAATGTAAACCCATAAGATCTTATGTAGTTGAGTAGTATACTTTCAAATGCTAAATTACCTGTGCATGAGCAATTTTGCTAATGTCTCACTGTTACATAGCAATTAGAGCTGGAAGGGATCTTAGAGATCAACTCATCCAATAGTCTCATTTTACAAATGAAGAAACTGAGATCCAGATAAGTAGAATGACCTGACCAAAGTCATACTATTAGTAAGTTGCAGAACCAAGATTTTTAATTCCTTAACTTCAATATTTCTGCTAATTTCTTTTGTGTATAAGAGACCTTTCTGAGAATGACAAAGATAAACAAGACATGATACTTGCTCTAAGGAAAAGTACAATCTAATAATTGTAAATAATGACTGTTTTATATATATGTATATATATATAGACAAATATGTTTATATATTTTACACATAATATATACACATACAGATATGTTTATGTGACATGTATATATATACATGATACCTGCATTTTATATATATAATATACATATATATACAATTACACCTATATGTATAAATATAGATGTATAGATATACATATACACATACATTTTTTGTGGTTAATTAAGGATACTTCTCTGTTTCCTCCAGGAAAGACTAAATATATTTGGAGAGAACACAAGAAAGGTGCATTGGAAAGGTCACTGGATTTTGAGTCACTAATACAGATCACATCAGCATTATGTAGTAGAATGAATGTTTTGTTTGGAGTGTGAAGACCTGGGTTTGATCCTAACTCTGCTACTTATCTACCTGAATGACTCTGAGTAAGCAACTGGAACTCTCTGTGTCTCAATTTCCTTATCTATTAAAATGAGGAAACTGGACTGGATAACTTCTGAAGATCCTACTGAAAACAAATTCATAATCCTGTTATCAGAATAATTCAGCAGCTGATAACCAGCATCATATTGTGCTGAACTTCTCTGAAGATCCAAAAATTGCCATTTTTCCAGCTTGGAAGAACTAATACAGTATTTGCTCCTACGGAAGAGCTTTTAGAACAACACACACATGATGACTTTCAAGACACAATGAGGCATTAATGTAAGACTTTACTGATGATATACCTCAGTAAGGGGCCTTTCATTTAATGGTCTAGTAAACAACAGTTATTATTACCTGAAGTTGGTGGAATCATAGATCCTGCAGGCTCCTGACTTCCCACACTGCAAAGTTCCCCAGTGCAAACATGTATGATCTATTAAAACTCCAAAGTAAATGGGAGCTGGAATTCCAGCTAAGACAAAAAAAAAAAGGTTGATAAGATCAAATGCTGTCTTGTCATATGGTTGCCATATTTTTTCCTTCCCCCCTCCCTTACTATATTAAAGTCTCATTCTGAGGCAGTCAAACATATGGCTATCCATAATACATCTCACAGCATTCCTCACTGTGCAGAACCAGATTAAAATGCAATCGTGAGATATCTAAAAGAATACGTACAAATACAATAAAATATAGATAATATGTGATTTTATAAGTCAACAGGAAGTTCGCATTGATTTTTATGTCTGGTTTAGTGGCTTCTTTTTGAGTTTGACAACACTGATATAGTGAATAGAAAGTCAAGTTCAGAACCAAGAAGACTTGAATTCAAGTCTTCTTGCTTCTTTGCCTCTAAAACATAATGGCTATGAAATTCGGGGCAATTTAAAATCTAGTTTTAACCTCTTAGTGCTACTCAAGACAATCAGAATCAGATTGGTTTTGGTTTACAGCCTAGTCCTTAAGAAAGAATTCTAGCCAATAAAACGCAAGATGTCTTGGAAAGGTTCAGAGGTGCAAAAAAAAATATTATTATTATTTTTTTTTTGCTGAAGCAATTGGGGTTAAGTGACTTGCCTAGGGTCACACAGCTAGGAAGGGTTAAATGTCTGAGGCTAGATTTGAACTCAGGTCCTCCTGACTTCAGGGCTGGTGCTCTATCCACTGTGCCACCTAGTTGACCCCCAAAATACTTTTTTAGAATATCTGTAGGTAAGGGTGTGATACAGAGGGAGAGAGGGAAGAAAGAAAGGAATGGAGGAAGGAAAGAAATATGGAAAGAAGGAAGGGAGGAGGCCAAAAACCTTGAAGGTCTTCCCCTCCTAGATTTATTCATTCATTCATTCATTCAGGGTTTTTTTTTTTTTAAAGATTATTTGAAAAAGGAGATTCTTTGCCTTAATTGCTACCTAGACTTAATCACTGAATAGGTGCAGCCTCAATCAAAGTGAGACCTGTTGAAGATCTTAGCTTGAAAAGGCTGAAATCTCCCATTTCATCCAGGGCCATCTCCAGTCATCTTTATCTATATCTGGCCACAGGATCCAGATGACTCTGGGGGGGGGGGGAGGGAAGTGAGGCAGGTGACCTTGCTTCCTCACTTAAATCTAATTCACTTGCATGTCATGGCATCACCTCCCTGATGTCATGGTCCTCTTTGAGAAGGAAGGAAAAACAACTCAAGTACAATAGACACCCCCAACTTGAACTGGTGGAGGGACTTTCCACACTGAGGAGTCTTCTGTTGCTATTATTTAGTCATTTTTCAGTCATGTTTGACTCTTTGTTATCCATATGAGGTTTTCTTGGCAAAGATGCTAGTGTAGTTTGCCATTTTCCCCCCACCCCCCAACGGATTAAGGCAAATAAGAAGTAAAATGGCTATCACATGATCACACAACCAGTGAGTGTCTGAGACTTTCTATCTTTCTGACTCCAGACCCAGCATTCTAACCACTGAACTACCTAGATGCCTCATGGGGAATTTTCTATTCCAATGAAATTATAAATCTATTTCTTACCCCTCTGTTGTAAAGTTAATATGGCATTAAAGGAAATATTTTTTAATTAGAGAATAAGGAAGATCACATTGCTTTGGGGTCTTAACATGCTAAACCCACTAGACAAATATTTTCAAAGGAGAAAATTTTACTCCAGAGATGATGAGTGATTTACATAATGAACCATTACTTTAGGAACTTAACACAGTTAAGTGGTGTAGACACCAGGCTTTTTAAATGTTTTCTACTCTCAGCCCTTTTTTGCCAAGAAATTTTTATGTAACCTTGCATATATAAGTATGTAAAATAGGCATAGAAATCAAACATTTACTGATAATAAATCATCATTTCATGACTCCCACATTTAGTTATGAGATCCCATATGGGTTCACAGCCACAGATTAAGAAGCTGGGGTGTAGGGGATAGAGTGCTGGATTTGGAGTCAGGAAGAGCTAAATTCATTTTCAGAAAAGTACTAGCTATCTGACTATGGGCCAGTCATTTCTCCTCTGTTTCCCTTAGTTTCCTCAGTTATAAAATAGAGATAATAATATCACCTACCTCTAATATTTGTAAAGCACTTAGCACAGTATCTGGCACATAGAAAATGTTTGTTTCTCTCTTTGCTTTTTACTGTTTTATGATGTGTTTGCTCAATTTTATAAATATTTTTTATAGAACTTTTTTTGTTGCTCTTTTCAAACCCTTTAATAGCTGAGAAAAGGATTGTAATGGAGAAGGGAATTTTGTCTTTAAGAGAAACATATATGAGCAAATGAGCACAGTACATACTGTTTATCAAACCCAAAGACTTCAGCTACTAGAATAATGACTCAGTACTTACAAAATATATTAGAAAAAATGGAGAGAACTCTGGAATACGTTAGACATCAGCTAAAACCTTACACCATGTATCACAATAAGTTCCAATGAGCATATTACAGACATATAAGATGGCATGATAAAGTAATTAGAAGGGCAAGGAAGAAAATATCTTTCATATTCACAGGTAGGCAAAGATTTTATGGCAAAATATAAGAAATTAAAGAAATAAAGAAATTAAAAGTCCATGTTGATTTATACAATTAAAATATTTTTGCACAAATAAAACAAATAAAGTTAAAATTAAAAGGGAGTCAAGTAACTAGGAAAATATCTTTGCAGCATATTTCCCAGATAAAAAAACTGACTCAAATTTATGACAACAAAAGCCATTCACTCATATATGAATGATCAAAAGACATGAAGAGGTAGTTTGTATAGGAAGAAATCTAAGATGTCAATAGTCACATGGAAAAAAGGATTAGAGAAATGCAAATTAAAGCAATTCTGAGGTCTTACCTCACCCTCATTAGGTTATAATGAATAGTTTTGGGGGAGGATGTTGTAGGGTGAGATAGAAAAGTAGAAAGTTATAGTTGCGTAAAGGAATTTCAAAATTCTTATTCATAGAAGTGGAACACTTGACTGTCTCTGTGTATTGCTGAGGTAGAATGAAGAAGTAAGTCATAGTGGCATTTCTTATAGCAGAAACCTGGAAATAAATTGTATGATCAACAATTAGGGTAGGTAAAATGTTCAATATGAGTGTAATTCTTGGCAAACAATGAATGTGGAGAAATAAAATCATGAAAATATGAAGTGAAAGGAGGAACAAAAGAATGTTATATAAGGAGTGATATAAAACAAAAGCAAAACACATGGTAAAGACAAAGGATACTGATGTTACCTTGTTAAAGTTAATACACACTATTTCTGTTATCAAGAAACAAACAACAGAAATCTTTATAAATATATATTCACTTGAAACCATTTTCAAAAAATGTTGTTTATATGAATTACGAGGTTAGGGATTTTATTTTATTTTGTTTATGAGTGTATTATTTGAATTTTTGTTTGTGGTCTTCCTTGATTATTTTACCTTATTCCTCTTTTTATACATTTTTGAATATATGCATATGTTGATAAAAGTTAAAATTAAATTATCAATTAAAAATAAAGTAACATCAATCTACAGAAGGGAAGTAGTTAGTAGAATTTTACCCTGGTAAAACTACATAATTTATATAAACATCAGATTTTGTTTCATTTATATTTATATTACATTGAAGAGGGGACAAATAACTCCATTTTTACCAAGTATTCTTGTGCATAACATGTGTAGACCCACACCAACAGCTTTCTCTTTGGGCTTGAGGCTCCTGGGGGGGAAAAGAAAGAAATAAAGTCATCCTGCCAATAGAAAAAGGGTTAGAAAAGACAAATCATTCATCTCTGTTCATACAACTTTACACATTTGAGAAACCTGCAAAGGGTGATTAACATCAACCATCCTCTATTTATTCAGGCAGTGATTATAAAATTTTTATCTTTTACTTGTATATTGCCTCTTCATTCTATTCTCCCAGAGAGCCATTCCTTACAACAAAGCCTTTTTTTATAAAGAGAGGAAGAAGAGGAAAAAAATAATTCATTAAAATTGAGCAACACATTGAAAAAATATTATAATGATGATATCATTCTTGATGCGTAAGAAGTACTTAATAAATGCTTTATTGATTTTTACAATTCTTTTGTACTTATATGCATAGCACTTGCTTTTATATTACTCAGATCCAATTATCATATATTATTGTGCAATAATTACTTGTGTTAATTTCTTATTCCTTAACTAGACTGAACTCTATGAAGGACTGGACTCTATGAACTCTCATTTACCTCTTTTTAAATCCAGTGTCTAATATTGTGCTTTATGTACCTAAGGGATTAATAAATGTTTGGTCATTGAAATGGTTTGAAACTTAGCAAAGGAAGAAAGATGCCAATCTTGTCACCTAACCCCAAGTTTGCTGTGGTTTTGTTTTAAAGATCAAAATTGTGGATGTTCAGAATAATATAATTTTAGCAGCTTAAATTCTAGAGGAGTTGCAGAACATAGTTTTCCTGAAGTCTACCTTAAGGAAAGGAAGAACAAATAAAAGACCAATAAAAGGATACCCAAGAAGCAACCTCAATGGACTCACCAATATATTCTGATTTAAAAGGTTATAATAAGCAGAATATCTTATTTAGAAAGCACATTGGACAAAGTGGTTTCCTTAAAACAACCTTATGAAAGTTATTGTAAGAACTATTTTCTCCATATTATTGTAAGGAGAGAAATGATTTAAATATTGCTTTAGTGATACAAAAGAAAGGTGACCAACTCTACTCTGTTGTTGTTTATTTAAAAAGTTACCATAGTAATCTGTGAGAACATAGACTAGTTGATAGTCATAGAAGGATTTGGATTGAATATACTTACACTAATGTGAGAGACAAACTAGGATCAAGTTTCTACAGAACAGTTAAAATTCACTTTCTCAGAAACCATGAGCAGAGAGTGAGAAATACTGAAAAGCAAAGTTTCCATAGAATGTTGTAAGCTTCAAGGTAATATAAAATATTAAGTATCTCTGACCAAAGAGCTTTCAAGAGAAGACACTCATTTGGCTTCAAACTTTTGATAAATATATCTAGGCTAGAAATTTATTTAAACTGATCAGATTCAAGGACCAAGAAAAGGCTTTTCTTTATTGTCTTTCTTATTATAAGCCTCATCATACATGTAAGCTGACATGCCCCAAATAGAATTAAAACCTCATTAACAGAACATGGGATGTATGATGAGGGAGGGGGAATATGTTTAAGAGTAGCCTGTAAGGAATGAAGTGACCTTAAGGAGAACTGACCAATCCATTCTTTGGGATGAGGGAATGAACTAACAGCATAAAGCTTTTTTGTTTCTGTCCTTAGGGCTCCCTCTTCCTATCAAAGAGGTGGATCCACTTCTGCCCAGAAATGTCCAATTTCTCTGGACTTTCTCTGTCAATAAAATTACTTAAATATTTGATTTTCGGAGTAAGCTTGTTTCTAACACTAATCCCACACAACTATCATGTAAACTTGAGGACATTGTCTTAAGGAAATTTCAAAGCTTAAATCTGACCTGAAGCACTCTCTCTGAACAGTTAGATATGGCAGTTGGAACTGACTGACTAAAGAACTGATAGTCCTGAGACTATCTAGTGTCACTATCTCCTCCTGATTAGTCTATGGGAGAGTATTCCCAGGTGTGTACCAGGACTTTTCCCCTAGTTATTTCTCTTGCTAGTTTATTTATTTAATTGCCTTTGCTTTGAATTAATGTGTTTTTAGGGTGCATCTAATAAAAACAAGTATGAGATTGGTGGAGTTTCTAGGTGAAAGTTTTTAATAATCCTAATAAGTTTGAGGGTTGAATAAATGTTAACCCAAAGCATCACCTGAACCTGGGAATAACTTCCAGGGATTCATATTTGGAAAGGACTCAGACTTTGTTATAGATGAGGAAACTGAGATTTGAAGAAGTTAAATAACTTATCCAGATTCATGCAGCTAGAATGTAGTAGAACCAGGGCTACAAATCCTCTGAGCCCAATTATCTTTCTACAGCACCTTCTCCTTTCTCCTCTTCTCAATAATTCAGGCTCACTGAAGTCTCTAATTCTTGGGATAGGAAACAGTCTTTCATTTTGCAATTGATAATGACTTAAAATGTAAAGATATTCCTAGGAGAGGTAATAAATGCACTTATATTCACACTAAAGTATAAAGTATAAAATTTGTTGCAGCAATTTTTTGTTTATTACAAATTAATTGAGTACCTGCTGTACACAAATCATCATGATGAGATGCATCTTGGAAAACTTAAAGATGGCCCTTTCACCTCTGAGTTTTATTAAATTTATGTAGTCAATATACTGTAGGAGCTTACAATTTAGTAAGAGAAGTTATATGGTTTATGATGAAGGCTAAATAGAGAGATAAATGGAAACCCTAGGGAAATACTGAATGAGAATGGTCAACAAAGGAAGAGAAAAGAAGGAGAATCCAGAGGCACTCAGTGCTAACTTTGATTACATTACAATTTTGTTTATGGCTAACCCTGCTGCAGTTCAACACAGATATTGAGAAATTAGAGCTATGGCTATGAGAAGAAGGTAAAAATGCCAATTATCATTGGAGATATGTCTGTTTTACAGCTTTGTATTTATTAGCAATTTATTATTAGTAGTATTAGGCTCAATAAGATATCTCAGCTGGTACATTGATATATGCTAGTAACTGCTAAAAGGGTCCATGACACAAAAAAGTGAAGAATTTCTGCTTCACAAAAATTATTTCTATGACTTGCTGATGAACTACTTCACTTAAGCCTTTACACTCTCCAGTTAGTTAGTTATGCTCTAAGAGTTTGTCTTTTGATTAAATAACTTGTTATGTGTGGGTAAGCTCCAGTAGAAAAATGACTCTCAATGAACAAAAATTTCTTTTTTATTTTCTTAGATACATTTGGCAAGCATTAATTCTCATTCACGAAGAATTGGCTGGTCCCAGAAAGATGAAATTCTACATGAAGAGACCATGAAATTAGTAAAATAATTACTAAGTAAGGCAGTCAGTACTGTTATAATGAGAAAGAAAAACAATATATCATTATTTTGCAAAGGGATTCTAGATGACTTCTTACATGGCCTTATGCAACTTTTGGTGCCCATATAAGTGTATCTCATCTCTCATAAAGACGTGATTCCTTAAAGACAAGAACTACACAGTGGGGCACAATGGGGTGGTTGTAGGAACTTGAAATTAGAGGAAGAAGGGTGAATTTAGTTAATGGTATTGAAGGTGAAAGTGCACTACTTTTGGAGACTGAAGATCATGGTTCAAATTTTTGCTCTGTTATTTTTTTAACTTTGTAACTTGGGCAATTCATTTTGTATTTTAATCTCAGTTTTCTCAACTGTAAAATGAAAAACTAAAAAAAAAAAGATTGACTTTAAAATCCCTTCTGACTTTCACATTCTATAATCCTAAGGTATATGGTCCTAGGCAGAAATAAAATGCAACTTTAAAAATTATATTTATATACTGTTCTAATAAATCTCCTTATGATAAATTAAAGAAGTAACAGAAAGTAAACCTGGCAAGCATGACTGCCAAAAACTTAGAGGTATATACTGTTCTTTCCCCTTTCATGATCCAAAACTTGACTAATTAACCAAAACTAGAATAATTATTGTCAAAAATATCAAAATAAAGCCTGCCAACATTGTTGATTGAAAAGATATAACATATTTTGGCCAGGGACAGCAGTATAGACTACATAATAAACAGATGGGAAATTGCAATTTCCTTTGCAACTAAACTCAGTTTCAAGTAAGTGAGATGGACATTTAAATAAACAAATAAACAAAAAACCCTACTAGGCCATTTTCAGAGGCCTAATTCCATAACAGCTTTCATCAACTTCCTCGGGAATACATAAATTAGATTTAGAGAATATATAACTTAGCAGAGAAGTAGTAGATGGCAGAAGTCCCAAATTACTTTCTTTAGTCTTAGATGTCCTCAGATGTTGTTGTGGTTGTTGGATGGATGAGTCATTTGACTTCACTTTTAACTCACAAACCTATTCACCTACCTTGATAAAACAGCACGGAAAAGAAAGATTTCCCAATCCCCTTTTAAATGGTTTACTCTATGTTTCTAAGCTGTTGTTTATTTCCATTAACTTTATCATTCAGCCACTGAGAAATTGGTACTGTGAAGCCTGGGGAAAGCCAGTGTCTATTTAAGACTTAAGTCTGGGAAAGATGCAAAAAAGCTGTTAAGAGGTACTTTTTATATTGCAGATATGATCAGGTTTGTTTAATTATCACTAGATAATGGCATCATGCTTTATGTTTTATTTGTGTTGTGAATTTTTGTCACTTTCCCAAACTTTGGCACATCTATAAAAAATAGTCTATACAAATTGGTACTTCCGAGCAAAGGTATGCTTTACCCATCTTAAAAGCAAGGGAAAGAAATGGCAAAATGTGAGTCCAAGAAAATTAACAAATAGCTCTTAAAATTATTACTAAAACTGAATTACACATGAATATTTTTCTTGATCATGGTAGTCAATGAGCCAACCAGAAATACTTAGAACATGGGCTATTGTAGAACTCAATACAATCTTAATCACTGTAGGATACACAAAATAGGAGAATTTTACCTTCAATGATCACTCATATAATTACACAAAAGAATCAGGAACTTAGCCACCCAAAGTGATAAGCTTCATTCAGTCTTAAAGAGGAAAATCTTCATACCTTAGAAAGACCATGTATCCAGGTATTGCAGCCAAAGAATAAATGAAACTACTGAGTGCTGACAATATTAGAAAATACTGAAGCATCATAGAGCAGGCTGGTCTACTACTGCATAGTCCAAGAAAGGCTGAAGCATTTTCTGAAGATTTGATGCAACTGCAGTTTTGGAAGCCCTATTAAAAAAAGACCAAGGAAATAATTTAGTTAGGAGTAGTTTATTTACATTTTATCATATAAGAAGAAACCTCATTAGCCCATTAGGAGAGAAAAGAAACCATGTAAAGTCTTCAACTGAAAAAATCAAAGATTTTTCACTAAATCTAAATCCTATTTTTTTCTCTTAGAGTGCTTAAATAAATATATATATATATATGTATATATACATATATAATTTATATCTATGTCTACATCTGTCTACTTACATTTGGAAAAGCAAGCAACTGTGAAGTCTTCACTCAAAGTAGTCTTATTTTTTACCACATACAATATACTTCCATTTTGAAAGTATAATTAATTTTAAGCATATTTCCCAGTATGACTACAACTTATACTAGGATAGACTGAAATTTATTTTTATCTGAACATAGATTGAGAGTCTATATTTAGAAATACACAATCACAACTTTGATTATGAAAACAAAAAAGATCAAGCAATTATTACATTGCCTTCATAATAGATCTCAATTCATTTGTCAAAAGAGGAATAGATAAAAAGAACTTATCTGTGTAATTACATTTCTATACCTTTACTTTTATTGATTTATTTAAATATTTAGGGGTTCATTATTTAGAATTGGTATTTATTGTGGGGGAAGAGGAACCTAGTTATCTAGATAATTATCTAAATGCTACACTTTGTTTTACTAGGCATTGTTTGGTTTTAGCTGATATAGAATTGTTTTGTTACTGGTCTAATAAATCTAGGAAGGAGAAAAGCAAATCAAGTATATAGAAATTGACTATTTCCCCCGAAAATCTATATTTAAATTTTAAGGAAAATTTGGAAATTGCAATTTGTGACACCAAAATGATATCTAGGCTAAGTTTTCAGCTATAAAGATGAAATCAAGTTCACAATTTCCATAAAAAAATTTCTGGGTATTACCATATTCACTCCTGTTCCAAAGTATGTCTCACATCCAGCAAGACAAGCTGACATATATGAGAAATTATTATCTCCACACACAGGGTCCCATATTTTATCTTGGCAATTGCAGTCAATATTGCAGTCAGCCAGTATATTTCTTTCCATATACTCATTCTGTTGTGTTCTGTAAATGATTGAAAATGATACAAAGTATATTAGAATTATAAAAATATAATAAAGGTCATACTTCTTTCCCTTCTTCCCCCTTTCCTTTAAAATTCTTAAAGCAAGTATTGATGTTAGGATATCTATCACACATATCTCATAGTATATATATATATATATATATATGTGTATATATATTATATATATTACTTGATGTTCTGTGGCTGCATGAGGGGGAGAATTAGTGAGAGTTTAGAAGATAAACTCGGTTTTCACCCAAGGGAAATTTCTCTATAATCTCTATTGTGGCAATTTGGTTATAATATATAGAGGTGTTAGCTCCTTTACATGTCAACTTCTTCCCAACATCTTCTCCTGTTAGAGACTTCTCCTTCAAGAAAATGTGAAACTGCATCCTTCTTTTTATAAGCTAAAGACTAGAAGACTCAGAATCTCTTTTTTCCAAAATCATGAAAGCATAGTATTGAGCAACTTAATCTCCACCAATGAAGAAAATCTTCTATAAAGGTCTTTGAATTTCTGATTACATTCCTAACTTAATAATTTACAAAATTATTTCCTTGAAACACTGATAAGTGTGTCGTTATTACTAGTTTTACAAATGAGAAACATAGATGCAAAATGGCTAAGCGATTAGCATTGTAACACAGATTTTTCAGAGATGATACTTAAAACTGTCTTTTAATTCGTCAGCATTGTTTTGGCTATGTAATACTGTAACACCTAAAAATATTAATGTGTTAACAGTAAAAGTACTATTGATATATCTACTCACTCCAAGGTTAGGAACCAGATCTAAGATGAAAGAGTCAGAAGGTGGAAAGTACTATAGTCTTGAAAATGGAATTGAGATCATAGGAAAAGTCAGAGCTCTGGGAAAATATACAATGGACATATGAAAGCTATATGACTTTAAATATTAATGTATATGTTTATGTAATTATGTATCAATGAACACGAGTGTTTAATCTGGAAAAGGACTTAGTGATCATAGAATCAAAGTGTAATAGGATTCAGAACTATAAAAGAACTTATGAATATTTTATACCCAAATTTCTCATTTTAGAGAAACAAAAACAGAGACATAGGTAATATTAATTTATTTTCCCAATCATATAGCTAATAAGTGGCAGAGTTTAAACTGGAATCCAGATTTTTCTGAGTCTGGCTAAATTCAATTATCTTTCAAATATAATGTGTTGCTTCTTTCAAATCAACAATTTGCAGTCCACCCACCACTGTTGTGTTATGGGTATGGGGACTGAGTAGAATTATAATCTTATTTAATTTATATCTGTGTAAACTCAAATGGATTCATATGAGCATTTCACAAATAAATTATTCTGATGCATCAAGAAATCTGTGATCTAAACAATGTATATGTTCCCTCCAGTGATGCTGATGATAAATTCACATGCAGTCCAACCAGTATTCTGGGCATCTTTCTAAAATTTTCTTGATATAATGCTGATACTAATGGGACATATAGACTATCTAACAGTTATTACTAGATCTTACCATGTTGTTAATCCATTTTCTTCTTTTTCGACATATTTTCTTTGATGATTTTTTATAATATTCCCCTCATATCTAATTTTTCCTTTCCTTTTCCCTCAGAATATCTACAAAATACATAAACTCTCTGGTAGTCATTCCATCAAGGCATATAAATACTTGTAGAGATATAATTATATAATACTCTTTAAAGAAATAATAAAAATAGTTAAAGAGATATCAAGTATTTATGACTGAGCCATGTTCATATAATAAAAATAACGGTGTTCTGACAATTTGGCATCAAATATTCTAGAGATATTATCTATGTGATTATATGCGGTACTTCATGCTGTGCATACTTGGAGGAAGATGTGACTTGTGATTGGCTGATATATTTTTGAGTTGTATGTCCCTAGTGAAGTAACTTTTTTCTTCCTTGGTTGAGGTGCGATTTTTATCTTGATCCTGTCACAGATCTTATTCATTTTTTCATATATATCTTCACTATCTACATTAATCTGTAAACTTCTTCAATTTTTATTTACTTTTTGTTTGGATAAACATGTTTGTTTAATATTTGAGATTGTCTACTGTGGGACCATTGTTGAGTAGGAGAGAGAAAAATTGGCTGAGAATGAGTCATTACCTATTTTTTATAGTGACTAGGGCATACGATTTTTATTCTTACCTCCCACACACAAAGAGGATTATCTTTCTAGACTACGAATAAATGATATGCAGTAGAAGATATGGCTCTAGTTTAATACATCTTTTGGAAATCAGAGAGCAAAGGATTGATTGGTCAGCCAAAGTTGTCCTGAATTCTGGTTGCATGTGTATGTTTGTATATGTTTGTGTTCTTTATAGCCTATCTTGTAAACTTTTAATTGCCAATACCAACAGGAGCCAAAGAATGATTTTAAAAATGATGATTCTGAAATTATATAATTATGGAATTGTAAAATATTTGATATTATTTAATTTAACCCTTTTATTTATACAGATTACCAAAGTGAAATGCTCTAGGTTACACCACTAGTTAGTTGTGGAACTATTACCAAAAACCTGTATCTTCTGATTCATAGTTACTCCTTATTTTGGAATGCAGTCAGATGTACAAAGAGAAGCAAATGTTTTTTCTGTGTCCTGGATTTAAACCTCTTCCCTACTTCATTTATGATCACCTAGACCTAATTGGTTAAACCATAGTTTGGTTTGGTAGTGGTGATTGAAAATGATATAAAACAAAGGCATGAGGTAAAAGTAAGAAATCCAAAAAGAAAATAATTTTTCATGGACAAAAAAGGATTATTCAATTTTTACTTATAGAAAGAAATTATGTTCCAAACTTGAATTGGGATTTTAGAGGGAAAAATGTCAAATTGAAGTGAACATACCCTTCATAGGACACAGTTAGGCCAGCAACTGGAGAATTATCACATATTGTTAAAAAACATAACATGTTCAAAAAGTAGTCCAATAAAGACAAGCCAAATGCTATATAAGAAGCTTGTTTCATATTTATCTTGAACTTCTTCATAATGAAACCACCAGCTAAATATCCAAAGCATATTGGAGGCAAGTTGTAAATGCCTATAAAAACAAGTAATGTTTAAATTTACAAACAGTATTTCAGAAAAGAAACACATTTACAACCTTGTAATTAGTAAGCCTTAGAACTCATTGCTTCACTGCTTGTTCCAAGTAATTAATATTTTAGGGTTAGTAAAATAAAAGATAGTTGATCTTATTTATTTCATCACTTATGTACTTACTACAGAGAGATATGGCTTGAAAAAATATAGTTAAAATTATTTTTAAAGATATATTTTTGTAAAGTTGTGAGAATTATATAATAATATTAGGTTATAAGAATTTTATAAAGCAGGAGTCCAGTACAAATTACTTTTGTTCCTTCACTCCCACCGCTGATAGCTTCTAAAAACATGTTGAGTAGATTAAATGCCTAATAAATATTTCCTGATAGGTTTTCTTAAAGCAGTTCAAAATTTTAAAGTATTGTCATTAATTTCAACTAATTTCAATGTGAAAAACAGAAGAGGAATTATTGGAACAAGACCAAAATTATTGATTGTATTATACATCCTTTTTTTTTCACCCACTTAAGTGACTTTGGATTTGAAATGGATTTGCATATGATTTTCAGAAGTAGGTAACTGATCTTAGTTACAATAAAGTTTCCCTCTGGGGATCAAAAGTTAGAAGAGCATTCCTTTAGTCTCAACAATCATCAGTTTATAGAAAGAGAAAAACAAGTATAAGAACTGGTCATAAATTACAGGTCTGGAATAGTTAAAGTTCAGAGGACTAAAGAGTTCTAAGGAAGGACATAGTGAAATAAGTAGATAATCATGGGATTAAGGCTGGGCTTGGGAGCAAATGAAGTCAGAGTAGAAGAAATTGACTGAGAAAACAGGAATGGGTCAAGTTATTGAATGCTACAATAAGGGCAAAAAAGTCTTGTAATTCTAGTGAACCATAGAAATATCTATCTAAAGGTAACTATCAGATATATAAACTCCCATGTCTTTAAAAATGTATCTCAAAAATAGCAAAATTGAACTCATTATCTTTCCCCTTAAAACTCTTCTTTCAGATTTCTCTATTTGTCTCTTGGTATCATCATATATTCAGTCTCCAGTGTTTAAAATCTTGGAATTTTGCATCTTCCCTCTCCATTTTTAACCAATTACCAAGTCCCATCAACTCCATCTTTACAGTATCTTTCATAATCAACCATTCCCTTCTCTCTATTCTTACTGCTATGATTTTAATGCACGTTCTCATTGTCACTTATCTGAGGTGCTTCAAAAACTTTGTAATAGATCACCTTCTCCTCTAAGCTTACTTTTTTCATCCCTCTCTCTGTCACTTATATTACTATCTGATAATCTTTGTACAATATAGATCTGGGCTCCTATGCCTTTAGAACTTTTAGAGATTTTCTATTATTTATTAAATAACATTTACACTTCTTTGCCTAATATTGTAAACTTTTCACAATTCAATGCCCTCATTTCCTTACATTCTTACTTCATAATAAATACTTTCAATGCACTTTCTTTTCTATTAAAGCTAATAAACTTTTCTTCATTAATAATGCATCCCATCTTTGTTTATATGCTTTTTTATTCATGCTCTTTTCATCTCTGAAAAACTTCTGCCTTCTCTTCATCTGTTGAATTCCTAACCTTTAAAACTTTAGAGCTCAAGCAAATGCCATATTCTCCATTAAACCTTCCTTGATTTTTTCAATTAGTAATGACGTTTCGCCTAAGATCTTTAACTGGACTTTGTTGGAACCTCTCTAATACAATGATTACCCATTATGTTCTACAAGCTGTCTGTTTTTGATTTATTCCACTTCTAGAGCATAAACTTATACTTTGTAGCCTTTTCACCATGTAGCTAAGTGCTCTAGCCTTTTCACCACGTAACCAAGTGCTCTGTAGTTAGTAACCCTTAAAATTTTTAAAAATTGTATTTATGAACAAATAAATGAAGAACATGAAACAGCAAGAGAAAATGAGGTAAAGAGGGGCTAACTTAAAATCAGGAGAGGTTTTTATGATTTCAGAAATAGAGATTGCAACCTAGAAACAAAGGATGAACCTGAAAACAAACTAGGAAAGATTGAGCAATTCTATGAGTCTGTATTTGGGAAAGAACATTTGAAAGTGCTTTTTAAAAATAAGTAATCCATTTTTAGTTTAAGCAAAGAAGTGATGTTCCAGAAGGCACTGAGGAATAGTAGAAAGACAATTGGACCTGGAGAAATTTCTCTTCAGACACTTACTAGCTGTATAAACTTGAATAATTAAATTAAACTTTTGGAACTTTGATCTCCTCAACTGTAAAATGAAGAGGATATGATAGATGATCCCTAAGGCTCTTACATATTTTTAAATTTGTGGTTCTTTGAAATCAGTCAGACAGCATAGAGGATGAATTGGAGGATGGAAGTGGAGGAGGGAAGACCCATTGATTACACAAGTACAAGTGTCCCAAAAATCTAAATGTGGATTTAAGCTAAAGCCAGTGAGCCTCCTATCTGGGAATTTTCCTTTAAGTTAAAGCTTAAAACCACTCTAAAACTTTTGGGATACCCTGTATTTATTAGAGACCTGACAGGGTCTTACCATATTCATTGCTACAGCTACCTTATGCATTTACAGAAGAGTCAATTAGGTTGCAAAGGGAAGAATAAAATATATTTTCATTCCAATAGGTTGATAACTCTTTCTAAGAAAGAGGTCCCTAGGAGAGATGAAATAGAAATCCTATGTTTCCTAGGATGTAGCTTTTGGAGGCTTTTCTTCCTCTTAATTTCTCATTCACTTACCTGGTGGAGGTGAAATATATACCAGAGGTGAAAATAGCCCATGAGTCTTCTATCTAGGGGCTTTTCCTGGCCAATTTTTTTTATATTACACAATAATTTGTAGTAAAAATAAGCTTATATTGTAGATAGAACTTGACATACCCATTAGGAAGATTGCCTCTGAGGCAGATACGCCATATTGCTGTTCCATATATTTAGCCAGGAAAGAGAACATAATGACAAAAGCATTGAATTGCAATATACTTGTGACCAAGAATAATACATAAATTCGATTGCAAAAAAGACTTTTCATTAATGGTAAGAAATCTGAAATGAAAAAAAAATCACAACAGTTTGTGGACTATCTGCTTCCTTCATTGTATGATTATATAGCAAATATAAGAACAAGGAAATTTAAATCTGACCATTATTTGTGTATGTCTCTCTCTCTCTCTCTCTTTTTCTCTCTCTCTCTCTCTCCCTCTGTATGTGAGTATTCACATGCCTTCTGATTAACCTTTATCTTCTCTCTTGAAATCTATCATTTATGGGACAGATATTTTGTCAGTTATTAGTAAAAATTTTGGCAAAAACTCAGTAGGCTTGCAAGTGGTAGTATTATTACAAAATATTGCAAAACCTACTATGTTTTAGAAATATTGAAATTTTATTGCTGTTACAGCCAAATCCTCACAGGAATACAAGAGAGATTAATATACTAATATTGATATTTGGCCATTCCTTTTAATTCTATTTATTTCTTTTTAACACAATGTTAAGTAAAACAACATTACAAAGATTAGTTTTATTCTTAAGGAACAGTTTGGTCCACTGTCAATGATGAACTCTCCTCCCCCCCCCACAAAAAAGAAGGGAGAAGTATGATTATCATGTAAAGGGAATATTATCTTGGGCAGGGAGGCTACAGGAAGGGCAAAATACAATTATTTCAGCGACATCTATTATTTTTCCATATATTACTTTCATTTTGCTGTATTTAATATTGACATATTCAGCTTTAGAGCCATTGCTGAAAACTTTATTTCACTCTTGCCATGGTGGCTATTAGATTTTGGCAGGCTAGTGAATTTTTTGCTCAACTCAACCCAGATTTGGTTTTCTATCTTAGAATGTCACTTCCACCATACTCTTTTCTCTAGGATTCTTTCCTCATGATCTGTCTCATAAATAACCCCTGTTTGAGAAAGGATGTTGTAAAGCTACTTATAACCCAGATAAAAGCATGCTGGGCAATGTTATGCTTTGAAATAAGCATCATAGATTGAAAGAAGGGACCTTTGAAGATAATCTCATTCTACTCTCTCATTTTGCAGCTTGGGAAACTGAAGTTGAGAGAGGTGAAATAATTTGTCCCAAGTCACAGAGGTAGACAATGAATAGCATTACAAGAATTGAATCTAGATTCTCTTTTTCCACAGTTGGTATTCTTTCCATTCTATACCATGCTCAGTATGTCTCATGAGGAGCCTATTGAAGGCACTGGGGGAGTGTTTATCCTGAAAAAAAAAAACTGTCCTTAATATTTGAACTGCCATTGGGTGGAAAACGAATGAAATTCTACTTCTTCTAGGCTCTAGAGAAAGCAATGGGTGACTCATTTGATAGGGATTTTACCTCCTGACTTAGTGAACTAGTTGAACTATGAACCTGAAGAAGACATAGGAGCTACATAGAATGTGCAAACCCCAAAAAGGATAATATTCAGTCTCATGGAAACTCTGATTTATCAGAGAGATTGAAGTATGATTGATATGATTGAATCATAAAAGCATAAAAGTCTTCTATCTTTGACAGGGGAACTAGTTGGAAACAAATCACAATCTTGTCACTATTACTACTCTCTTGAGAATTGCTTAAACATCACTATATTCCAGGCTGACTATCTCATTGCTATGAATTCCATTTCCTACTTTCCTCCACCTACTGGATTTTTTAAAATGAGACCTGAAGTTTCTTTGGCATAGGGAATTTAGTCTACCAGTGTGACTTGACATCTGTTCTGAAATAGTTATAATATTATAATATAGTTATAAATAAAAGATAGTTTCCTGGGAACACTGAGGGGTTAAGGGGCTTGCCCAGGGTCATGCAGCCATTATATTTCAGAGGAAGACCTCAAACCCAGATTTTCATGACTTCAAGATGCGCTCTCCATATTCCCTGAGTTTCAAGCACAGACTAATTTTTTTCTTCCTTTTGGGAAGGTGACTCTCTTTTCCTAGATACATTCTTCCTTCAGGCTGTATTGATTATTCTAGAGAACCAGCAATCATTAGCTCTCTTCCCCACTCTGGGAGCAAAGAATTCAAGGAGAGCAAAGTTGATGTACATACAGTAATTAGACTGATGACCAGAGGAGTTCATATCTTTGGGACTAAAGAATTTATTCCAGACAAACTAACTTATATTTGGGCAACTGACTAAAGTAACTTAGAGTAGGACTTCACAGTATTACAGTAAGTTTGATGATAATGTATTAATGGTATAATTTTATAAGGAGAAAGCAATCTGGAACACCCCGGAACAGAAGAACCCATTGAGTAGTGGATGTAGCTTCTGCTACTCTATAATTGAATAATTTTCTACAAATCACAGAACCTTTCTGGACCCTGGTTTTGTCATTTGTAAAAAAATATGACTATGCCACTTTACCTCTTATATCTTCATGTCTTCACTTGTAAAATAAGACAATTGGGTTAAATGAATGTGAAAGTTCCTTTCAGCTCTATATCCTGACTCTGGGGCAACTTTTTTTTTTTTTGAGGTATTGACTTATTGCATGCCTGGACCCAGAAATCTTGCAGGCCAATAAACCAGCATAGATCAAAGGGAAATAAATCAGATTTTATTTAGTTGCCTTAATTAACAACTAACCCAAGACAAGCTTAAGTAGAATTATGAAATAGTTGGAGATAATCTTTGGATAGAAGGGAAGTAAGAAGCATTTATTAAACACCTATTGTGTGCCATGCATTATACTAAATGCTTAACATATATTGCCTCATTTGATCTTCACAATAACCCTGTGGAAGTAGGTGCTGTAATTATTCTCATTTTGTTGTTGAGAAAATTGAGGCAGAATTTAAGTAATTTGCCTAGGGTCTCTGTCTCTGTCTCTGACAGTCACACACCCACATTTTCTCTCTCTCTCTCTCTCTCTCTCTCTCTCTCTCTCTCTCTCTCTCTCTCTCTCTCTCTCTCTCTCT
>JAJPUD010001198.1:84707-166600 GCA_023553655.1 Myrmecobius fasciatus | reverse complement strand
TCTCTCTCTCTCTCTCTCTCTCTCTCTCTCTCTCTCTCTCTCTCTCTTTCTCTGTCCCTCTCATTCTTTCACCACATGCACACACAGAAACAACCTCAAACTCATGAGAATTACTTAGGCCATTTCAGTCCAATATAGACATGAGCAGAAATCATCTTATCTTTCTCTAATTAATGGTCACATAGCCTTTGCTTATAAAGGATTAATGTGCTACCTTCCAAAGCAGCTTATTCCTCTTAATTGTTAGAGAATTCTTATTTTGTCAAGAACAAATGTACAGTTTTGCAATCTCTGTAAAGCACTCAAAATTCTGCTTTTTGAGGCTAAGTACAAAACTATGATCCCTCTTCCATATGAGAATCACTGAAATATTTGAAGACAGCCAAATATAATGTGGGCTTATTTCTTCAGATTAAACATCTTCCGTTCTTTCTGCTTGTTTTCATAGAACAATCTCTACTTCCTTACTCGACACTACTCTGTACTATTGATATTTTGCCGATGTCTTTCTTTAAATGGAGGATATTTTAACTCTCAGAGACACTCAATGAGAGGGCAAATCTGAGGTCTAGGTGGTTTCTGTAGTACTATGTATTCATCAGCAGGTACTTAATAGATTTATTATCAATACTTCCTAATTGAATAAATGACACCATACAACAAAAATGAAAAGGGCAAGAAAACTATCATACCCTGTTGTGACTCTTCCCTCCTCTCTTCCCTTCTATCTCTCTCTCTCTCTTTTTCTTTTTTTTGCTTTTTGTTGAGGCAATTGAGGTTAAGTGACTTGCCCAGGGTCACACAGCTAGGGAATGTTAAGTGTCTGAGGCCAGATTTGAACTCAGGTCCTCCCGACTTCAGGGCTGTTGCTTTATTCACTGTGCCACCTAGATGCCCCCCGTCTATATCTCTTAACTGGAATAGATACCATCAGAACTTTATTCTTAAAGTTAAATGCTGTTAAAATGCTTCTTCAGCAAAGATTGTAAATAGATGACATTAGTGTAATTAACACGAAGTCATATTTCTTTAGTCAAGTCTATGAATACTTAATGTGCACCTACTGTGTGCCCAGAACTTTTTTCTTTATTGTTTATACTTTGCACAGAACAAATATGAGTTGGTTAAGTTCCTTTGAAAACGGAATGACTCTTTCCAGCCATAAACGTTCCACTTAAGGCTCTGGTTTATTATTAGATTATATTTAGACAATAGTCTGAAAGGCAGCATGGTAGGGTAGATAAAAGTCAGCCTTAAAGTAAAAAAGAGACACATTCAAATCTTGCAACTAACATATGCTAAAAGTCAGAGTGTCTCTATGAACTAGATGACTCTCTTAATGTTATAAGTTAAACTACAGGCATCTTCATCTGTGGTTGAGATTTTCCATACCAATAGTTATGATGAAATCACAAATCTGGTTAAAAAAGTAATAATTCAATAAAACTTGGAATCTCTATTATTCAATATATTTGCAGAGTGAAGAACTGAGACATTGTAAGAACCTAATTTGCTTCTGTGGCACCAAATAAAGATTAAATAATGATGAGAAATATAATTTCTTGAAAATTGGTAATTTGTATATGGAATATTGATCAGGATATTTCTTTAAAATGCACACTTCATTTTCCAATTATGATAATTAACAAGGGGAAGTGATATCCAAATAATCCTAAAGCTTTGAAAAAAAATCTAATTTATTTCTCTTTAGGGGTTTATACAAGAAGCAGCTTAGTATAGTCATTAGAGAAATGTTTTTGAAGTCAGGAATACTGAAGTTCAAATCTTATTTCTAACATATGGTAGTTGTGACCCTGATCAAGTCATTTAATGCCTCAGTGCCCTAGTCAATATAAATTGAAGAACAAGTGTTGATTTGCATTGGTAAAAGTAGTGTTACCCCCTGGAGTTCTGGCTACATGAAAATCAAAGGTCTTTTTTTTTAAAAAGATTTATTCATTTAAAAAATGATTATTAATTGATCAACATTAATAATAATTAGTCATCTCAAAATAATAGTGATAAATTATATTAGGTTTATACCTAGAATTAGGTATAAAATATGTTAAAGTAAGAAATGAGTTTTAAACAACTAAATTATTTTTTGTTTACTTACCTATAGTGATGTCTCTCTTTTCTGTTTTGCTTTCACTTCTCTCTTCTTCTTCTATAATATTTTTATTAGTCTCTAATACTACCTTTGGAAGAGATTTAGGCAAGAAAAGAAATGGAACACCAGAAAGCACATTTGCTCCTGCACATACCAATAAACCGAGCCACCATGCGCCAACCCACCGTGTATCAGAAGGAGTTATGACCAAGTCATCTGGAAATCAATGAATATATTTTAAATTAAGTCTGAATTCTAAGGTTTATATTATGTGGTACATCTTGAGATCTAATTAAGTACAAAAGGATAGTTTTAGGAAATACTCATGAAACTCAGTTTTACCTTGTAATTTTTAGATATATAAGCTATAAAATTTATCAACAAGATGATTTCTTTATCTCCCATCTCTAATAAAGTACTACATTTGAAGACTTTTCAGAATATGGAGTAGACATGAAGTAAACAGGATGAACAGCAATGCAGAGTTTGAAGTCTACATCACTGGAGAGAATAGTCACATCAAGGAGCTCAGAGAGCCATTGGAGTATTTGAGTAAGAATTTTAAAGTGTTTTTGTCCAAATAAATATAAGTTTAGGTAACTCATAACACATTCATTTCTTCCTATCTCAAGACTGAATATCAATACATATTTTGTTCAATATATATGATCCAATCATCCCATTACCCGTAGTTTGGGAATATTCTCACTGTTCCTCTCACAACTTATGATTTCTCTCTGTATCCACTCCCAATGGCTTCTCTTTCAGGTTTTCTTGCTTGTGATAGATTTTTGTTTCTACTCTCTATAAGGCCCCATAACTCCAATGTAAGAAGCATGGATAGCACTTGGGAGTTTGGGTAATAGATCTATTGGCTCAAGTGAATCTCCTTTCCTTAGTCTCTTCCCTTGCAGCCTTGCAGATCAGGGGTAAATTATGCAATAAACTTTTCCAAAATCAATATTACAAATGATTCAGCATTTGGAACAATATGACAATGCACACTTTAAAACTAAAACTGTATTTTGAATTCAAATGCAAAATTATTTTTTTTGAGACGAGGTATTTGAGCATACTCAGAACATTTCATATGCATGTCCTTGATTTTATATTTATTTTGACAATCACCTCCTAAGATATCTACTGTGGTTATATGAAAATCTTATCCCATCTGCCTCCTGGTATAGAATGAAGGCTTTAGGATTTTTAAACAGGAGTCAATAAATGAAGACAATGAATTATCAGTATATGCTGATGTATAGTCTTCATTGTTTACTGGAAGCATTTTCTGAAGAACATCTTAGGAAATAGAATCCTACAGTATATTACAATGAAGCATTATGCTCTGACTGGCCAAGATGCTGAATTTTTTTCAATGAAATTTGACCCTGAGAACTTGGTGCAGGAAAATGCTTTTTGCTGAGACTTACCTGAGGAAAGGAGAGAGAGGAAAGGAAATGGAGAATGAGGTGTATTATGGGAGATATCTAGCTATATATGAAGTTTTTGTTAGTAAATATAGAGTTGACTTGGGTTTAGGCAAGGGATGGGGGACAGGGAGGATCCCCCTCTCAAGTAGGCTGCACATTGAATGATGTCAAACTAAATGTTTAAATCATGAAGTGTTTAAGTTGCTCAGTATCTCCCAGGGCCATGATTACAGGAATAAGGGGAAGTAAGAATTAATACAGACTTTTGGGACATCTTGTATTTCCACATGCACACACACACACACACACACACACACACACACACACATTACCTGTATTCACAGATCCAATGTCTACATACATTTTCACACAGAATGAGGCTAACAAAAAGCCAATCAAAGGACCAATGATAGATCCTGTTTCTAAGCACCCTAAAAGCAAAATGGAAACAAGAGCTTTCTGTGATCTTATACACATTCAAAAAACATGTAGCTATTATAATAAATGTAGGTCATATTCCAAGGATTTAAATGACTATTTAATTATATGTGTCTTCAATTTTCTTTGGAATTGATTATTTATATTATCTTTCTGTGTTACATGTCCCACTATTAAATGGATTACCATTTAATATCTATGAGGCTAAAAACTTTTTTGTTCAAGTTTTCACCTTCCACCATTGATGTGTAAAAATGTTTTAAAATTTAATTTCGAGTATTTATCTAGCTAGGAAACTTGTTTCTGTAATATATGCTTATAAAAGAAAGAGATTTTTCTCTACAACATTCTCATGAAAACCAATCTCATCATCTTATATTACACATTGTGCAGTGAAACTTTAATTGTTACAGTTTATTGCTTGCTTGTGAAACCAGGTTTTGAATGAGCCATTGATATAATCAAATTATTTCTTATAACCAAATCCTTTTAATTGGGTCAACCAAGTCAAGCCAATTATTATTTATTCATGTTTTATACAGTTTGCTAAATACTAGAGATACTGCCTAATCCCACAATATACTAACTTCTTTGAAAAGTACAACAAAATATAGGTATAATATATTTCCTTTAAACTAATTATTTTAACACTTATGTGAAGGTATTTGAAATGAGAAAGAGAAAAGATAAAATAAGCAGGACCAAAGCAATATTAATTATGCATAGAAAAAATTAGTGTAATGAATCATAAAACAACATTAAATTTCTTAGAAACAAAAAAAGCCATTTATCTTGATACACTTATTTACGAAATAAGAGGATGGAAGGATAAATTAAAGAAATTCATAGTATATATTCTCCTATTTTTCAACTACTCCCTTTTTAGAGATTATATATAAATTTACAAAAACACTAACTAGCTGATCCTAAGCAAGTCACTTAAGCCCATTTTCCTTAGTTTCTTCAGCTGTAAAATGAACTGCAGAAGGAAATATTAGAGAGTTCTGACAAAAGTTGATCTACTGAAGAAGGAAATAACAAGCCATTCCTGTATCTTTGTCAACTAACTCCATGGACTAAAATGATCAAAGAAATGATATTGGAAGATGAGCCCCTCAGATATGAGGGTGTTCAATATGCTACTGAAGAATTAATAGTATTAATGAAGTGGTTGTTCCAAAGCTGAAAGGAAGTTCAACTATGAATGTGTCTGGTGTTGAGAGAAAAGTCCAATGTTATAAAGATCAAAATTTCATAGAAACCTATAAGATCTATGAACTAAGGTGAGTTGAATATGCTCAACAAGAAATGGAAAGATTAAGCATTGACATATTAGGTGTCAGTGACTTTAAATGGATGGGAATAGATAAAATTAATTCAGGTTATCACTGCATTTATTATTGTGGACAAGAAACCCACAGAAGAAATAGAGTAGACTTAATAGTTAATAAAATGGTGAGAATAGCAATATTCGGATATAATATCAAAAATGACAGAATGACATATATTTGAATACCAAGCAAATGGTTCAAATATCATAGTTATACAAGTCTATGCTTCAACCACTAATGCTAAAATTAATCAGTTCTATGAAAACTTACATCTAAAATAACTCAAAAAAGTTTTCACATTCATAGAGGATTGGAATGCTAAGGTGAGAAATCAAAAGATAATGGGAATAACAAGTATGTTTGGTCTTGGAATACAAAATGAAGCAAGGCAGAGACAAGTAGAAATTTGTGTAGGTAAATTTCTGAGCATAACAAACACCCCTTTTCAACAACCCAAAAGGTGACTCTACATGTGGATATGACCTTATGGTCAATATAGAAAACAGATTAATTATATATGTTGCAGCCAAAGGTGAGGAAACTATAAAAGTCAATTGAAAGAAAACCTGGAGCTGGCTGTGGCTTAGATCATGAGTTTCTTATCATCAAAGGCAGACTTAAATTGAAGAAAATAGTGAAAATCAGCAGACTATATAGATATGACCTAAATAACATCTCTTATCAACATTGAGTAGAGGTGATGAATAGATGTATGGGATTAGATCTGAGATTTAAGTATCTAAAGTATCTATGGTTCATAATATTGTACAGGCAGAAAACAAAATGAAATAAAAACATTCCAAGAAAAGAGAAGAATAAAAAAGCAAAATGACTGACTGACAAGACTTTATATATGGCTGAGGAAAGAAAAAAGTGAAAATGAAATAATAAACAGAAATATATATCTGAACACAGAATTATAGAGAATGTCAAGGGGAAATAAGAAAGCTTTCTTAATTGAGAAATGCAAAGAAATAGAAGAAAACAAGAGAATGAGAAAGACAAGAGATCACTTCAGAACAATTAGTGATATCAAGGTAGTTTCATTAAAAATGGGCATAAAAAAAGAAAAAAAGGAATGTAAACGAAGTAGAAGGGAATAAAAAGAGGTGGCAATAATATGCAAAAAAAAAAAAAAACTATCCAAGAAAGATCTTAACATCACTGATAACTACAAGAATCTTGCTTTTTATCTAGAGCCAGACATCTTAGGGAATAAAGTTAAAAGGGCTTTAGAAAGCATTATTAATAATAAAGTTAGTAGAGGTGATAGAATTCTAGCTGAACTATTCAAAATTCTAAAAGATGATGATGTTAACATGCTATGTCAGCAAATTTGGAAAGCTCAACAATGGCCATTAGATTGGAAAAGATCAGGTTATGTCCCAATCTTAAAGAAAGACAATGCTAAAGAATATTCAAATTACCAAATGATTGTGCTAATTTTCCATATCAGAAAGGTTTTGCTTAAGATTCTGCTAGTTAGCCTGCAAAAAATATGTGGACCAAAAATTACCAACAGAAAAGGCTGGTTTTTGAAGAGGCAGAGAAACTAAAGACTAAATTGCCAATATTTAATGGATTATGGAGAAAGTAAGGAAAGTTTGAAAATAGCTACTTTTGCTTTATTGACTGCACTAAAACCTTTGACTTTGTTCATGACAACAAAATGTGGGAGTCCTCAAAGAGATAGGAATACTGGATCATACTATTGTCTCCTGAGGAGCTAGTATGTGGGTCAAGAAGCAAGTTAGAATCAAACATGGAAAGCTGATTGGTTTAAGTTTGGGAAAGGAGGAAGGCTATATATTGTCACTGTATTTATTTCAATTGTATGCAAAATATATTATTTTAAATGCCAAATTAGATGAATCAAAAACTGGAATAAAAATTGCTGGGAGAAATATCAACAATCTCAGATATGCAGACTACCATTCTGTTGGTAGAAAAGGAATTAAGAAGCTTGAGGAGGGTGAAAGAGGAGAGTGTAAAACTTTCCTTGAAACTTAACATAAAAAAATCCTGAGATCTTGGCAATTAGTCCAATTACTTTCTGGCAAATAGAGAAAGAAATGGAAGAAGTCTCAGATTTTATGTTTTGGGGGTTCAAAGATCACTGCAGATTGTGATTGCAGCTATGGCATTAAAAAACACTTGCTCCTTATAAGGAAAGCTATATTAAATCTGGACAGCATAATGAAAAGTAGAGACATGACTTTGCCAGCAAAGGTCCTCATAGCCAAAACTTTTTTCCAGTAACAGTGTATGACTGTGAGAGTTGAACTATGAAGAAAGTTCCTCAAAACTAGTGCTTTTGAATTGTGGTGCTGGAGAAGATTTTTGAGTTCCTTCGACAAGAAGAAGATCGAATTAGTTTATACATACAGAAATTAATTCAGGCTATTCAGTGAAAGGCCGAATACTGAAAGTGAAATTTAAATATTTTGGCCCCATAATGAGAAGATGAAACTCATTCAAAAAGATTCAGTTTTGGGAAAGATTGAAGGCAAAAAGAAAAGGGATAGCAGAGGATGAGATAGATAGATAGTGTCAGGAAAACAGAGATCACAAAGTCAGACAAACTTTGAGAGATATTGGAGGACAAAAAGACCTAATGTACAGAGTTAGATATAACTAAGCAACAACAAGAAACTTGACCAGAATGGTCAACAATATAGAATATGAAGTTGAATATGTAAATTCAGAGAGGGAAAAGAGAATAGTTAAGCAAGTATAATTTTGATAGACTGAGTTCTTTGATAATTGTCAAGGTGGGTAATATGATAAAAATAGTTATCAATGGAAGTGACTATAGGAGCTAAAGCAACTTGGAGCTTCAAGAGAACTCAAAGAAAGCTAAAAAGACTAAAATCTTTTTTCTCTTCTCTTCTATTCTACCTCACCTCTCACACAGGGTAGGGCATTCATCTCCACCAATAGAGGAAGAATCCTATAACACTGGACTTTGGGACTAGGGTTACATAGAGAATAACATCTCTAAGAAGTCAACGCCTTTTGTCCATTTCCCATTTTCCAGGATTTAAATGCTTATTTTAAATGTGTCTTGGTAAAGTTGCTTTAATTAAGTTTTTAGCCAGTGAAAGCACATTTGACTGCTACAGCCCCAGCCCTGTCCCAACATATAATATGCTGAAACTAATTAAAACCAGAGACTAAGCATTAATCTTTTCCAGCCTCTTGTTGGTACCTTTAGAGATAAATTTTCCGCTTCCCTGCTTCTCATTCCTATTTTTTTTCATTCTTCCTTTTTTATTAGATAATTTAGAATATACTCTCAATTCTAGAGTTAATAAGGCAGACTCTCATTGGTAACATAGTAATCCTTTGTCACCAAGAATATATAAATTTCAGCCGTGAGAGGCTCCAGGGCTTCAACTGCAACAATTGATACCCATTTCCTTGTAGTCCCTGTGTGTTGCCTACTCACTATGGGCATGGAATCCACATGCCAAGACAGTTCTTACTAGTGGCTGTTTTCCTCCTCTCCTTGTGAGTCACAATAAAGTTTATTAAAACTCTATCTGCAAAACAAACAAACAAACAAACAAAAAACCAAAACCAAAAAAACAAACAAACCCTTCTCTCTGTGGGTTCTATATCTTAACCATAAAAATGTAGGGTCTTTCTTAGCTTCAGTTTTTTTTAAATCTGTAAGAAGAAAGATTAGACTAGATGATCTCTAATGTTTTGGCTGTCTTATATAATTATTCTAATTTGAAAGTTTTGACTTCTGTGTTTCAGACACTTTGTTATTTCTCTCTAAGTTTCATAAACTTTCAAAGTCACCTCTTCTCTGGATTTTTGTAACAACCTACTTATTAGTCTTTGTTCTACAAGTATAGCAACAGAAACCCTAAGGTCACCTCCACAACCACATTGATTTATTGGAATGTGACTTTTGTGGAGGAATAATGATAAAAAAGTGGTATTTGAGAAACATCCTAGCAGTTTATATAGTATAGATTGTGGAGGGGGGAAAACTAAAAGAAAAGAATCCATCATTGTAAAAAATTTTGGAAATCTAGAAAGGAGGTAATTATGAAGGTGTTGAGAACTCAACGAGAGTAGAGATAGTCAACCTGGTATAGGAAGACACTGTGGAACTGGTAGATATGATAATTTTTGGTTGTGGAAGGGACAATGAAAGACAGGTGAAAAAAGGAGGTAACTTCTAAAAAATTTTGGTTAAATTGGTAGTTATGAACTGACCAGATGATGCATTGACAGTAATGTAAGACAGGAAAGAATTGTTATTGAACTCAGTTGTTACCAATTAGCATTGTAAGTATAAATGTTCTATAAACTATTACAGGCACATCTTAAACAACAGAAAATATAGATTTGGGAGTCATCTGTGTGGAGGCACACTATTCTCATATTCTCCCTCAGAAATATTAAGAAATCATATTTAAAATTATCCTAGTCTAAAAGCTTTTAGACTTGTCTGAGAGAAAAGTCTTGTAACTCTTCTTAAACTTGATCAAGTCTAAAATAATGTCCTGCTCCCCTCTCTCTAGGGCCTTGAAGGAATTAAATTGGTGGTTTGGGCAAGGGTAAAGAACTCTTCAGTGATGCACATTCACTAGATTAGGATAATGAGCAAAAGTAAGAGATGTATTTGTTTGAGTTCATTTTTAACCAGATAAAAAGAAGTATCTTTAAAGAGAGTGGTCAAAAAGGGTTTGAATGGTTTTAAGAAACTGATTCTCCAGAGGTATATTGAAAATCATGATTATTGTTAGATTTGATGAAGACACTTGTTAACTGGATTGCTCTCTAAATCTCTGGAATCTTAATCTTGAGTGACATACAAATCATGATTTCAAAATGATTTGTTTGGAGAAATGTCTGAAGACATGAGTGGACCTTGTCAATTTGGATTGTCCTCTATTTCTAAGCAGGAAAATGCTTAGATTTAGGAATGATTGAAGGGAGAGGTCATACATTAAGTAATCAACAATAAAACGTTCACCAAACAAGTAAAAGCATTAGAAGTTGTTGCTGTTGTTGTTTTTTTAATTCAGTGACACAACATGCAATTAAATTTGCAAACTTACCAATATATAAAGGAGAATTTTCAGTTTGGGCAAAATCTTCTATATAGGAAATACCCAAAGGTTTGATGGGAGTTTCACCAATTCCACGTATTATATTTCCTACTAGTACATATAGCCACATTGATGATTTGACTTCATTTGTACACTCTGCAAGTCAAAAAGAAAAAGAAGAATCTGTGATAGAATTTTTGATGTTAATATTTTAAAAGTGACTACAACGCTTCTAAATTTTAAAATTTAAAAGTAAAAGATTTCAAGATTTATTCTATATGACTACAATACTTCTATTACTAATATTCCAGTGAAAGAAATGGGTCATTAGGCAATCGGATATAGAGCTTGGGAAAAAAATAACCTTATAAATCATCTTGTTATAAGATCATAGATTTAGAGCTGGAAGGGAACCTTAGAAGCTATTTAATCCAATCATTGTTTTAAAAGCGAGACAAGAGAGATCATCTCTATCTTTATTTCTCATTATCTCTATGACTATGTCTATGTATTTCTAGCTACATCTTTGTCTATGTATGTATCGATGTCAAGGTTTATATTTAGACTTAAAGAGATGAATAATGTTTATATTTAGACATAAATAGATAAATAGATAAGTATCTATTGGTAGATAGATAATAGATTAATTTTATTTATATGCATTATGCTATATACATATATATGCATATATATATACATATACAAATACACATATATATGTAGTGTAAATAAAAGGGCTAGGTTTCAAGCCCAGATCCTTTTACTCCAAATAGGCTCTTTCCACAATAATACCACCTCTGGTATATTTGTTCAAACAGAGAATGCTTCATAAGGAAGCCAAGGAAAGAAAGAACTGTCCTGATCTATTCTCATGAATGATTGAACATTTCTAGGAAACAAGGTATGTGTGTGAGGAAGTAGTGAGGTCAAGGTGACAGTCTCTTTCCTTGATGCTATTTATACATTTGTAACAATTAAATAAGTGGCTGTATGACCCAGTGAAGAGAAAGCTGATCTTGGAATTTAGCTCAACTTTCCCATCTCTCCCTCACACCCACTCTGGCTTTTGACCCCAGCCAAGTTGCTTAATCTTTTGTGTAAGTTTTAGGTTAGCTTTGTAAGGTATTTTAAGCATTATAGAGGATAATTCAACTACAACGCAATTAACACATTTCTAATTTATACAAAATTGTGGTCTTTGTAGAAAGACTATTAAAATCAGAGTAGTAATGTTTTAAATTAATTTTAACATTATAGTGAAAATTTTAAAAATTATTTTAAAAAACTATATCTATGATCTTTAGTATGGAGGGCTCACAGTAAAGGTTTTTCTCTGCAATGAAGATTATTTATTATAGGGATAATGTAGTCAGACCCATTTCGTGAGAGGTCTTCATAACAAAGTAATACACAATAAAGTAAAACTAATAATACAATGATGTCATTTGAGAGTAAATTTCATCATTTTGTTCCTATAGCATCCCCCCCACCTTTCTATTTTTTTTAAATCAAAAGAAATATCTTTGAAAATTATAATCTTAAAAAATGACCCAAGGCAATTTCAATAAACTTTAGATGGAAAATACCATCTGCATCTAGAAAGAGAACTATGGAACCTGAATGTGGGTAGAAGCATACTATTTTCATCTTTTTTTATTTGTTTTTTTTTATTTCTCATGGTTTTTCTCTTCAGTTCTGATTTTTCTTTCCCAATATGACCTATATGGGAATATGTTAAAAATGAATGTACATGTATAACCTATATCAGATTGTTTGTTAGAGTAGAAAATAGGAGAGTAAAGGAGGAAGGAAAAAATTGGAACTCAAAATCTAACAAAATAAATGTTGAAAGGCATCTTTATATGTAATAAGAAAAAATAATATACTATTAAAATAAAATTTAAAACATTAGATATCTACCTGGTCCTATCAATCTGGGCAGAATGAAATCAGTTTCAAGGTTGTTTTGAGAAATCAGATCTGTTCTAAGGTGTGCACTCTATTCTAAGGTATGTATATTGATTTCTGGTTCAGGACACAAGTAAAAAACTCTTCACTTTAAAGTGACCCTAAAACTGAGGAATGGCCAAAGAAATAAATGTCATAAAGCACTATCAAAATGAAGAAAATCTTGTTGATCTTTGTAATACAGACCTACTTGTACTTCCAAAGCCAATCTAGAAATTAGTTCAATGAGGAAGGAGTATGAGGTTTCCATTGGTCAGGGTAGCCTCCTTTAATACCTTTAATGGTATTATCTACCATTGGTGAACAAGCCATTTGGAAGTACTTGGTCATTAGAAGTTCTTGTCCCCATGCTATGGAAGCTTTGACAATTTACCATATAGCACACCATGGAGGGGCAGAAGGTAGCATTCATGATAGCTGGAGTTGGTAGTTTACTGGAGGGATTGACTGAACTGGACAATGATTATCAAGAGAACAGCAAGAAGAGAAAAAGGAGAAAAGTCACAAGGTGAAATAGGATTATCCTATAACTTCCTGATTCTCCCTTGTTGAAGCAGAAAGGAAATATAATTCAATTCCCTTGAATTTTTGAATCCTTGTCTCTTAAATAACTCACCTGTTTCTATAATAACTTGAATTGAGTCAGAAGTGGTCATGACTACTTGTTTAAACTTCTAAAAATTCTCTACTTCTTATCCTAAACATACCTTGATCTTCATATTTAGAACAAGTTTAGAGATTAGACAAGAATTGCTTTTATTAATTCATTAATGATTAAGATGTTAACTGTTAAGATATCTTCAATGATTGTTTCTCCTTTTTTCTAAGAAGAGAAGATTGTTTTTTCATTTGCTATAGCAGGAACCCATCATTTCATTAATAGAGGAAATTATATAGGAGGAAACTGCTTCCAACAAAGTACATAACCAACTACTCTGCAACTGTTGCCTGAAGGTGCTAACTTAAATGTTGTCCCAGGATCACAAAGCCAGTATGTATCAGAGATGAGACTCAAAACCAAGACTGCCTTTATACTACACTGTGTTTCTTCTACAAATTCACCTCGCTCACCAAATTACACATTTTAATTCAAGACATATTATTTCATTCAAAGGGCCCAGAGTACCAGCAAATTTCAAAGGCAATTATTCAAGAACACAGAAAATGGGGCACAAGGAAATGGACCACCTGATGAATCTTCTGTTGGTGTGATAATCTGAGTTTCCTTTCTTATGCACAGGAAATTATTTGAAGAGTTGGATGTCTTTGAAACTGTAGTCTCATATTCATATCTGTTTGAAAAGAAAATATTTTTATTTTAAGATGCTGATAAAAACAATATGAACATTAGCCAGATTACTAACTTTATCATTACTAGATAAATTTGGTAAATCTTACTTAAATCCAGTAAGGTATAAAAAATAAAATTTTCCACATTGCTTATCATCATGATAATAAGTTATAATTGATGGAAGCCTTTTGCTTAATGTAAATTTATATTTATCCTTTCCAGTTAACTTAGTACACAAGTTTCTGGATTCTCAACTTTGTGTATTTCCATAGCACATTTTCAACACCTTACTTACTTTATGGTATCATCTATACACTTTTAGATCATTTTACTTATTATTATCTAATGTTTAAATAATAATAGACAAATAATAAAATGATTTATGTAAAGTTAACAAGGAAGTTAAATCTACCAGAAAGAAAAAAAAAGATATCTTCATGTAGGCAACATAACACTATATTCTAAAGGTCCTGGAAATGCCAAAGAACTATGTAGTTTCACTTAATTCCTGAAAAGCATTGAATTAAAAAAAAACAAAAAACTTTTAATCCCATAATGGAAAAGGAGTTTAAGCATCATTCTACAAGTGAGAAAATTATATAACCATGAAATCTGAAGTGAAAGGGCCATCATTCTTCAAGATCGTGAAAAAGAAGTCATTCTAAGTCTCTTTCCAGTGGTTTTTCTACTTAAAACACTGTTTCTGCAAAAAGAAATCACAAACTTCATTTCTTAAAGGTGCAAAATATATTGAGTCATCAGACATTAAAATACTTACGGATCCATTAAGAAATGAGGTAATGACTGCAAAAAGCATCCGATGCCCATAGTCATGCACCCCATAGCAATCAACACAGGTCTATGCATTTTTGTTCCAAAGTAACTCACAAATACTATCAGCAAAAGATTCCCTAGGAAAAAGAACATGTGTTTCCATTTCTAAAGACAAAGTGTGATTTAAAATTAGACTCAGAGAATATCTTTTGAAAATGCAGTAATCTGAAGAAAAACAATAGCTTTGGAAAATCTAAATACTCTGAAATAATAGTGATTTATCAGTAAGCAAGAACTGATTAGGCTATTACTGTATGTTAGCCACTGTGCTAAGGACTAAGAAATGGAAGTCAAAAACAGTCCTTTCCCTCAACAAGTTCACTTTGAATTGTGGAGATGACAGAGAATGGTGCCTGGTGCATAATATATTTATCAATTGATTGATGTAAATGTCTAGTTTCATGGAAGATACAATACACAGAGTAGATGGGAAGTAATCTGAGAGTAAGGGCCCTAGTAACTGAGGCAACTTGGAAATGTATCCTGTAGAAGATAGGATTAGTGGACTTGGTTTTTAATCTTGCTTCTATAACTAATTAAATGAATGACATCAGACAAATGGTTTTATCTCACTTGAATAATTCTCTTTCTCTTGTATACTGTGAAAATAAAGGCAAAAACAAAAACATAAAAACTTCCCTACTTCATTGCATTGTTGTAAGGGTTGGGTATAATACAATTTGTTAAATACATTGAGAATTTTTTGCATATTTTTAAACAGGAAATAAAAGTGTGAAGATTTTTAGTACTGGGTCACTCTCTAATAAGACAATTCTCTGTCATTAGAACTCCTAGACTATAAACTATTTTATTCTGGGTCCTCCAGACTGTAGTGTTTATTTGCCAACAACTTTATTCCCCCCTCCCCAATATATTTATTATATTCATTGTTAGGGGTAGTTGGATAGCAGAATGGATAGAGCATTTGGCCTGGAGTTAGGAAGATATGAATTCAGTTCTGGTCTCATACACTTACTAATTGTGTTTTCTTGAGAAAATCATTCTTTTTTTTTTTTTTTTTTTTTTTGCTGCGGCAATTGTGTTTAAGTGACTTGCACAGGTCCTCCTGACTTCAGGGCTGGTGCTTTATCCACTGTGCCACCTAGCTGTCTCTTGAGAAAATCATTTATTATTTGTCTGACTCAGTTTCCTCAGTTGAAAAATGGATATAATAATATCACCTACTTCTCAGAATCGTTAAGAGGATCAAATGAGGCTACATTTGTATAGCATTTAGCATGGTGCCTGGCACATAAGAGGTTCTTAATAAAACATATTCTCTTCTCTACTTAAGCAATGGTAGGCTAACTTTGCTCTCAACTTAAGGTTGTCAGCACAACCTGAGAAATAGTAAAATTTGAAAAAGAAATTAAAAAAAAATATGGACACGAGCACTTAGGAATAAGCTTATTGACAGTAGGAACTGCGACTTTTCCATATTTGTATACTCCACAGGTCCTAGCATAGATCTTCATCTTAACATTAATTACTGTATACTTATTGAATTAATGAACAAAGAGATGAATGAATAACTAAAGGCATTCAAAGTGGAATGAGGCTGCTTCAAAAATAATTAATTCCTCATAAGTTTAGATATTCTAGTAGAGATAAACTCATGGCTTATTAAGAATCTAGCATCAGAAATCTTTGAGTTTCAAGGAGCCTCTGAAATCTAAGTGCCAGTCCCATCTATATTTAAATAAGAATCAACATAAAAATCTACCCAACACAGAATCATTGATCCTCTGCATAAGAACCCCAAATGGTAAAAAGCTATTATATCCTGAAGTAGCCCATTCTACTTTTACATATCTTAAATTGTTGGGATTCTTTTTTCATATTAAATCTAAAGATAGTTTTTTTTCCACTTCATACCCCTGATTATGCTATGAAGAATGAAAGGGAGATAGTATGGAATATTAGAAAGGGAAATTAATTTTAGAGAAAATTAGAAAAACAATTTTCTAAATTTTTTAAAGTTATAATCCAATCAAATTATAAAAGACAGCAAGGTTCTCCATATCAGATGATGAGAAGCAACATGATACGGTGACTAGAAGAGTAACTTAGTGCCAGCAAAATTTGGGTTCAAGTCCTATCTCAAATACATATTGGTTGCAAGAACTCTGGGCAATTCACTTAAATTCTTAGTACCCAAGGTAATTCCTGGATAATCATGTCATTCTTTTAAGTATCTTTAGTCTCTCGTTTACTACTATCTATTTGCCATCTACATTTGTTAGTCAAGTTGCCTAAACCTTCTCAATATGTGCCAGCCCTTCCAACTACTATCCCATCTTTCTCCTCATCACTGATAAACTTCTCAAAAAAGTTGTCTATGCTCAATACTACTACTTCACTATCTTTTCTTTCTTCAGTCTTCCAATATGACTTCTGTCTCCAACATTCTACTGAAATCGATCTTTTCTAAAGTCACACATTACCTCCTCATGACCAATTATAAGCCCAGTCTTTACCTTCTCTGTAGTTTTTTAACACTGATGAATGATTGGTTAACTTTCTGTGTTAATTCCCTACTCCAATGAAATCATAGATCTGAATATTCTATTCCCTTAAAATAAAAAAAGAAATTATTATATTACTTGAAATATAATCTATTACTCAGTCTAGACAGTTGATATATTGTGGGGAAGGGAGCCTAAACTTCTGATTTTAGTAGGATAGGGAACCTCCCATAAGAACATTCCTTCTATTTGCACTGCATTGCAATTTATAGCCTCAGAGAGTTACCTGGTCATTGAGTGATTGTGACTTACCTAGGATCAGCTAGCTAATATATTTTCTTGCCTCTGTTTTCAGCTCTCTAGTCACTTTGCCAAGGTTACCCTTCATACTCAATTACATGCCAACAAAGGTGGGAATTTAAAAGAAATGGATAAATATGTCTCAAAATCTAAAATCCTCAAATTAGTCGAATAGAAAATAGAGCTCTAACCAATTTTTTGCAAATTTTGGTACTATTGCAGCAGTATGACCAAAATAGAACCAAGGTAGATCAACTGGCATATTCAGTACTTTTAAGAATACTTTGTTTTGAAATAAATTACCAATATAATTAGAGAGAAAATTCATCTTAAACTTACCTCCCTAAGCAGATCTTGAAGACAGGTATATGGCAAAGATTTAAAGATACTTTATGTCCACTCTAAATAAATAATAGTTAATATTGTAAACACAAATAATTACCTATTTCAAAACTTCCATTAATAAGTCCAACCAGAGTTGTTGAGAGATTAAATTGCCTTTCCAGTTGTGTAAGGATGGAATTTAGAAAAGATCCAGACAATGTTTTGGAGATATAAGCACATGTCAATGCCAATAGAAACATCTGGGGAAAAATAAGGGGAAATAAATATTGTTTTCATATAAATGGTAAGTTTTTTTTAATGTATTGATTTTTATAATTTAGTTATAAATAAAGTTGATTTCCTTAGAATGAATGAATACTATTTCCTTATTAAGCCAGATTTGAACTCAGAAAGTAGAGTCTTCCTAACTTCAGGCCTGGCACTCTATCCACTGTGCCATCTAGCTGTCCACAAGTAATAATAATAACTAGCATTTGTACAACATTTACTATGTGCTAGCCATTGTACTATGAGATTTACAAATATTATTTTAGGTAATCCTCACAACAACTCTGGGTGGTAGGTGTTATTTATCTCCATTTTACAGCTCAGAAAACTGAAGAAAACAGAATTTAAGCAACTTGTGTAGGTTTACCCATTTATTTTATTTTATTTTTTTAGCAATGTCAATTGTCTCTCTTTTTTTTAAGCTTTTTATTTGTATGTCATATGTATGGGTAGTTCCCCAACCTTAATCTTTATAAAGCTTTCCAATACAAATTTTACCCCCAGTCTCCTCCCCTCCCCTAGATGGCAGGAAGTCCACTACATGTTAATAATGTTGAAATGCTTGAGAAGTTATGCAAGAAAAATCCTATCTACAAGAAAAAAAAACAATCAGAGAAAGGCAACAAAATGCAAGCAAATGTCAATAGAGATCATGAAAATGTTACGTTGTGGTCCATATTTCATGTCCCTCTTTCTGGTTGTATATGGTTTTCTTCAGTGAACAACTGGAACTAGTTTGAGACAATTCTTTATTGCACAGAGCCATGTCCATCAGAATTGATCATCATGTAATACTGTTGTTGCTGTGCATGATGATCTCCTGGTTCTGCTCGTTTCACTCAGCATCAGTTCATGCAAGTCCCTCCAGGCTTCTCTGAAATCGTCCTGCTGGTCGTTTCTTACAGAGCAATAATATTCCATAACATTCATATACCATAATTTATTCAGCCACTCTCCAATTGATGGGCATCCCTTCAGTTTCCAGTTTCTAGCCACTACAAAAAGGGCTGCCACAAACATTCTTGCACATGTGGGTCCCTTTCCCTCCTTTAAGATCTCTTTGGGATATAGGCCCAGTAGAAACATTGCTGGGTCAAAGGGTATGCACAGTTTGACAACTTTTTGAGCATAGCTCCAAATTGCTCTCCAGAATGGTTGGATCCGTTCACGGTTCCACCAACAATGTATTAGTGTCCCAGCCCTCCCACATCCCCTCCAACATTCATCGTTATCTTTTCCTGTCATTTTAGCCAATCTGACAGGTGTGTAGTAGTATCTCAGAGTTGTCTTAATTTGCATTTCTCTGATCAATAGTGATTTGGAGCAACTTTTCCTATGACTAGAGATGGTTTTAATTTCATCATCTGAAAATTGTCTGTTCATATCCCTTGACCACTTATCTATTGAAGAGTGGCTTGAATTCTTATATATATGAGACAATTCTCTATATATTTTAGAAATGAGGCCTTTATCAGAACCATTAAATGTAAAGATGATTTCCCAATTTGATGCTTCCCTCCTAATCTTGTCTGCATTTGTTTTGTTTGTACAGAAACTTTTTAACTTAATATAGTCAAAATTATCCATCTGGTGTTCAATTAGAAGTTCCAAGTCTTCTTTGGACATAAATTTGTTCCATCTCCACAGGTCTGAGAGATAAACTATATTACGTTCCTCTAACTTGCTTACAAAGTCCCTCTTTATATCTAGATCATGAACCCATTTAGATCTTATCTTGGTATGTGGTGTTAGGTATGGGTCAAGCCCTAATTTCTTCCACACTAGTTTCCAATTTTCCCAGCAGTTTTTGCCAAATAGAGAGTATTTATCCCAAAAGCTGTGGTCTTTGGGTTTATCAAACACTAGATTGTTAAGGTTAATGCCTAGGTTGTCCTGATAACCTATCCTGTGCCACTGATCGACTGCTCTATTTCT
Organism: Myrmecobius fasciatus; assembly: GCA_023553655.1. NCBI lineage: Eukaryota > Metazoa > Chordata > Mammalia > Dasyuromorphia > Myrmecobiidae > Myrmecobius > Myrmecobius fasciatus. The sequence continues at coordinate 146,817 of JAJPUD010001198.1, read as the reverse complement.
TATCCAGTACCAAACGGTTTTGATGACTGCTGCTTTATAATATAGTTTTAGATCTGGTACAGCAAGGCCACCTTCATCTGCCTTTTTTTTCATTAATCCCCTTGAAATCCTTGACCTTTTGTTCTTCCAAATGAACTTTGATACTGTTTTTTCTAGATCTGTAAAATAATTTCTTGGGAGTTTGATTGGTATGGCACTAAATAAGTAGATTAGTTTAGGTAGTATTGTCATTTTTATTATGTTCGCTCTGCCTACCCATGAGCACTTAATATTTTTCCAATTGATTAGGTCTGATTTGATTTGTGTGGAAAGTGTTTTGTAATTTAGTTCGTATAGTTTCTGACTTTTCCTTGGCAGATAGATTCCCAAATACTTTATCCTATCATCTGCTATTTGGAATGGAATTTCTTTTTGTATCTCCTGCTGCTGAACTTTGTTGGTAATATATAAAAATGCTGATGATTTATGTGGATTAATTTTGAATCCTGCCACTTTGCCAAAGTTGTGAATTGTTTCTAGTAGTTTTTTAGTTGAATCTCTAGGGTTCTCTAAGTATACCATCATGTCATCTGCAAAGAGTGATAATTTGGTTTCTTCATTACCTACTCTGATTCCTTTTATCTCTTTTTCTTCTCTTATTGCTAAAGCTAACATTTCTAATACAATATTAAATAGTAATGGTGACAGTGGGCAGCCTTGTTTCACTCCTGATCTTATTGGGAATGGTTTTAGTTTGTCTCCATTACATATGATGCTTGCTGATGGTTTTAAATAGATGCTACTAATCATTTTAAGGAAACACCCATTTATTCCTATACTCTCTAGTGTTTTTAATAGGAAAGGGTGTTGGATTTTGTCAAAGGCTTTTTCTGCATCTATTGAGATAATCATATTGTTTTTGTTAATTTGATTATTAATATAATTAATTATGCTGATAGTTTTCCTAATATTGAACCAGCCCTGCATCCCTGGTATAAATCCTACTTGGTCATAGTGTACTATCCTGGGGATGACTTTCTGTAATCTCATTGCTAATATCTTATTTAAAATTTTTGCATCAATATTCATCAGGGAAATGGGTCTATAGTTTTCTTTCTCTGTTTTCACCCTACCTGGTTTAGCTATCAGCACCATATCTGTCTCATAGAAGGAATTTGGCAATATACCTTTTGTCCCTAATTTCTCAAATAGTTTGTGTAGTATTGGAATCAATTGTTCTTTGAATGTTTGGTAGAATTCACATGTAAATCCATCTGGCCTTGGAGATTTTTTCTTAGGGAGTTGGTTAATGGCTTGTTCTATTTCTTTTTCTAATATGGGATTATTTAAATAATTTATATCTTCTTCTGTTAACCTCAGCAATCTATATTTTTGTAAATATTCCTCCATTTCATTCAGATTATCAAACTTACTGGCATAAAGTTGGGCAAAGTAACTCCTAATTATTGCTTTAATTTCCTCTTCATTGGAGGAAAGTTCTCCCTTATCATTCTTGAGACTAACAATTTGATTTTCCTCTTTCCTTTTTCTTATCAAATTAACTAAAGGCTTATCTATTTTGTTGGTTTTTTCATAGAACCAACTCTAAATTTTATTTATTAACTCAATAGTTTTCTTATTTTCGATTTTATTAATTTCTCCTTTTACTTTTAGAATTTCCAATTTGGTATTTAATTGAGGGTTTTTAATTTGTTCTTTTTCTAGTTTTTTTAATAATAAGCCCAATTCATTGATCTTTTCTTTCTCTATTTTATGCAAGTAAGCATCTAGAGATATAAAATTGCCCCTTATAACCGCTTTGGCCGTATCCCACAAATTTTGGTAAGTTGTCTCCTTATTGTCATTCTCCTGGATGAAATTATTGATTGTGTCTATGATTTGCTCTTTCATCCATTCATTCTTCAGGATTAGATTATTTAATTTCCAATTACCTTTTGGTTTATTTTCTCCTGGCCTTATATTGCATGTGTTTTTTATTGCATCATGATCTGAAAAGGATGCATTTACTATTTCTGCCTTTCTGCATTTGATTTTGAGGTTTTTATGCCCTAACACATGGTCAATTTTTGTATAGGTTCCATGGACTGCTGAGAAAAAAGTAAACTCTCTACTGTCTCCATTCAACTTTCTCCATAGATCTATCATACCTAACTTTTCTAACAATTGGTTTATCTCCCTAGTTTCTTTCTTGTTTATTTTGTAGTTTGATTTATCTAATTCTGAGAGAGCAAGGTTGAGATCCCCCACTAGTATCGTTTGGCTGTCTATTTCTTCTTGCATCTCTCTTAATTTCTCCCCTAGGAATTTGTGTGCTATTGCACTTGGTGCATCTATGGTACCCTTTAATAAAATATAGTTTCCTTCCTTATCTCCTTTGATTAGATCTATCTTGGCTTTTACTTGATCTGAGATAAGGATTGCTATAGGGTTACCCATTTAGCAAGTATCTGACTTGGGATTTTAATTCAGGCTTTCCTGACCACAGGTACACCCCTACATGACCTAATTACCTATCTACTATACTCTTTCTCTCTGTGTAACACCACTGCTTAAGGAGGAGAAAACTCATTATTTCATATCATTGCCATAAGAGACTATTGATCATATTTAGTAATATTTTAATTCTATCTCATATCTAACAACCATTTCCAGAAGCATTTTTGATCTCTGTTTCAGTGTAGCATTTTTTTAAAAGCATCAGTTGATGAAATGGGGCTCTAGGTCAATTTTCTAGTCAAATGCAAATTCATCCAAAGAAATTACATGATCCTGCATTGCTGTTGAAACTTGGGTCATTTAAGCAAATAAACTAGCTACATTGGCCCACAATTTATATTTACATTTAAGTAAATCTGTAAAACTCAGAATGTAGGTACTCTTTCCAGTGATTCAAATCACACCCCATCCATGACTTGTGACTTTTGTTCATGTATCAAATGACCTTCTTGTCTAAATTATTTGGAAAATTTGGTTTCATACCACTTACAGTGCCACCAACTCATATAGATTTTTCCAAATGTTATTATTAACATATGTCCAGTGGAAAAATATATATAAAATGTATGTGTATACATATACATATATGTAATATGTATATGTATAATGATTTAATTATCTTCTTTGCTCCAGATTAAAACTTTTTATTTGCATTAGTGATCAAAACAGATATTTTGGCATAAAATTAATGGTGCAATATTGAATTTGAGATCACTTTCTATGAATAAATAGATTTTCCTTGAGATTTAACAAAACAAAAATCAAAGTGTTTTAAAAGACATTTTATGAGTATATATACATACATACATATATATGTTATCTATCTATAGCATAAGTATATAGTATATAGATATATAAATCTTCACATGCAAAACAGTGATAAACACTCCAGTTTTGTTGTAGTTGTTATTTAAATATTTATCTTAATTCTCCATTTCTCTTTGTTATATATAGATTTTTCTTACCTATACCTGAAGGATAGCAAGCAATCATTTCAGAAAAAGCATAGTATCAAGTTAGCAACCATTTCTATTCAATAGTTGTCAAGAATTCAGAAAAATATCTGGATAATACCAATAAAAAGAAAAGACAGTTTAATTTGGATGTGGTTAGGAACAGGAGGAAAAGTGTCTGCAAAGTCAAATACTGAGGACTGCCATGGAAACAAAAATATCATGAGAATCGACATTTTGATGGTAAAAATTAACATACTGTCAAATATAGGTAAAGCACTTGTACTAAATTATTGTAGAGAATTATAACTATATGAACAATATGCTACTGTCTCATGCTGCCACCCTTTCAAAACAGAACAAACAGAAAAAAACAAACAAACCAAAACCCTACACTGCATCAAAATGTGAACCTGATAGTCTAAAGTGTAACATTTTAAAAATGAGATCATAGAATCCAATATTTTCTATAGAATGATGATTCTCCCATGAAATCATTCACTTGTTTCTAAATTAAATAAAAATTTCCATACTTTTTGAATGGTTCCCTAGTCCAACTATTTTTGACAAAAATCTTTGTAATAATAGTGCCACACAGAGGCACCTAAATTTACAAAGTAATGTCTTGTTCCTTTGAAACAAACAGTGACTATATAATTTGTAACTTCTATTAGATAAACCAACCAAATAAAAGTAATTTCACAGTTACTTCAAATTGCTACATATATGCTCACATATAATTTCATAGATTCCATACCTTTATCTTGGAAAGACATTTTAATTGGTGGGTTGCAATCTGTTTATCAGTTTCTCTCATGTTCTTCCAAGTGCACCTGAATGTTTATTTCTTGACAGTTCTTAACATTGACCTTTTAAAAACAATAAAAACAAAGTGACATTCAAAGACATTATTTACTCTAGGAATTCTTAGAGGTTGGATTATTTGATCTAAATTATTTGAATATACTGCAAAAAATACTTACAGTAGTGTTAATGAGAGTGTAGATAATGATATTGCTAGGGAAGACTTATCAATATAAACTTTTCTATTGAAAAATGGCCAAGTTAAAGGCACTGTTGATTATTTTTTTTAATGATAGTAAGAATGTTGACTAACTTGCCAGAACCCAATAACGAAAAAAAAAACAACCCCCCAACAAACCTCCTCCCACCTCCAAAATAAACCCCAAAATCCAAAATTTGAAAATTATAAAACCTGATCTAAAGGAAGTTCTTGATATCTTCAGCCAAAAACAAATGCAACTGAATGTGAACTTTATGGACAAAGATTTGAAAACAACCAACCGAAAAAAAAACCCAACACCCAGTTCTTAGGAAATTAAATATTAAACTGTTTTTGCTGAAAGCTCTTTCAGTAATCTTAGTAAGCCTTAACAATCTCTATTTGGGCAAAATCCAAATTCAAGTTTTTTGAGTTCCAGGGCTTCTTTAGAATCTGAGGAGGGAAAATGAATTCTGGGGAACTTCTGATGCAAGGAAACAATGAAACATGGAATGTTAATAATCAGACTAGACTGAGTAAAACTGTTAAGTAATGTTTAGATCCAAGAAAAAACTTTCAAATTGCAAGTCAGGAGAAATGGATTATGGGAAGGTCAAATTATACTGGTGGAGAATAATGGGACAAAAAAGAGAAAGAGTGGGAAGAAAACAGAAGGAACCAGATCTTTCTGAAAAAAAAATGTCCAAAGGGACATACCTACCTTCAAGAGACTTACATCATCCACATCATGTTTGCTCTGGAGTTATCTTTTGGATCTATATCTATATTTGTTTATCCTGCACAGCACCTTAGCCTTGAAAGAGTCAGCTCATGAAAATATATGTATAAGAGTGTATACTTCAGTAAAAATCCTAGCAGTGTTCAACTGATCCCTCTTCAAAGTCTTTGCCTATGAATCTAGGGCACTGGAATGGATCAAAGCCAATGTTTTTCACTTTGACAATATTTCTTTGAGTAGGACCTTTCAAAGTAGCCAAGAGAACCAGTTTTAATTTATTTAAATGCACTGAGTGCAGCCTATTAAAAGTGTGATTCTGAAGGGCTTTAGTATAATCAACCTTCTTTGAACTTGATAACTGCCCAATTCCGGTTCTTACATGAATGAAGGTTAGTTAATTTTCTAAATACTTACTGAGTACTTACTCATTCCTTCCTTCTTTCAGTTGTTCAATTAACATTTATAATGTATTTTTTGGGTGCTGGGGAGCTATAAAAATAAGACATGCTCCTCTTCTTCAAAGAATTTTAAATCTTGGAAAGACAGACAGTAATTATAGCTTAAAGTAGAATCATAGGGGGATAAAAGAAAGAAAAAATCATTTAAATAGTGTAATGGTGTCCAGAGCATGCTCAGACTCCATCAGCTAAGAGGGAGTTTTCATGCAGATGATTATATCTTAACAAACTGATGGTGCCTGAACTTTTGCTGGCTCCTCCTCCTTGTTTCCAACTCTTACCTGCCTCAAAAACTTACTGTTCTAGACAAATGGATAGGGATACATTTTGAACACCATATCCATATTCTTAATCAATTCCCAAATAGTCTTCGGGGACTCTGGGCAGGCCTAAGTAGATGCCATCTTAGCAAGCTAATGGGGTCTGCACCTGGACTTAGTGAATAATTTCCCTTCTCCTATTCAACTCAATGAAGCATATGTCCTGCTGTGGACACCCTAGATAAGAGATGGGAATCTGCTGCTCCCTTAATCTTTTTAAATTACCAGTTACTTCCTTCTGACTGCTAGCATCAGACAAAGTGAGTGTGCTTCCAGAACTTCCTACTAATTTTTTATGGCCACAAATAGTTTATTCATTGTTTTTAGGCCAGTAGAAGTAAGGGGGAGGGAGACAGACAGAGAGACAGAGAGGGACAGAGAGACAGAAAGACAGAGAGACAGAGAGACAGAGAGACAGACAGAGACAGAGAATCAGAGACAGAGGCAGAGAGAGACAGAGAAAGATAGAGAAAGAGAGACAGAGACAGAGAGACAGAGACAGAGAGAGAAAGACAGAGAGGGAGAGAGGGAGAGAGAGAGAGAAAGACATATATATATATATATATATATATATATATATATATAGAGAGAGAGAGAGAGAGAGAGAGAGAGAGAGAGAGAGAGAAGCTGAGCAACAGAGAGAGAGAGAGAGAGACAGAGAGAGAGAGAAAGACACAGAGAGAGAGACAGACACAGAGAGAGAAAGACACACACAGAGAAAGACAGAGGGGGGAAGAGAGCCTCCCTAGTTTTCCAGATTAATTAAATAGGTCTCACATTGTCCCTTTCTAATTCCTTGTATCCTCTCATGCCTGAAAGTGTTGTTGGAAGAAATAGAAGATGGAAAAAGATGGTTGAAGAAAATAGAAAAAGATATAATGGAAGAAGAACTGATTATGTTGTGGTTAACAACTTTCTGATATAGTCAGACAAATGTAAAATGCTTTCAAGAGCATTTTTCCTCATCATTTATACTTTTATTGCATGTAACATTTTTATTTCCTTCATTTGAGAAGTCCTGTCTACTGATTAATAGCTTATAATTATATTGAATTGTTTCTATCCATCTTAGATTGAATTGCTTTCTAACACAGTTTTCTTTCTTTTTTTATTAAAGATTTTTATTTTTCAAAACATATGCATGCACAATTCTTTAACATTAACCCTTCAAAAACCTTGTGTTCCAATTTTCCATCCCTTCCCCCATGCCCTCCCCTAGATGGCAAGTAGTCCAATATATGTTAAACATGGTAGAAATATATGTGAAATCCAATATATGCATACATATTTATACAATTATTGTGCTGCACAAGAAAAATCAAATAAAACCAGTAAAAAAATGAAGCAGCAGAATAAAATGCAAACAATAATGAAAACAGTGAAAATGCTGTATTGTGAACCACATTCAATTCTCACAGTGCTCTCTCTGGGTGTATATGGCTCTCTTCATCACTGAACAATTGGAACTGGTTTGAATCATCTTAGAATTGATCCTCAGAATTGATCATCCTATAATCTTGTTGTTGCCATATATAATGATCTCCTGGTTCTACTCATTTCACTTAGCATCAGTTCATGCAAGTTACAGATTTCTTTCTTTTGCAGATCCTCTCTCCTTTCCAACTCCAAGTGCCATTTATAAAAAATTTAAGGGATTTTTCAAGGGCAACTTGAATATAGGGGATTTTAGCCAAAAATAATGATTTTAGAACTTAACTGGGAAACTACATCTATCTCCCTTTCCATACCATCTACTGATCTGACAAATTGAGTCATTTCACATGACAGTCTTCTTTCAACTATTTTAGTTTCTATTTCATTACTCAGTCTTCTCATTCAGGCTAAACATCACCAGTTCCTTCCATCTATCATCATATTACATGCTTTTAAAAACAAATATCTTGGTCATAATGGTTGCTGTTTCCTTAATATGTTCAAAGTTGTTCATTAATTTCCTAAAGTATGGTGATGGGAAGTGAACATTGCTTCAAATATGGCTTAGCCATTTCAAAATACTGTAGAACTCATACTTATTACTGTATTAGTCCTGTCTTGTAAATCCTTATTTGGAAATAATGTGAGCTGTTTTGGATCTGTACTACTGTTTGACACATAAAACTTGAGATTTTCCTGGCTTCAGGTGTCAACTTCTAAAGACTGAATTATTTTCTTCTTTTCCTGGAGTTTTCTCATTCAGAAGACTTATATGCTTCTCATTCTTTGAGATCAGTTGTGTATGGATCTCCTGATGCACCCCTACTTAGAATTTCTGACTTTCATATTTCTGGCTTCATGAGAATGGGCTGTAGAGATGTACCTGGTATATCTCAAGAGAGTCCATAGGCTTTTTGGACTTATGAGATCAGGTTGATTTCAGTTGCTTTCCCTCAGTCTCAAATACAGTGCATCCATGTTCAGAATACCCACAAACTTCAAGATATCTATAATTGTTTTTCCTGTCCTTTGCCTCCCCTATTGGCACCTCTTTTCAAGTGCCTATAGAATTCTGGCTATTTTTTGGGGCAGGTTTTGGGCTAAAGATAGGAAATTGCTTCAGTATTTCTTTGGTGTTTTTGATTGTAGTTTTTTCTAGTGCTATTATGTGTGTATGTGTGTGTGTATGTGTGTAAAAATACATACACTCACATATAGATAGAAAGATATACATATATTTATTAGGTTGTACACAAGAATAGAGTTGCTTTATGACCTTTCTTTAACTGAAAAGTCTCTCTTTTGTCCTTACAATTCAAACATTTATTAGGGCAGTATTCTATATCTGGACAAAGAAAGATTTAAAAGGTAAGTAGTGTCCAGTTTATAGGAGGTTATAAATAGCAGTTGCTGAAGATATCACCATTCTACCAGTTATCAAGATTCTCATCCTTAACCTTTCCTTCCCAATATCCAATCAATGATCAAGTCTTGTTCACTATGTTTTTTTCCAACAGATCTTACAGGTACACATGCATAATATATACTCATGTCTACACATATCTACAAAAATATCTATGTCTTATGTGCATATATTTGGGTTTGATATGGATAAAATTAGATTGATTTATAAACTTACTATGTATGTATCTAGATGTGTATATATTTAATCTAAATCTATTATTTAACCATCTACCTACCTCTAATCAGATCTAATCTAAGTTATTTAATTGACTACTATGCAAAAAGTATTGAGGCAAGTCATGGGAATGCATAGAGAAAAAATAGATAACTAAAAGTTGTTTTTAATCCTTTCCTTTCCTTTGTACTCCAATATTGAATCAGTGATTGTCTTGTGTATTCTGTTTCTGCAACTTATTTTGAAAGGCACACAAACACATGCATGTATATACACATATACAGCTTATATGCACACATGTGGACTGGATATATAATAGTCTACCTATCAAACTATCATTTAATTACTTATCTATCTATATTTGATTTGATCCAATCTCATAAATATTTGTTTAGTGCTTAGTGTGGGAAAAGTATTTTGCTAGCACAACAAAGACAAAATTAACAATAGCTCCTGCCCCATAGAAGCTTATTTTCAACAAAGGTTTATGGTGTATGAACAGTAAACAGAAGAGTATATAAAAATGATTCTGTCTTTAGCAGAAACAGAAATTTTGGAAGAAAAATGGATTTCAGGATGAAAACAATGACTTCTGTTTTACACATGTTATTTTTTTTCTTACTTTATTAAAACTTTTTATTTTCAAAAAATATGCATGGGTAATTTTTTAACATAAACCCTGCAAAACTTTGTGTTCCAATCCCCACCCCCCATCTTTTCACCCTCTCTCCTAGATAGCAAGCAATCCAATATAGGTTAAACATGATAAAAATATATGTTAAATTCAATACATATTTATGCAATTATCTTGCTGCAAAAGACAAATCAAATTAAAAAAGAAAAAAATTGAGAAAGAAAATAAAATGCAAACAAACAAAAAGACTAAAAAATGCTATGTTTTGATCCATATTCAGTTCCCACAGTTCTCTCTTTGGGTGTATGCAGATGGCTCTTCACCACAAGATCATTGGAACTGGCCCGAATCATCTCATTATTTAAAAGAGCCATCAGAATAGATCATTGTATAATCTTCTTGTTGCCATGTATAATGATTTCCTGATTCTGCTCTTAGCATCAGTTCATGTAAGTCTCTCCAGACCTCTCTGAAATCATCTTGTGGAACATTTCTTATAGAAAATAATATTCCATAACATTCATATATCAAAACTTATTCAGCCATTCTCTAACTAATCAGCATCCACTCAATTCCCACTTCCTTCACTTGTTACTTCAAAAAGGGCTGCCACAAACATTGTTTGCACATGTGGGTCTTTTCCCCACCTTTAAGATCTCTTTGGAATATAAGCCTAGTAGAAACACTGCTGGATCAAAGAGTATGCACATTTTGATAGCCCTTTGGGCATAGTTCCAAATTGCTCTCTAGAATGGTTGGATCAGTTCATAACTCCACAAACAATGTATTAGTGTTCCACTTTTCCCATATCCCTCCAATATTTGTCATTATCTTTTCCTGCCATTTTAGCCAATCTGAGAAGTGTGTAGTGGTACCTCAGAGTTGTCTTAATTTGCATTTCTCTGATCAATTGTTATTTGGAGCACCTTTTCATATGACTAGAAATGGTTTTAATTTCTTCATCTGAAAATTGTCTGTTCATATCCTTTGACCATTTATCAATTGGAGAATGGCTTGAATTCTTATAAATTTGAGTCAATTCTCTCTATATTTTAGAAATGAGGCCTTATCAGAACTTCTGAATATAAAAATATTTTCCCAGTTTATTGTTTCCCTTCTAATCTTGTCTGCATTGGTTTTATTTGTACAAAATCTTTTTAACTTAATATAATCAAAATTATCTATTTTGCTTTCAATAATGAACTCCAGTTTTTCTTTGGCCACAAATTCTTTACTTCTCCACAGATCCGAGAGTAAACTATCCTCTGTTCTTCTAAATTGCTTATAATATCACTCTTTATGCCTAAATCATGAACCCATTTTGACTTTATTTTGGTATATGGTATTAGGTGTGGGTCAATGCCTACTTTCTGCCATACTAGTTTCCAATTTTCCCATCAGTTTTTGTCAAATAGTGAGTTTTTATCACAAAAGCTGGGGTCTTTGAGTTTGTCAAACACTAGATTGCTATAGCCACTGACTATTTTGTCCTGTGAACCTAACCTATTCCACTGATTGACTACTCTATTTCTTAGCCAGCACCAAATGGTTTTGATGATCGATGCTTTGTAATATAGTTTTAGGTCTGGCACAGCCGGCCACCTTCATTTGCACTTTTTTCACTAATTGCTTTGAAATTCTTGACCTTTGTTCTTCCAGATGAACTTTGTTATTATTTTTTCTAGATCTGTAAAATAATTTCTTGGGACTTTGATTGGGATTGCACTGAATAAGTAGAATAATTTAGGTAGTATTGTCATTTTCATTACAATTGCTTGGCTTACTCATGAACATTTGATATTTTTTCCAGTTGATTAGATCTGACTTTATTTGTGTGGGAAGTGTTTTGTAATTGTGTTCATATAGTTTCTGACTTTGTTTTAGCAGATAAACACCCAAATATTTTATATTACTGACAGTTATTTTAAATGGAATGTCTCTTTGTATCTCTCGCTTCTGGATTTAGTTGTTAATATATAAAATGTTGATGACTTACGTGGATTTATTTTGTATTCTGCAACTTTGCTAAAGTTGTGAATTGTTTCAATATTTTTTTTAGTTGATTCTCTAGGGTTCTCTAAGTATATCTTCATATCATCTGCAAAGAATGATAATTTGGTTTCCTCATTATCAACTCTAATTCCTTTATTTTACCAATATGTATATTGTGGGCTTATACTGCAGGAGACTTTGTGAGGGACTCTGGAAAGTTGTAGGAAGCAATTGGTTGGATTGCTTTGGGGAAATGGTTCAATGCTTTAATTATTTGCAATGTTTTCTGACTCAAAGATATCTCTTGAATATCAGTATTTTTATAATGTTATATTACAATGCTGCACATCATGTAGCCCCATGATATTGAAAGCATTAAGATTACTAATAATTCAAAAAAGGGGGGGTAGAATGATGGGGAGCTTCTGTATATATAAGCTATTAAACTGCCAGGCACTTCAGAGAGGGATATAGGAGAGGACTCTGCTTTATCTAGCTCTAGGACTTTTCTTTGTTTACAGAAAATCACACGCTAATCCCATTTTGGAGATTGCAGTGGAAAGCAAATTTGAGAGACTTTCCTTTCTCCAACTCTAAATGGCACCAAAGAGCAATGAATTCCATTGCTTTTCACATACCTTCAAGAATTAATTCTCAGCCAGAGAGCTTCTGCAGCTGCTCCAGCTTTTACTTTGGCCAATGAACAAAACAAAATTTTCTTCTAATCAGCAAAGGCAAAAGCAACTGAAGACTCACATGTCCTTTGCCTTCTTCCAATTTCATTGACGCCACGTCTGCTCCTTTTTCTATCTCATGCTATGACTTATTTTCCTGCTGATTTCTTAACAGTTTCTAATGTCTCAAATCAGAGCCTCTTATCAATGCAATTCATTTTTATGTAAATTCAAGAAATCTATTTTTCTGGTATGAACTCAACATTGCTTATCTAATTTTCCCACCGTTCCCCAACAGTTGACATTTATAATTTTGATAATTGTCAATTTCAGTTTTTTGTTTGACAAATACTTTATTTATAACCTCACTTGGTATTGAGCCATAGAAATATTACTGTACTAATAGCTAACTAGTATAGTGACAACATAATTTTAAATATAATTTAGTAAGCAAATCCTTTCCATAAGTTCTAAGATTATTATATATGTGAAAAATTTCTGTTAAATGGAATATAGGTCAAGCAACATTTATTTACATTTCAAATATGTGTAAAACAGAAAGCACTATTCACAAAAAAAAACCCAGCTGCAGGATAGAAGAGAAAGCCCACTTTAGTCCATTACACATGTATCTTGAACCTTAAGCCTTACAAGCTTGGAGCACAAGCTGACTTGCATACTATATTTCCCTTATTTTCTTTAGCAAAGTTGGAAACTACTTGACTTTGAAGTTTATAATATAGGGATGTTCACCTAAAACTGTAACATTTTGACATAACAGAGAAGATATTCATAAAATACTTGGGAAAATAGTTATATTCTCCCCAAACTTAATATTCTTTTGCAGTGTTCCTTTCCAATCTGGGAATGAACCAATCAGGCTATTGATCACTTTATGGCATATTGAAATGATAGGAAATAATTCCTATCATAAACTAATTTCAAATAAGGTGGAATGAAAACTATGTAGAAGAACTGAAGTCAGAGAAAATAAAAATAAAGAAAAAATGAGAACACATAAAATTTATCTGTGGATTGAATTATCTATCCCATTAAATAGTATACATGTTCTAACCACAGTATTTTCAATTAGGCCATTTGGGGTACAAGAAATGAAAAACTATGAAAAGGTGAGAGAAGTAAATCAGATTATTCAACAGAATTGGGAAAAAACCCTATGACTAGATTTTATCAGTTAATCTCCGAAAGATTTTTTTAAAAAAATGTTATTTTGAGAGATTATTGTCCACACCCCCCAAAAGGGAATAAAAGTTATTATTTAGAAAACTATTGTATTCAATTGTTGAATGCCCTAAATGCGCACATTCAACAATTGAATATCAATTTCCTGTTAATTCAGTGCTAGAGTTCTTTGTAGATTCTCTTATCTTCATCTAACATTCCTGTTCCATCATATGAATAACTTCCTTCTAAAGATTGCTCTAAGTCTGTGTGATATACTCTTTGACTTTAAATTGAGCTAATTCTTCTCAAAAAACTAGACATAGTTTTGGTCTAGGCATTTGTTGTACACCAGTCATTTGTAGGCACTGGTCAGTTTCACAGTCTCTTAGGTCACCTTTATCAACAAATATGGAATAATCTTCCTGTTGTAACTGAAACATTAAACTACAAGGTAAGTATCTGATAATAATTTTGTATTTTTTCTTTTTTATGATAATTTTGGATCTGTTAAGAGAGAGTTTAGGTTGAGCCACTGTTTCCTAATTTTCAAATTGTAAACCAATATTCTTTATAGTTGCATGTAAATGATCTTTCATTTATAGGATTGATCCAGAACCTCTGATATTCTGAGCTGTTGAAGAGGTTTAGCTCTGAACTTCAAACTTTCAAGGCATTGCTTATAACTTGCATAGAGAAGAAACCACTGCCATTCATATTTCCTGAAGATTGCTGTAAAAATGTTTGATAGTCTTCACTAGTGATTTCTTCCTCTGCCATCCTCATCTTCTCTTTTTCATGTAGCTGATGAGCAATAGAGAATAATTTCATAGAGCTAAAATATTCTCCTTGCAATAAATTATTCAGGCAATGTTGAATGAGTGAGCCTTCTTGATTCTCATGGGAGATAGACTTTATGATGTCTGGCATCAATGGCCCTCCACTCTTCCAGTATCAAGCTCTGTTCCCATCATCACCTCTACACCAAATGTCAAATCTTAAAAGCATACACATTTGAATTAATGGATCACAATGTCCCATTATCAATAGTCATAACTCTGCTTTCAAGCAGGTGCTCTCAGTAGGTTCATCTGAAACAATTTTCTAACAGGTTTTCATAACAATCTATACATATTTCTTCCCAAGTAGATTTTATTAGTTTTCTGCAAATAAATATGCTTTTCCTCTTCCATTCAATTATTCAAATATGAAAGTTCATTTATACAAGTTCTCCAGACAAATAGGAATTTCACTAGAATCTGAAATTTCCTCAGACTTTCCTCCTCTGTGATATTGCCTATCTTGAATTGTATTTCTTCCATTTCTGCCTATTAACATCATGTCTGTGCTTTAAGAATCAGATCAGATACCTCTCTGTCTATGATAATTGAGCATATTCCTCCACCAGATCCTCATGATTTTCTGGACTGTCAAAAATGTTTTGTTATAACACATTTTGTTTTGCATTTTAATTCTGTATGCATATTTTATTTTCCTTGCTAGATTGAAAGCTATTTCAGTGATTAGGACAGTGACTTGAATCTAACAAACACATTAATGTTTGCTGAATTGAACAATGTGTTCGAACACAATTTGACCATGGTTCAAGGACTCATGATTTCATCAGTATAAGCACTTTCATAATTGATCATAATCTCTCCATGACACAATAGTTTTTGCTTTGGGCAAAAAATTCACCACCTACAAATCCCTCTGGTTTAAACCGTGTTTGTTCATTGTTGCAAGATCAACATACAATTTGTTTCAGGTCTTTGATGTGTGATTTTATCTGGCAGAGATTATGCTTTGGTATGATAACCTTTACTATATGTACCATGATAAGGCATTAGAGTAAGACATTATTTAATACAGGTTGAATTGACCATAAGAAAGAACAAATTGTTAAATTACAGAAATAGCAATGAACTTTACTACTAATTCCAAACTTTAATTTTCTACCAAAAAAGGTCTAAAGTTCAAAGATGCTAAAGAGGTAGGTGTAGTAATTAATGAAGTGAAGTCCATTTTTCTAGATGCTTGCAATATTTTCTTTTCGACCTGAGAGTTCCAAAACTTGGCTATAATATTCTTGGGAGAAAAAAATAGAAAAAAGAAGTGAACATAACATGTATTGATTTCATTCAATCTCCATAGTTCTTTTTCTGGATGCAGTTGGTATTTTAAATCCAAAGTGTGTTGGAATTATCTTAGATCACTGAACTACTGAAAAGAATAAAATTCTTTCATAGCTGGCCATCACATATTCTTGCTGTTATTGTGTTTGATATATTCCACATGCTGCTTGTTTCACTCAGCATCAGTTCATGTAAAACTTTCTGGACCTTTCTAAAATCAGATTGTTCATCAATTTTATAGAACAATAATATTTCATTACTTTCATACATCACAACTTGTCCAGTTATTCCCCAAATGAGGGGCATTTGCTCAGTTTCCAATTCTACCACAAAAAAAATTTCTACAAATATTTTTGCACATGTGGGTCTTTGTCCCTCCTTTATGATTTCTTTGGGATATAGACCCAGTAGTGTTACTGCTGGATCAAAGAGTATGCACAGTTTTATAGCCCTTTGGGCATAGCTCCAAATTGATCTCCAGAATGGTTGAATCATTTCACAACTCCACCAACAATAATTAGTGTCCCCGTTTTCCCACATTACCTATACCATTTATCATTTTCTTTTCCTGTCATTTTAGGCAATCTGAGAGGTATAAGATGGTACCTCAGAGTTGTTTTAACTTCTCTAATCAAGAGTGATTTAGAGTACTTTTTCATATGAATATAGATGACCTTAATTTTGTCATCTGAAAATTATCTTTTCATATCCCTTGACTATTTATTAATTGGGGAATTATTGTACTCATATAAATTTGACTCAATTCTTTATCTATTTTAAAAATGAGACTTTCTCAGAAACACTGGCTATAACATTTTCTCCCAACTTTGTATTTCTCTTTTAATCATGCTTCTGTTGGTTTTGTTTGTGCAAAATCTTTTTAATTTAATGTAATCAAAATTGTTCATTTTGCCTTTCATAATGTTCTCTAGTTCTTCTTTGGTCCCAAATTTCTCTCCTCTCCAAAGATCTGGTAGGTAAATTACCTTTGCTCTCCTAATTTGCTTATGATATCACCCTTTATTACCCTCAAATTATGTACCCATGTTGACCTTATTTTGAGATGGGGTGTGAGATATAAGTTTAGGCTGAATTTCTGACATATTTTTTTCCAGTTTTTCCAGCAATTTTTGTTGAATGGTGAGTTCTTAGCCCAGAAGCTGGAGTGTGGGTGTTTATCAAATACTAGATTACTATAGGCCTTGATTATTGTATTGCATATATTTAATTTATTCCACTGATCCACCACTCTGTTTCTTAACCAGTATTGAATGGTTTTGATGACTGCTGCTTTATAATATAGTTTTAGGTCTGATAACAGCTAAGCCACCATCCTTTGTATTTTTTTCATTGTTTTCTTGATATTCTTGACCTTTTGTTCTTCCAGATGAATTTTGTTATTATTTTTTCTAGTTCTATAAAATAAATTTTTTGGCCGTATGATTGGTATGGCATCCATTCTAGTTTTTAAGGAACTAATTCCCTCAATGAGCTTTTATATCTCCTTTCCCATTTGAACAATTTTACATTTTAAAGCATTTTTTATTCTCATTAATTTTTCTATTTCCTTTTGTATCACTCTAGTTTTTCTTCTCCATTTTTCCTTTACTTGATTTTCAAAATCCCTTTTGATCTCTTTCATGCCCTGAGATCAATTCTTATTTTTCTAGTTGCCCCAACACGCTATCTTGGCTTTGCCCATGGAGAAAATTGCTTAATAGGCAAATAATTGCTTTAGGAGCAGCTTTTAAAAAGAAAGAGACATATTCTCTCTCTCTCTTTTTTATAATGAAATAAAAAAGATTGGCTACTTTTTTTCACAAGGGCCACTGTAATGTTGAAGTCAAAAGACTTAAAATTGGAGGGGTGAGAGAGTTAGGTGGCTTTAAAGTTGCCTGGAAACCATACTGAGTGTTCTAAGATTCTGAGATTCTGAGGGAAACGATTCCAAAGGATTCAGAAAAAAATAATGTATAGTAAGAACGTCATGCTCTAAAATTCTCCAGGTGAAAACAATCTAATGAGAAATAATTTCAATCAAAGGAAAAGGGAAGTTTCTGATAACTCTAGTGAGATAAATCAGGAAATCACTAACCATCTTGTTTTTGTTTTTTTAGGTATTATTTCCATCTTGTCAAAAGATGGAAACAATGGAAGCCAAAGGATAAGAAATGGAAACGTGACACTTCTGCAGAAACAGTGTCAGGAGTGAAAAGATCAAATAACTTTTCAAGCTTTGGAACTTTATGATTGCATTGTAGTGAGGACCATCCCTGCTCTTCACTACAACATATATATGTCTACATGCTTGATTTCCTTCCCTTCTGATTTCTCCAGGATCTTACTCTAGAATTAATATTGTTTTTCTCTTCATTATTTATTGGTTTCTCCCTATATTCTTACAAAAATGCTCTGATACCACAAATCCTGAAAAAAAGTTTTATCCTGTTCTTCATATCTTGCTATAGCCACATTTTTTTTGCTTTTCTTTTTTTCTTTTTTCTTTTTTTTTTTTATTAAAGGTTTTTATTTGCATAACATATGTATGGGTAGTTCCTCAACACTGATTCTTAGAAAGCTTTCCATTACAAATTTTCACCCTAAACCCCTCCCCTCCCCTAGATGGCAGGAAGTCCTCTACATGTTAATTATATTAAAATACTTGACAAGTTGAATATATGTATACATATTTCCACACTTATCATTGTTGTGCAAGAAAAATCATATCTACAAGAAAAAAAATCATAGAAAGGAAACACAATGCAAGCAAACATCAATAGAGAGCATGAAAATGTTATGTTGTGGTTCACATTTCGTATCCCTCTCTTTGGGTGTATATGGCTTTCTTCACTGAACAATTGGAACTGGTTTGAGACAATTCTTTGTTGCAGAGAGCCATGTCCATCAGAATTGATCATCATGTCATACTGTTGTTGCTGTGCATGATGATCTCCTGGTTCTCCTCGTTTCACTCAGCATCAGTTCATGCAAGTCCCTCCAGGCCTCTCTGAAATTGTCCTGCTGGTCATTTCTTACAGAGCAATAATATTCCATAACATTCATATACCATAATTTATTCAGCCACTCTCCAATTGATAGGCATCCCTTCAGTTTCCAGTTTCTAGCCACTACAAAAAGGGCTGCCACAAACATTCTTGCACATGTGGGGGCCCTTTCCCTCCTCTAAGATCTCTTTGGGATATAGGCCCAGTAGAAACACTGCTGGGTCAAAGGGTATGCACAGTTTGATAACTTTTTGAGCATAGCTCCAAATTGCTCTCCAGAATGGTTGGATCTGTTAACAGTTCCACCAGCAATGTATTAGAGTCCCAGCTTTCCCACATCCCCTCCAGCATTCATTGTTATCTTTTCCTGTCATTTTAGCCAATCTGACGTGTGTAGTGGTACCTCAGAGTTGTCTTAATTTGCATTTCTCTGATCAATAGTGATTTGGAGCAACTTTTCCTATGACTAGAGATGGTTTTAATTTCATCATGAAAATTGTTCATATCCCCTGACCATTTATCTGGCTTGAATTCTTATAAATATGAGACAATTCTCTATATAGTTTAGAAATGATCCCTTTACCAAAACCATTAAATGTAAAGATTTCCCAATTTGATGATTCCCTCCTAATCCTGTCTGCATTAGTTTTGTTTGTACAGAAACTTTTTTTTATTAAAACTTTTTATTTGCAAAACTATACATATGTATAATTCTTCAACATTAACCCTTACAAAGCTTTCTGTTACAAAATTTACCCCCCCTACTCCCCACCTCTTCTCTAGATGGCAGGATACCCACTACATGTTAATTATGTTAAAATACTTGACAAATTGAATATATGTATACATATTTCCAGACATCATTTTTGTGCAAGAAAAATCATGTCTACAAAAAAGAAAAATCAGAGAAAGGAAACACAATGCAATCAAACATCAATAGAGAGCATGAAAATATTATGTTGTGGTCCACATTTCACATCCCTCTCTCTGGGTGTATATGGCTTTCTTCACTGAACAATTGGAAGTGGTTTGAAACATTTCATTGTTGAAGAGAACCATGTCCATCAGAATTGATCACCATATAGTATTGTTGTTGCCGTGTATAATGATCTCCTGGTTCTGCTCATTTCACTCAGCATCAGTTCGTGCAAGTCTCTCCAGGCCTCTCTGAAATCATCCTGCTGGTCATTTTGTACAGAAACTTTTTAACTTAATATAATCAAAATTATCCATCTGGTGTTCAATTAAGAGTTCCATATCTTCTTTGGACATAAATTTATTCCATCTCCACAGGTCTGAGAGGTAAACTATCCTATGTTTCTCTAATTTGCTTACAATATCACTCTTTATATCTAGATCATGAACCCATTTAGATCTTATCTTGGTATGTGGTGTTAGGTATGGGTCAAGCCCTAATTTCTTCCACACTAGTTTCCAATTTTCCCAGCAGTTTTTGCCAAATAGTGAGTATTTATCCCAAAAGCTGGGGTCTTTGGGTTTATCGAACACTAGATTGTTAAGGACAATCAGGACAAAAATGCCTAGGTTGTCCTGATAACCTACCCTGTGCCACTGATCGACTGCTCTATTTCTTATCCAGTACCAAACGGTTTTGATGACTGCTGCTTTATAATATAGTTTTAGATCTGGTACAGCAAGGCCACCTTCATCTGCCTTTTTTTTTCATTAATTCCCTTGAAATTTTTGACCTTTTGTTATTCCAAATGAACTTTGCTACTATTTTTTCTAGATCTGTAAAATAATTTCTTGGGAGTTTGATTGGTATGGCACTAAATAAGTAAATTAGTTTGGGTAGTAATGTCATTTTTATTATATTCGCTTGGCCTACCCATGAGCACTTAATGTTTTTCCAATTGACAAGGTCTGATTTTATTTGTGTGGAAAGTGTTTTGTAGTTTAGTTCATATAGTTTCTGACTTTTCCTTGGCAGATTGATTCTCAAATATTTTATATTATCATCTGTTATTTTGAATGGGATTTCTTTTTGTATCTCTTGCTGCCGAACTTTGTTGGTAATATATAAAAATGCTGATGATTTATGTGGATTTATTTTGAATCCTGCAACTTTGCTAAAGTTGTGAATTGTTTCTAGTAGTTGAGTTTCTAGGGTTTTTAGTTGAGGCTCTAGGGTTCTCTAAGTATACCATCATGTAATCTGCAAAGAGTGATAATTTGGTTTCTTCATTACCTACTCTAATTCCTTTTATCTTTTTTTCTTCTCTTATTGCCAAAGCTAACATTTCTAATACAATATTAAATAGTAATGGTGACAGTGGGCAGCCTTGTTTCACTCCTGATCTTATTGGGAATGGTTCTCGTTTGTCTCCATTACATATGATGCTTGCTGATGGTTTTAAGTAGATGCTACTAATCATTTTAAGGAAACACCCATTTATTCCTATAATCTCTATTGTTTTTAATAGGAATGGGTGTTGGATTTTATCAAATGCTTTTTCTTCATCTATTGAGATAATCACATGGTTTTTGTTAGTTTGGCTATTAATATAATTGATTATGCTGATAGTTTTCCTAATATTGAATCAGTCCTGCATTCCTGGTGTAAATCCTACTTGGTCATAGTGTACTATCCTGGGAATGACTTTCTGTAATCTCATTGACCTAATATTTTATTTAAAATTTTTGCATCAATATTCATTAGGGAGATTGGTCTATAGTTTTCTTTCTCTGTTTTCACCCTACCTGGTTTAGCTATCAGCACCATATCGGTATCATAGAAGGAATTTGGTAGTATACCTTCTGTCCCTATTTTTTCAAATCGTTTGTATAGTATTGGAATTAATTGTTCTTTGAATGTTTGGTAGAATTCACATGTAAATCCATCTGGCCCTGGAGATTTTTTCTTAGGGAGTGGGTTAATAGCTTGTTCTATTTCTTTTTTCTAAATGGGGCTATTTAAATAATTTATTTCCTCTTCTGTTAATCTGGGCAATCTATATTTTTGTAGATATTCCTCCATTTCATTTAGATTATCAAACTTACTGGCATAAAATTGGGCAAAGTAACTCCTAATTATTGCTCTAATTTCCTCTTCATTGGAGGAAAGTTCTCCCTTATCATTCTTGAGACTAACAATTTGATTTTCCTCTTTCCTTTTTCTTATCAAATTAACTAAAGGCTTATCTATTTTGTTGGTTTTTTCATAAAACCAACTCAGTTTTATTTATTAATTCAATAGTTTTCTTATTTTCAATTTTATTAATTTCTCCTTTTATTTTTAGAATTTCTAATTTGGTGTTTAATTGAGGGTTTTTAAGTTGTTCTTTTTCTAGTTTTTTTAATAATAAGCCCAATTCATTGATCTTTTCTTTCTTTATTTTATGCAAGTAAGCATCTAGAGATATAAAATGCCCCTTATAACTGCTTTGGCCATATCCCACAAATTTTGGTATGTTGTCTCATTATTGTCATTCTCCTGGATGAAATTATTGATTGTATCTATTATTTGCTCTTTTACCCATTCATTCTTCAGGATTAGATTATTTAATTTCCAATTAACTTTTGGTTTATTATCTCCTGGCCTTATATTGCATGTGATTTTTATTGCATCATCATCTGAGAAGGATGCATTTACTATTTCTGCTTTAATAATATAGGTATTATTTATATAGGTAAATAAATTAGGTATCACAACTTGATCAGCCATTTGTCAATTGATGGACATCTCTGTTTCCAATTCTTAGCCAGGAAAAAGCTACTATACTATAATTTGTACAAATAGGTTCTTTACTCTTTTTGTATTTATCTCTTTGGTATTATGTGTAGCTCTTAAGAATGTTATCATTATTAGGTTAATGTGGCTTTATTTTATATCCTACAGCTTTGCTAACATAGTTAATTATTTCAAGTAGTTTTTTAATTGATCCTGTTGGATTCTGTAAGTATACCATAATATAATCTTTGAATAATGATAGTTTTGTTTTCTCATTTCCTATTCTAATCCCTTCAATTTATTTTTCTTCTCTTATTGCTATAGTTTAAATTTTTAGTATAATATTGAATAGTAGTGATGCACTTTGTTAAAAGTTTTTTCTGTATCTATTGAGATAATTACATTTTTTTTTGTTTTGTTATTTATATAATCAATTATACAATTAGTTTTTCTAACATTGAACCATCCTTACATTCCTGGTATAATCTTACCTAGTCATAGTGTATGATCCTTATGAAATATTGCTGTAATTTCCTTGATAATATTTTATTTAAGTTTTGCATTAATATGCATTAGGGAAATTGGTCTATAGTCAGTCTTCTTTGTCTGTTTCAGCTTTTCCTGGTTTAGGTATTAGCATTATATTTGTGCTTTAAAAGGAATTTGATAGAAGTCCTTTTTCACCTATTTTGCCAAATAATATAGAAAAATTAAAATTATAACTATAGTCCTATAAGAATCATTCTTTAAATATTTGGTAGAATTAACTTGTGAATCTACTTGGTCCTGTTTTTTCCCCTGGGGAGTTAATTGATGGCTTGTTCAATTTCTTTTTCTAAGATAGGGTTATTTAGATATTTAATTTTCTCTTCTGTTAATCTGGGAAATTTATATTTTGGGGAATATTCATCAATTTCACTTAGATTACCAGGTTTATTGACAAATAATTGGGAAAAATAGTTCCTAATAATTGCTTTAATTTCCTCTTCATTGGTGGTGAAACCACTCCTTTTATTTTTAATACATACATATTTGTGTCAAATATTGGCTTTCTTTGGTGTGGGATTGGAAAGGAAGGAGGGAGACAATTTGGAACTCAAAATGTAACAAAAAAGTTAATTTTTTCAAAAGAAGATAGTCTGAGATATTAGAAAGACCCTGAAGTCCCAAGAAATAGGTTGAAATTCCAACTTTAGTACTTATTAAATGCTGGGTGACCTGTAGGAAATAATTTAATCTTTTTGGATTTCAATTTTTTTTAACATGTAAAGTGAGAGGGTTGGCTTAAATGATACATGAAATTTCTTTCACCTCTTATGTTCCACTGGTGTTATCATTCTCTTAACTTTCTAAATGATTTAGCTCTGACTCTTCATCCTTTTCTTGACCTCTGTAAGGTGGGTGATTTTCAAAGTACTATCTTGAATTCTTGTTTTTTCTTATATAATTTTATTGAAAATTTCATTTATGACCATAATTTGATCTCTGTTGAGGATTTCTAAATACTTATATCTAGCATCAACCATACCTACTGAGTTTCAAATATGTCTCTCCAACTATCTGTGGGAATTATTCACCACTGTTTCAAATTTAATAAATCTAAAGTCAGTATATTCCCTTTTCCCCTAGTACTGATCCTTTTTCAAACTTCATTATTTCTATCAATGTGCTCATCTCATCCTGTTCACCATTTTGAAATTTTGTTATTATATTGGTACTATCCCTTATCTTTTATATTTAAGCAGTCATCAAGTTTTTTCTTGCATTTGTCTCCTTGTCTCTATTTCCACAGATATTCTCTCTTTAGAAGTACTCCTATAGATTAACCTAGATTATTTCTACATCTGTGTTTCCAATGTATTCTTAACACTGCTACCAGAATATTCTCTCCTATTCATAGATCTAGTCAATTATCTACTCAAATATCTTCAGTGGCTCCTTATTGCCCCTCGGCCTCGAGATCTGCAATTATTTCTGATTTCTAGCCTTAACTTATTCAATTTCCATCCATGAATTTAATGGCACCACCATTTTAGATTATTCTTTTTTCTCTGTGTAATCCTCGAGTTTCCCACTTTTATACCTTTTTGAATTTGTGTCCACATTTCCATAATTTGTTTGTGCTCCCTGATATTAGATATTTGTAAAAGTGCACATAGCACAGTATCTGACACTTAGTTAAGTAGGTATTTATTAAACCCTATCCCCCTTCCCTACTTTTCACATTTATTAGGCTTTTGCTATATACAAAATACTGTGCTAAGTCCTAGGGGATACAAGTAGAAAAAAATTTAAATTACCCTGTTAGAATCATAGCAATTTCTGATGTTGTACCATGCTATAGTGCCAAAGAGTTTAATGACTAGAAATTTCTTTTCTGTGTCTTCAATAGATGTGGCTGCAGTACTTGCTAAATTAATTGCCAGGCTGCATGGTCACAATGATGATTCCCAGTAATTAGCAGGATAATGGTTTTCAGCTTTGGGCTATAAATATTATTATTTTTTAAGACTTTCAGGTTCAGAGTTTTAGACTTTCTCCATCAGGAGTACAGGGGAGATAGATATTGTTCAAAGTGATAATGGTGGTGATGGTGGTGGTGGTTCAACTTGCCTGGGATATCCCTCCTCCTGCTTCTGCCTCAGGGTACCCTATTGCTTCAGGAGGTTGGCCTGCTTGCCCTGTGATTGGCAGTTGATTGACAATTTGTGGGAATGATTAACCCTTTTTCTACAAGTGTTGTCTCTCCCTGAATGAAGGATGCGAAGGATAGAATGGAAACATGACCTGTGGTCTGAGGAGTACTTCCAGCCACCTATGTGATATATGTGTGGCATCACTTTGTCTCATTTCTAGAATCAACTTTCTTTGACTGTGCTTGTATAAGGTGTCTAGGAATTCTAATCAAATCAATCTGGTAGATAATAGCTGGTGCAGTGGACGAAGTACTGGGCCCAGATTTAGAAATAACAGAATTCTGAATCTGACCTAAGACACTTCCTATCTTTGTGATATTGAGCAGGTCATTTAATGTTTCCTTAACTGTATAATGGGGATAATGATAAGACTTACCTTCTGGTGTTATTGTGAGAATCAAATGAGATAATATTTGTAAGAAAATTAGCACAATGTCTTTCACATAGCAGATGCTTAATAAATGTTTACCTTCCCCTACCTCGTAATACCTAAGAAATTTTTGTTAGATCAGATTTAATTTTACTAGCTTATATTTTCTGTTGTTGCTAAGTAAGATTTTCCTTTCCAATGGTGAGGACTGGTGGCGAAGTAAGGTCTTAGGATTCTTTTGCCTTGCTCAGTATACATAACTATGTTCCCTGGCAAATAAGTGAGTGATTGTCTAAGGAAAAAGGTATTAACTTTTGTAACATTTATAGCAAGAATTTTCTTCAAAGCAATGATAGTGCAAAGCAATGTTTAGTGAGGACATCAAAATGTGGCTAAGAGAGACAGGTATGCAAAAAGAAAAAAAAAGAGAACTAGTCAGGCAGAAGTACAGGAATACCTTGTACCATGCTGTGCTATCACATTATAAAAATTTTAAATCATAACAATAATTCACAGCAGTCAAATAGAATATTGAAGCACTTAGGATTTGAATAACAAAGACAAAACTTGGCAAGTGGAGAACACTGGTGTGGCTTCTTCAGACTCCTTTTATTTTGACTCTAATTCATATTCAGCCAAACCAGAAATGATCTTGCTAATTTTTCAACTTCTCTATAACAGAAGACTTTGATCTCTATGAAGACGGTTGAAAAAAGGAGAGACCTAATATCAGCTACACACCTTAATTTAGATTTTGTTAGCTAGGTATATCAAATATGACTAAAAAGCTCTCAGACTGTCTTAGGAAGGTTCTAGCCACCATCCATGAGAGGACTGGTCAGAAATGGTTCCATGTTTGATCACTAATTGACTCCTTTATAGGACAGTAAATAACTTCCCATTAGGAAATTCTCAATAATTGGTTGTCAACTTCATTTAAGTAAGGAATGAAAGCACTCCAATATATTCAGTTTATCAAATTCCATTAATCTAGGCATATAAGGTTAATAAACTTTCCTACTGATGCTTATGTAATCAATAAAGGGAGGAGGATCCCAGTCTGGGTCATTATACACTGACTGCTCCTAAAAGTCCTCTTCAATTCATTTCCTGTGAATCTGTCCAGGAATAGCAATATGGTATAAATGCAGAGACCCAGAGCTCTACGATCTTGATCCCACTATATTCCTCCTATATCCCTATCAGTACTTGCCCTTGGGTGTGGGTCTGGGAGGTTGCAAACTTGCATTCCTGTGTGTAATAAATTACCTGACTTGTGATCCTTTAAACACTTATGTTGTTTCTCATTGCCTCACCCGTGACCTACTGACTGGAAACTTGAGCTTAGATGGCTTTAAATAGATGAGCTCAGAAGATTATAGCAGGGAGCAATGTCAAAACACAAATCACTTGACAAACAACAGGAGGAATAAAGTACCTGTGGAGATTATGTGGAGGAACTTGAAGAGACTTGCAGAACAAAATGTCCAGCAGAGGAGAATCAAGTTCAGTGTGATAATGCCAGCAGAATACATAAGGGATCCTATATTGTTGGAAATATAAATTATCCCTTCATTCACATTCTGAGGTGCAGGGCAGGTTTTGAAATAAAAAATATTTGAATAGACAGCTGGCCTTTTTACGGGTTCTAGCTATACAGCTTTGGGAGTCATTTGTATTGTGGTAATAATTGATGCTCTAGAAGTGAATCATAGAATTTGAGTTAGCAGGACCTTTGGCAGACATCTAGTTTAACCAATACCCCAAAGAAATCCCTACTTTAAGGTATCCAACCTTTATATAGCCAAGTTCTCCTAGAAGATTTACAGGGAAATGAAAACATCTTCTGAGATAGCTTTTTTCATTTCTAAAATTAAGACTCTTGTAACAATATGTACAGTCAAATAAAACAAATTCATATAGTGACCATATTAAAAAAAACATCACCTTCTGCATTTAATCCAGGAATTCTCTTTTAGAAAGTGGATAGAATAAATAAATGATGGTACCCTTGCATCACTGTTGGCTTAAATTGTACAATTTGCTAATTTCTGCTTATATATGAATAACTGATGTGCCTCCATATGTTCTACTTGTGGAATTTTAGACATTAATAAATGAAGTACGAAAGGCCTGGAATGCAAATAGAGGCAAACAAATCTTATTAATGTTTTATTCACAAATTATGTGGATCCAAATTATTATATATCAGCAAGTGAGTAATGTTGGATGAGGGAATTGGGAAGACAATTCAATTAGGAAATAGGAAGACAATTCAAAAGGTGTTACAAACATTTCTGCCCTCATATCTACTATGAGGATAAAACAATTTATATGCATTTATTCCTTCTATCACATTTTTTTCAATGCTCATGTCTTGATATGGTTTTGTTCCAGTGCAAGAAAATGAAAGATTTATAGTTTCACATTGAGTAGCAACTCTGTACATTGGCATATGGGTTAAGTTGGTGAAACAAATGAACATCTTCTTTTCTACCATGGGTTCTTCTTTCATCTTTTTATTGAACTGTGTCCAGAGTATCTACCTATTTGAGTAATTGAAGGGAATAATTAACTCAACAAATATTTCTCCTCTAGTTATTTATTAAATCTCAAAAGTCATTTTAGCTTACAATGATATATGAACAATGCAAACAATGATATGTGTACTATGATATGACTTTCATCATGATCAAAGAACTACACAAAAGTAAGACATGTTCTATTAACTTTCTTTTCATTTAGGTTTTGTATAATTTTCACTTCCATATCCCTAATTAATTAAAGTGTAAGTATTCTCAATGAAAAAGAACAGTTTCAACTCAAAAAGAGCATTGCAATTGAATAAACTAATTGCTCCTAGCTGACAGTTTGGTAACCGATGCTTTCAAATTTCATTAAAGAAGGGAGCAAAGGCATTTTGGTTGTAAACAAATAATAGTACAACCTTTTTTTTTTTTTTAAATGTGTGTTTCGCTGTCCTCATGAGCAGAGGTTACAAACTGTTTGTTATTTTTTAAAGGTTCTCTAAGATTTGATTCACCCACATCTATTTCTTCACTACTGGATTGTTCAGTATTATTTTTTCCATATTTTTTCTTCATAATCATGTATAATATGATAAATAAGATGATCGATGGTACATTTAATCCTACACATAAGGAAAAGAAGATGTTTCTGCAAAAGAAAATAAAAAAAAACACAACTTTACAATTTTAATTAAATGGAACAATTTATGTACTATATAGAAGTATTCAAGAGGATTTACAATGAATTGTTAAATATAGAAATAATAAAATTAAAATATGATAAAAATTAGCATTCTGTTTTATTCTTTTCATATCTTAGGCAGACTATAAAAGCTGCTTAAAAAGTATAGTTTAAAAATAATTAAAGAATTTTTGTTTTATAAACCAAATATATTCATTCCATTAATTGATGTACTATCAGTAAAGTTAATTCCTAGAAGGAATTAGTTGGTTCATTTGCATCTGGAACAAGTTTTAAAGAAATTGATAACAAATATGATGGTCTAGAGCACTTAGTCAAGGAGATATATTTGGTCATGTCGTCTTTCTTCTCTTCCTTCTACTCTTCTTAAATGAGTGACTGGGGAGGGAGGATAGTTATTTAATAGATGGAATGAATGGTGGAAAATGAGGCTGATTATTAATGGAATAGGAGGAGATAAAAAGACAAAAAAAAGAAGAATCAAAGAGAGGTAATCTATTTTAGAAGAGAATGAGAGGCCTTTGGAGATTTTGCTCTAATTTTTCACAGAAGTGGAGGGAATAGAAAATTGCATAACCTTAAAGACTTGTATTCAACTTGTCTGTACTTTAGAGTTGGAAGAATCATGAAAAATGGGTATGAAGATAAAAGCCTCTTTTTTTTCTACCTTTGACTGGTAGTGTCAGGACTTACAGAAAAGTTTCTTTCAGGTGAAACATCATACTGAGGACTGGGAATAAACATAATAATAATAATTAAGACTTTTGCATCATGTCTCCAAAGTTTTAGTTCTAAAAGCTTAGCATAGTGCTTGGTATACAATAGGTGCTTAATAAATAAATGTTTATTGATGCTTAACAAATATTTATTATTGATTAATTGTTAAAACTGACTTAAAATTTGTGGGACACTCTCTACAATATTTTCAGGTCTGTAAAGTTTACTATTTCATTTGATTCTTATAATGACTCTATGTTCCATTATTATCTCCATGAAGAAAGTAAAGCTCAGAGAAGGTAAACTATTAGTCTGGGTCCTATAACTTCCAAATGGTTAAACTAGATTTCAGATTCAGATCTTTGTGATTCTGTACCATACTCCAGCCATGCCACTCTGCTCCACGTAATTTTCTTCCCCCTCAAATTATATTTTTTGTTTTCTTTTTTTCCTTGATTATACATATGTACTATTTTAAAAAATATACATTTCTTTATGAATCATGATAATACATTTTCAGATAAATTCAATCATTTGATATATACCAGTAGGGAGAGAAATAGCAAATGGGGGAGAATTAGTGCAGGATCAGAAAGGAGATACCTGATCTGAGCCTTGAAGAAAGACAAAAATTAAGAAAGATGGAGGTATGAAGAAAAGGTGCACAAGAGGGACATCCTATCCAAATTCAAAGGAACTGAAGAAATAAGGTTGAGTTTGAAGAATATTCAGAAGTCTTATTTTGATTGGATAGGGGATTTTTGAAGTAGAATAGAGTATGAAAATAAGAAGAGAGAGATAGTTAGAAGCTAACTTGTGTAGGACTTTAATGAAATCCTGAGGAGTCTGGATAATGTTTGGCAATTGATTGGATAGGCTGTTGGAGAGATGATAAATGATGTAGTGCAACAGACTGATTGGAAAGAAGGTGATGCCCCTAATAGGAATAAGGAAGTACGTTGGGGTAGACATGGGGATGGGGAAGTGGAGAACAGGTTCAAAGGAGAGGAGTTACATTTTGAGATGTCAATGGTACATCCAGGAAGATATGATATGAGAATGCACGTCTATTTGTTGAAGAAAAGAAAAGATGTTTTACTTGCAGAAGACCCAGAAAGTACAGGATAGGTACATATTTGTAGGGCATTCTTGTGAAAGAGGACTTGATCTATCTGATCCCAAAGACAAAATTAGGGAAGATAATATATTCGGTGTTTATATTTTTTCCCAATAGATGGATCAGTGGCTTATCCCACAAAAACTTTAAGCTTCTTGATCAGTTATTTGCAACGGATCTAATTTGTTAGAGAGCAATCTATCAATTACTTGGTATTCTTTGTAAATGAACACCTGTGCTGCTGCTTTGAAGAAAAAATACTTTTAATATATCTTTTCAACATGCTCCCCTAGAGAATTCCTTCTTTATCACTTGGTTTCAGAGAGTTTAGGCATACTACATTTTTTTTTTTGCTGCAAACTGAATTCTTATATTTACATTTGTAGTGGACATCTATTTATTGTGAGGAATCCTTGTTTCCATTAATGCAATGGGTCTTTACTGATCCTGAAAGAGGAGTTCGATTTGGTATTATGGATTTGTAAATTTTTACTCTCTATCCTGTTTTTTTTTGTAGTTCTAGGGGAAATATCAACTTTGACACAATATTATCATTAATAGTCTTTTGATAACACATTACATCAGTAAGGTATTTTGCCTTCTAAAATACGCAATTGCGTACTTATTGTTCTAGCTAAACTGTATCTTATTTCCTGATCCTGATATTATTTTGCCTCTCCCATCTCATGATAAGTCTTCCTTCTACCTACCAGCTCCAAAAAGGCTTGTAAAAGGACAGCTTTCCTCCTTGACCTTCCTTTATCCCTCCTCTGACCCCTAGCCACCTTGAACTGATAGGAAAAACAAATTTAATGGGACTTTGAGAACCATTATGCCCTATATGATTTCCATCCTCCCCTACTGATTATTTGGCTTATTATTTGGCCCCATTTTTCTTATCCTTAGAATTTCCAGAGTTGTCCATGAATGCTGTAGATGAATTCTCTTTTAAGCATCATCTTCCACAATTAAAGTATGAGTTCCTTGAAAGCTTGTGTCATTTTTTTCTGTTTGTATCCCTAGTACTTTTCTTAATGCTTGTACATAAAAAGCACTCAAGAAATTCTTGTTCATGCATTCATTTATTCTTTAAGCTAACATAGATCCTCAATCTCTGTTAAGTGAAATCTTTTATCTTTGCCAAGTCTCAGTTCAAGTTTTACTTCCTTCTTGATGTTTACTTTCATCTCTTCAGTTTCCCTCAGCTATAATTGATCTACCTTTCCATATATCTTAGAATATACAACCATATTCTGGTTGACTTCTATGGATATAGTTTTTAAACAGGTATTAAAGTGGTGTGTTATCTCAACCTTCCTTTTAGTCTGTAACCATTAGAAAGGCAAAAACTTGTCATTTTTTCATCTTTGTGTCCCCAGAACTTAACACAATACCTTGCATATTTAAAATACTTGATAAATATTTATCAAATTAAATTGAGTTGATTAACAATGCTCTGAGGTATGTAGGCAGGATCTATATTGCATTTTCAGGGGCAAGAAAACCATGAAATTGAGAGGTTAAGTAATTTGTCCAATATCAAACATTTTCTGGAGTACTGGGAAAAATTCAGATCTTTTCCTAATAATTTTTAAAGTGAGATGATGATCTAATATGAAAGTGCTTTGTATTCTTTAAAGTACCATATAAATGGAAATTATAATTATCTTTTCCATTAGAACATTATCTCTTTGTGGGGTAAAATATAAGGATATTCATCATCATGACTTTTATGAATCAGTAGCTCTGAGGAAAAAAGTGGCTAATTGGAATTCTTTATTGCTCTCAGTTCTTTAATTGCCTTTCATCTGAGATTCTTGGAAAAAGTATAAACTGTACTCAAGCTCATCTTTCTCAGCCCTTTCAGACAGCTGACAACAAATTAAATAAGTCCTTCAATATCAGAAGATGACAATTAAATTTGTTTGAAGTAAACAGATAAAATAATAAATAAAATAATAAAAAAACAGGTAAAAATAGTTTATGGAGCTTCTTAATATCAACTTACCTGTAAGATATGGAATCATATATTCTACAAGCTCCTTTACCTCCACAGTTATTGGTTGCCCATTTCAGACATGATGAGTCTATTGCTGCTCCAAAATATATGGGGGCTAAAATTCCTCCTGTAATAACAAACAGCCAAATGTGAACTAAATCAGGTTTCTTAATGGTTTGTGTATATGTGACATGGAACCTTTTGCCAACCTTTTGAAGTGTTTGGAATAATTTTCATACAATTTTTAAAAAAATATATAAAATAAGATAAATAAAATTTAAAAATTAAAGGACATACTTAAAGGTTAAATTTGAATAAAAAACAAACAAGTTTCTTGATTCTACCCCTTTCACTCCCAAGTGGATGAAAAAACTAGGACAACTTAGTTGCATTAAAAATATCAGGGATTATTTCTGGACTATTATGTTAGAAATTAGACTATCATTTATAAGGTGTAATTTTTATATAGTAGAACTGTGTCTGGGAAACTGAGACATGGGAACTGTGGCACAACATGGGCTAACTTTACTCACAGAGGTTCTTCTTTGTCCTTCCTTCGCAAGGAGGACCATATCATCGAGGAGATGATGGCATGACATGCAAGTGAATTGGATGAGAAAGGGCTGTGTAAAGTTACATACCTCATTTTCCCCTGCAGAGCCATCTGTTTCTCTTTGCATATTTTTTTTTTGTTTTAGCTAAGTTATATCAGTAGATGTCTTTCAATCTTGCTATCCTTGGTATCTACTACCTCTATGTATACAGTAAGCTATTTTTTTTGGTGGGAATTCAATTTCTCCTCTTCATAAGACCTTTGAAATAATTCTCCAAGGCTAACCTCAGAAGCCACCTCTTTCATAAAACCCTCATTGATTTTACCAGTTAAAAACAATAACTTTTCCACTTCAAATTTTCTTAAAACTTTTCTAGTAACAGACTTAACAGAAATTTAAAATGGTTCAGCACAGGACATATCACCACAGATTGTCCTACAATACAGCTTTCAACAAAACTCAGCTGTCATGAATCCCAGGTAACAGAACGGTTTACCTTTATACCAAAAAAATTGAAAAAGCACCAAAATCAGCCTGTGGGGTTGCCCAGGAAGACTTTAAGATGTTCATGAAGTGAGGCCTAAAATTTTTATGAGGCCATCAAAGACAAAAAAATCATGTCAGCAGGCTTTAGGGTGGCTCCAGGTATGCTAAATGTGTATGCGAAAAGATCAAGCATGCTTTCTTGATTGAAGAGCAGAAAATTGTTGGGAAGATGTTGAAAGCATAAGCACAGAGTCAAAAGAATAAATAAAAAGGACATGGGCTTTTTAATGATAAAGAAAATGAAAATGTGAAAAAAAAACAAAAAACAAAGACAAAAAAAATTTCCTAAAATACTGTGGAGCCATATTTTGTTTCTATCACATTCTATTTTGCATTATGTTTATGTATGAGAGTACAACTTATGTCTTATTAAGTCCTAGTAACTCTATAATTCTCCCATTTAACATTATTTGCTGCATTCAATTTCATAAACATTTTAAGAGATTATGAGTTTGTAATAATGTATAAACTACACGCATATATATTTGCATCTCATACCTAATGTTCTCAAAACCAGTAAATGAAAAGCCATTGCAAGTGATTTCAGTTCAGGCTCAACATTCCTGAAATAAAAACAAAGAGGAGTAAGAGAACTCCAGATTATCAAATTAGGTAACAAAACCCCAACATTTTCAAAGCATTTCAAATCAAAGCAAATCTTTTTACTATATAATGGGTCCAATTGCTGTAAAATGGTCCAATTGCCACTGGCATATTTAAGAAAGGACTTGTAAAATATTTGTGTTCCACAGGGACTAAGAATATCTACTTTTTAAAGTTATTATCTCTGCCTCATTGCTATGCTTTTTTTTAAAGTCCAGTGAGTTTTACCATCTTTTTCAGTTTCAAATTATTTTCCTCCTCATGCCTCACCCAAGTAAAAGGCAAGAAAAATGAAATATATTATAAATATGTAGTGACACAAAATAAATTTTCACATTAGCTAAATTCCAAAAATTAAAAGAGCAAGAAAAAGAGAGAGAAAATATCTTTGAGTCAATTAGTTTTCTATCTAGAGCTATATACATGGAATGATGGTGGATCATTGCATTGAAGTTACTCTTTCAAAGTTGATTATCTTTACAGTATTGCTCTGATATTGTTATATATATTATATTTGTTATATTTTTCTCCTGGTTCTGCTGATGCCACATTGCATCAATTCATACAGATCTTCCCAAGTTTTCCTGAAATCATCATTTTCATCATTTCTTACTGAACAATAATATTTCATCAGTTTTATCTATCTACCTATCTGTCTATCTATCTCTATGTCTATTTTTATTTCAAATTGTCCAGCTATTCCCCAATTGATGGATGTCCTCTCAGTTTTCAATTCTTTACTACCATAGAGCTGCTCAAAATATTTTTGTTCATATTGGTCATTTTTCTCTTTCTTTGATGTTCTTAACATATAGCTCTATAGCAGACTTATTAGGTCAAAGAGTATGCACAATTTATTATCCTTTTTATAGTTATAAATACTTTCCAAATTACTTTCTGAAATGGTTGGACTAGGTCACAACTCCCCCCAAGGTGTATTAGTATTCTAGTCATCCCACACCTCTGTCAGTATTTATCATTTTCCTTTTTTTGGTCATCTTAGCCAAGCTGATGTGTGTGAATTTGGACCTTAAAGTTGTTTTAATTTTATTTCTTCAATTGTTAGTGATTGAGAGCATTTTTCCATATGGTTGTTGATAACTGATTTCTTCCTCTGAAATTGAGCAGTTTTCCTTTATAATTTCTTGAAATATGGAACAGTGTTTTTTTTTTGTCCATGGTTTTTGGATAGTTAAATGCTTCTTAAATTATATGTCTATATTCTATTTTCCAGCTTGTTTTTCCCATATTTCATATTTTATTCTTTTTTTTTCAGTTTTTGGCTTTTAAAAATAACTTCTTAATATTTCTTGGAGTCATTAGCTTCTGTTTGTCCAATTCTAATTTTTAAAGTTATTTTCCTTAGTAAGGTTTTGTACCTCTTTTATCACTTTGCTAACTGTAATTTTTTTTTTTTTTTTTGCTTTTTGCTGAGGCAATTGGGGTTAAGTGACTTGCCCAGGGTCACACAGCTAGGGAATGTTAAGTGTCTGAGACCAGATTTGAACTCAGGTCCTCCTGACTTCAGGGCTGGTACTCTATCCACTGCGCCACCTAGCTGCCCCTTAAAATCATATTTTGCTATATATACATGCACACATGAAATATATATTTAACTCTTCTAAGAATTTCTATTGAACTTGTGTCCAATCTATATTTATCTTATGTTTATATTTGTCTTTGGTAGTGGATGTTTTAAAGTTGTATTTTTCTGTGTTTGTGTCTTAAGCTATCTTGTCACTATAGTAACTTTTTATGGGTGGCTTCTTTTAGTTGTTTTTGTCATTTGCTTATTCTTCCAACTTACTATTGACTTTGACCTTTATGTTAGTGTTGGACTGTGTTTACTTTTGGAGAGTTGTCTGGGCTAAGATTCAATCTTTTTTCTATACTTGTGCTATTTTCACAGCTCAATCTGGGGGCATGTAAATTTTCAGTACTTGAAAGCTTCAATGCTTCTGAGGAAAGGTTTGTTCACTAGCTTCTTGGTACAAGTTCTGCAAGTTTCTGAATCTGGTTTGGGTCTGTTGGATTGTATATATTTAGTAGCAGTAGACTAACTGCCACTAACTTCAATTTTATTAGCCCATTGTAAGATTCTGCATTTTCAGAGTGAATGAAATTCTTAACTCTCCTTTGATGTTGGTTTCCTCTCTATATTATCCTAGTATAGGTTCATGTGCGGAACTAAAGGTTAGAATTGAGTCTCCTCTTTGCTCTTAAACACATAGCTAAAGTTTTGGAACTTGTTCCTTGCTTTCTGCAGGGGTAGAGCGTCTCTTATTGGGATCATGATCACTCCTCCCTTTCCTACAACTGTGACCCAGAACAGGATAATAGGTTACAGAGTTGCCAGGTGGCACTCATTCCTATTTCTTGAGCTATAAATTTCAAGGGTGTAAGGTCCCCTGGGATCTCTATCTGCCCTGGTGATTCAAGACCTGGTGTTCAGTCTGAGTCCCCTCACTGCTCCCAGGCACTAAAATGTTCTCTACCATTGCCTTTGTTGCTGCTTTGCTAGCTGTGTTCCTGGCTAGTTCTCGCCCCTTAGTGTCCACAGAAATCTCTATCTTCCTAACCTTCCCTGAGCTGAAAAAAAACACCTCTCACTTTGGATTTTTTTTTTACTTCTTTGATCAGAATTCAGCATAACACATTTCTTAGTTTTTTTTTTTTTTTGTGGATGTTTGTTAGGTAGGCTGGGCAAAAATGATGATTCTCACCTTGCCATCTTGACTTCATCCCCCTACATTATATCTTATTAGTCCCCAAATGTACTATGTAAGAAAGGAGTCACAGCAGGTAAGAAAATAAAATCTTGGGAAATGTCTAAACCAGATCAGATACAAACACATGTAAACATATTATTATATGGCATATTATTAAAGGAAATGAGTCCTAATACTTTTTCTAGTGAATTTCCTCATTCACTCAATACATCAGCTGTTGTAAACCTTTTCTTTTCTTAAGCCTCATATCATTCCCTCTCTCAAAAGCTTGTCCTATAGACTTTGCTTTATACTTCACCAAAATAATGAGAACAGTTACCAAAAGCTTATTTTATGATCTCCTCCTCATGAAAAATCTCTCTGACATCATCTCACAATAACTACTCACTTATAATATCTGATAATAGGACGGTCCTTCTGATTACCAAGATCAACCATTTTATATCCTATTTGCTTTTGTCTTTTCTAGCAGATAGCTTCTATTTCCTCCTTCACTCTTTAAGTCCCTTCCTATATATTAATTCTTTCCCTCTGCCTACAGTCAAACCAACTCTTCTTGATCCTTCTAGCTTCCCTAGATCCTGCTCTTCCCTTCCAGCAATCTGTCCCTATCACTTATCCTTTTCTCATCTAATGATCTTGAAAAAGCAATCTATAATTGGTGCCTATTCTTTTACCCTCATCTATATCTTTTGCAATCTGGCATTCAATTGAAAATAGTTTTTTGAAAGTTACTATTGATAATCTTTTTGCATATCTAACAGATTCCATTTGTAGTCATCTTTCTTAACTTCCCTGTAGAATTTGACTGTTAATCTTTATTTCCTTCTGGATATACTCTTTCCCCAAGGTTTTTGTGATGCCATTCTCTCTGTTTTCCTCCTTCTTTGGTTCTTTCTGTATTTTTGTCTATCTCTTGCTGCCTTTGTCTCTGTTTCTCTACTTCTTTTTCTCTTTCTATATTTTCAGTCCTTCACATCAGTTAAATGTGAATGTATCCCAATGCTTTAAATCTTCTTTTTCTTTTTTCCCTTTATACTCTCTTGTTAATCTCTTCAGTTTCTTCTATTCAGATTATTTCAAAATCAATTTCTTTAGTCCTGTTCTCTCTCCTGAACTTCAGTTTTGAAGTTGTCTCTGGGACATTTCAGACTGGATCACAGTTGTCATCTCAATCTCAATTCATTATCTTTACTCCAAAGCCTTTCTCTCTGCTGAGCTTCCCAATTTCTATTGTAAGCATTGTGTTCTTCCAGTTACCCAGGTTCAGAACCTCACTGTTATCCCCCCAACTCTTACTCACCCTATATGCCCAGTTATCAAATGTAATTTCTTTCTCTCTAACATATCTCAAATGCATTTTATATATACTCATACAAAAACCTCTCTATTTCAAGCTGTCAATAGCTCTTCCCTAGAATATCATGTTAGACTTCAAAATGATCTCCTTGTCTGGAGTATATTCCCATTACCAATCATCCCACACTCAACTGCTAAAATGGTTTTTCCTAAATTGCAGGTTTGATTTTATCACACATAGACAGACATGCTGACACATAGACACAGACACACATTCACATGGACACACATATACATGGACACATATACACACACTCACACCTCAGGTGTCTACTCAGTAAATTTTGGTAGCTCTTTAGTATTTTTAAGATCATTTTTTTGTTTAGTATTTATAATTCTTCATCAGTTGATCCTTTTTTACTTTTCAGTCTTCTTAAATTCTATCTCTTCTCTGCCCTCTATGATGCAGAAATCCTGGTCTCTTCATTGCTCCTCTGTCACAACATACTGCCTTCCATCTCAGGGATGTTTTACTCTTTCTTCTTCATACCTGGAGTTTTCAGGAGATCTTTCTTTTTTCTCTCTCTAGTTTCCAGTGCCATATTCTTTATGATTAGCTTCCATCAATTTTATATTTATTCAATATTGTCTGATCTATTGTCTTTTCCATTGAAATGTGAACACCTTGAGGGCAGGAACTTTTGCAATATCTATACCCCCAGATATTTTACAATGTCTGGAATATAATAAATGCTTAGTAAATGTTCATTAATTGATTGATGCTTCCAATGAATTTGGTATTAATTTTTTACTTTTATGTTAAGCAATGATATATTTTTATACAGACTCACAGAATAAGAATTGGAAAGGATCACAGATGCCTTTTTTTTTGTCCAACTACAAGAACCAATATGAGCTCTTCAAAAGAGAAAGAAAATGTGTAGTATTCTGAAGCAGCCAATTCCACTTTCAGTAGTTAAAATTGTTCTACTTCTAATTGTTAGGAAGGTGTATTTTTTACATCAAGCTTAAATCTTCTGGTCAGCAACTATCACTTATTGCTTCTAGCTCTATATCCTGAGGGCTAAGAAGTCTTGTCAGACTTCCATACTATGGGCCTTGAAATACTTGAAAAACAATGAGTATTTCTTCCTAATTTCCTTTCTCTAAAGTGCTTATCCCAGTTCCTATATGATTTGATTTCAAAGAGACTCCAAAACAATTCCTTCTTTTCTGGTAGGACATACTTAGTTTTAGTCTTATGATGATGTTTGGTGCTTCACATACTCAGTGTCTTCACATCTCTTTTCTTGATAAATTTATGACATGAAAACCAGAAGTTTCTGGAAAACCTTTGTATTTCTTGAAAGGTATAATGATGATGTATATAATAGTGAAAATAATTCCACAAAATGTTTTGAATGATTATATTAACTAATATTGGCATCAGAGTTTGGATTTTTACCATAATACAAAAACTTTCCCTGTATTACAAAGAAAGGCAAAACAAATCAACCAGGCAAACAAACAATCGAATTTCCCCTTCCCCTATTCTCTTGCCTTCTCTGTGCCTCTCTACCTACTAAGTATATGTATTAAAAAAAACCCAGGATATAACACTTTGGAAACACTGAATGCTATTAATTCAGCATTTCTTTATTTTAGTAAAAATAAACAAGGTCAATATATATTTTTATCTGTCTGATTCTTAATGAAATATAGAATTTAATAAAATTTGATAAAAGAATAATTGGTGGAATGATATAAACAATGGTGAATTTTACACTACTTACTTAAAAGTCAGCATCATTTTTGGGGAACCT
Source organism: Myrmecobius fasciatus (assembly GCA_023553655.1). Taxonomy (NCBI): domain Eukaryota; kingdom Metazoa; phylum Chordata; class Mammalia; order Dasyuromorphia; family Myrmecobiidae; genus Myrmecobius; species Myrmecobius fasciatus. The sequence goes on along the minus strand of JAJPUD010001198.1, from coordinate 106,778 downwards.
CCTAATCCCATAAAGAAAGAGCTCAAAGTTTGCACTGCCATAAAATAAATAAAGTTTCTTGAACAATCATCTGACATTGAGCATTGGCCCAAATGAGCTGAGGTGGTGCTGGACTGGAAATTGTGAGCTTCAACACAGCTACAGTTATGAAAGACCTGAAATAATTTAAATAATTATTATAAAATGAATTTACAAAACACAACACTGGATATAAAAAATTTCTTTGTACATAAAAATGCATTTACCAACTAAACTAAATAATGGAGAATTCTAAAATCTCCTTTCATAGATAAGAGACTCTCATCTAATATAAGTTTAGAATTTGGAGATTATCATAAAATTTTTCTAAACCCTTATTCCAGAAATAAGGATACTGAAACACACGGAGGGAATTGACTTGAACAGGATCATAGAAATAAAAAGTGGCAGTACTGGAATTTGAATTTATATAACTCAACTCCCAATTCAGTGCTCTTTTCATTACTGCTGTGATGATTTGAAAGGTAAATAGGTTAGAACTCTTTTCTCTATAGTCTGAAATATTATTGAAAAACATTTGAAAGCAACTATTACTTTTTTACTCATTATAAACAAAAAAGGTTATGGCATAATGTCAACTGTAAATGAAGCACTTTTAGCTGATCATTTCAATCTAACTTTCTATGCTTTTTTTTTTTTTTTTTACTCACAGTTAATGCCCTCTTTTGCTACTTCATTGTAATCCACTCATTCATTACTTATCCATTCTAACCTATTTCTGTGTAGGTATATTGTTCAAGTAAATTTTGTATGTTTTTGTATGCACATATGCATATATGAATGAGTATATGTGATTATGACTGTGCAAATGAGAGGTTTATTATATTTGTGTTTCACACACACAATGGCTTTTTTTAACCTAAATTCACTAATTGATAGAGCCTCTTTTCCTTAAAATGATCTTGTTTTTATATTAAATGTATTTTTCAACTAGTTATATGGAACAAAAAATAAATAAAATAAAAAATTTGTTGAGCATTCATCATATGCCAAGAGAGCAAAGTGGTAGTACTGAGGATTAAATAAAATTTTAAAAAGGAGATACCATCTATGCTTTTAAGGATCTTATGTTCTAAGAGTAAAATACAACCCAAATAAGAGTTAGGGTGAAGGAGAGATATTTTGTTTGGGAAGTTATAGAGAGCTTGAATGGAACCATATGGAAATAAGAAAAAGATTGATATGTCTATTCTTGGAGTTATGGCAAAGTTGCTTTGATTATTATTCAGAAGTAGAAAGTATAGGGAAGGGTGCATGCTTGACAACTAGGCACCTTATGTCTAGGGAGTGAGGTAAAACAAGATGAGGGCCAGACTTAGATGTAATAGGAAGCAGAAACAACCATTAATGAGGACCAGTGGCCCCTAGGCAGGATTTTGGTGAGAGAGGATTAAAGGATCATTTAAAACTCTGTAGAACTCAATTTCTGATCTGGGACAAGGTATCCATATTGTCTTCCTAGATAGCACTTGGGGACAGGAATTGTTTTGTTTTTATATTTGTATTTACAGGACCAAGTAAAGAGCCTGATAGTAAATGTTTAATAAATATTTGTGGATTTAATATCGATAGTTCCACACAGGGGATGACAAGGCAATAGAACTAGACTACCCAACAGGGGCTAGAACAAGGAGGTAGTTGAATCAGCAATGATATAGTAACTACTAAAATTTATAGAAATTTGGAAGTTTTAAAATTGGAAACAATTTTAGATATCATACAGTTCAAACCCCTTATTTTGATATGAGAAATCTGACATTGTCTAGGATAAAGATACTTGTTCAAAGAGTTTTCAGTTAGTCAATTAGGAATTAGACAGCAAATGTCTGGTTTACCAGGTTAAAATTTCCCCACCACCACATTCCCTCTGTTTTAAGTAATAAGGGGAGTATAAGGAAATAATCTAAGGAAGCCTAACAAGAAGACAAGACCCAAGGTCTGAGAGGTGTGAGGTGAATGAGAAAAACACTGGGGCTCAGGTCCTACTAAATCTTTCTGTGATGCCAAGGCATAGATTGCTTATTTTCTGCTCTATTTTATACTTTTGGATTGATATGGACACCTTTACACCTATGTTTGTTACTTGAAACCAGAAGGAATATTGACTAGGGTACACAGAGATACATTGTCATCACTTGAAGATTCAGACTGTGCTCTCTCAGTGGTTCAGACTTAGGTGAGGAGTAATTTGTTGTTCAGTCTTTTCAGTCATGTCTTACTGTGACCCCATTTAGGGCTTTCTTGACAAAGATACTTGAGTAGTTTGCTATTTCCTTCTGAAGTAAGAGTAAGTAGTCATTCAAATAGTAGGTCATTATTATTACAAGCATACGATTGATGTTCTTTAACTCAATGATAATTAAAGTTTTAAGATTGCTTTTCATTAATACCATGCTTATAAAATAGGTTTGTGAAAATATCCACAGAAAATTGAATAGAATAGTAAAAAATAATCAGTTATTTTGACAGTCATGATTTAACTAAATACATTCCTCTCCCTATTTGTAATTAATCATTATGTGTAGTAACTTTCTTAGATGAAATGGTTTTCTGTTCTAAGATTGCTATTACCAAAACATTAATTTCAGTTTTGTTGGCTTCTTATTTTCTGGAAGGTCATTTATTTACATATTACCTTCAAATGTCATAATATCACACACTCATACACATTTGTGTATATATACATATATATACAAGTATAATATATATATATTTGTATATATGTACATATACATATACATATATATATCTTTACAAATTTAAGAAATGTGTGAAAATGTGACCTTAGAGTTTGGTGTTTAGAGTTTATGGTGAGGCCTGCTTGTATCTGTATTCACAAATAAATCAAATGGTACCACCTCTTATAACTAAGCTTTTTATTGAAAAGATCAATTGCTGATTGAATTGATTGCAACTTTCTGAATAAATCTGTGTTGATTATGATGTAGAAGTCATAACAATGGCCATACATACCAACTCCTTTCCATGACCTACTGAAGATTTGCATCCCGCCAAACAGGGGGACATGTAAGTTATTCCATCATTCCCACAAACAGGATCCCATACATTGGCATCACAATTACAGTCTGAGTTGCAGAAAGAAAATGAAGTGTTTTGAGGATGTGTCCTTAGATTATTCCTGCAGTCAAAATGTTGACATTTATCAGACATAAGGAAAAAATGTTTTCTAAGCTGGCAAAAGAAACAAAGCTGGTAAAAATATCACAAAGGAAACATTTTATTTTTCTTTAGTATTTTATTTCCCCCAGTTACATGTAAAAACAATTTTTAACTTTTTTTTTTCTTTTTGCTGAGGCAATTGAGGTTAAGTGATTTGCCCAGGGCCACACAGCTAGGGAATGTTAAATGTCTGAGACTAGATTTGAACTCAGGTCCTCCTAACTTCAGGTCTGGTGCTCTATCCTTTGCGCCACCTAGCTGCCCCAACATTAATTCTTAAAACATTAGTTCTGGATTATTTCCCTTCCTCCATTCCACCATTCCCCCCTTATTGAGAAAAGCAAGCAATTATATATAGGTTATACAAATGTAGTCATGTTCAATATTTCCATAAAAGTCATGTTGTGAAAGAAAACATAGACCCCCTCCAAAAATTCTAAGAAAAATAAAGATTAAAGAAGTATGTTGCAATCTGAATTCAGACACCATTAGTTTTTTCTCTGGGTATAGATAGAATTTTTCATTATAAGTCCTTCAGAGTTGTCCTGGATCATTGTATTACTGATACTAGTTAAGTCACTCACAGATGATCATCTTACACTATTGCTGTTACTTAATACACAGTATATTTTACTTTGCATCAGCTCATAGAAGTCTTTCCAGGTTTTTCTCAAAGCCTTCTACTCATCATTTCTTACAGCAAAATAGTATTCTATCATGATCACATCCCACAATTTGTTTAGTCATTCCTCAAATGATGGGCATCCCCTCAATTTCCAATTTTTTGTTCCCAGAAAAGACCTGCTATAAATATTTTTGTACATGTAAATTATTTCCATTTAAAAAAAATCTCTTTTGGAATATAGATCTAGTGATTATGTGCTAGGTAAAATGATTTTATAGACCATTAGGTATAGTTCCAAAATTGCTCTGCAGAATGGCTGAATCAGTTCACAATTCTACAATGCTTTAATGTCTCATTTCCCCCATATGCCTTCTACCATTTGTGATTTTCTTTTTCTCTCATACTATCCAGTCTAATAGGTATAAGGTAGTACCACAGAATTGATTTAATTTGCATTTCTACATTTAGTAGTGAATTAGAATATATATATGTTTTTCGAATGGCTATAGATAGCTTTGGTTATTGCTGAGGCAATTGGGATTAAGTGACTTGCTCAGGGTCACACAGCTAGGAAGTGTTAAGTGTTAAGTGTCTGAGGCAGATTTGAACTCAGGTCCTCCTGACTTTAGGGCTGGTGCTCTAACCACTGCACCACCTAGCTACTCCTCCCTCCCTCCCCCCACCTTTTCTTATCCTCTTCTGTTCCTACTTTCCTGAAGAGTAAGATAGATTTTTTATACCAGCTGAGTGTGTGTTATTCCCTCTTTGACCCAATAATAATGAAACTAAGGTTTACTCACTATCTCTTATCTCCCCCCTTTCCCTTCATGGTAAAAGTATTTGATTAATGGATCCTTCAACTTCCATTTTATCATCTGGTTCTATAATATTGGGAAAGTTTTCCTTGACAATTTCTTGAAAAATGATGTCTAAGCTCTTTTTTTGATCATTTCTTCCAGGTAGTCTAATAATTTTTAAATGCTCTCTTCTGGATCTGTTTTCCTGGTAAGTTGTTTTTTCCAATGAGATATTTCACATTGTCTTTGGTTTTGTTTTTATTATTTCTTGATTTCTCATAAAGTCATTGTCTTCCATTTGTTAAATTATAATTTTTTTTATTTTTTGCTGAGGCAATTGGGTTTAAGTGACTTGTTCAGGGACACACAGCTAGAAAGTATTAAGTGTCTGAGACCAGATTTGAACTCAGGTCCTCCTGACTTCAGGGCTAGTGCTCTATCCACTGCACCACCTAGCTGCCCCTAAATTATAATTTTTAAGGAATTGTTTTCGATATTGAGTTTTTAGTAGCCCCCTTTCTATTTGCCCAATTCTACTTTTTAAAGAGTTTTTTTCAGTGAAATTTTATATACATATTATATATTTTCATCACATAATATTTTACATAGATTGCCTCAAGAGAGAATGAATGAGTTCAAATTTTCCTGATGCAAATGATCCGGATCAGCATGAGGTAATTCTCTTAGCACAACATTTGTTACACTACTATGCCCAATAATACCCTAAATGCATATATATATTTCATTTGTATGTATATGTGGGTGAATGTATGTATATTCATACATATGTATATGTATATACATACATATACTCACAGATAATATACATTTATATGTATTCATACACACAATACATGCATATCCATTTGTAGTTGCTGTTGTTAAGTGGTTTCAGTTGTGTCCAATTCTTCATGACCCAAGTTGGGGTTTTTTTGGCAAAGATCCTAGAATAATTTGCCTTTTCCTTCTCCAGCTCATGATGAGAAACTGAGGCAATTATGGTTAAATGATTTGCCTAGGATCATCCAGCTACTAAATGTCTACTTGAATTTGAATTCACTAAAATGATTCTTCCTGTTTCTAATCCTAATGCTCTCTACATTGTGCCAGCTGTATAAGGATTGCAAACCATAAAATGTTATATAAACTTAATATATGCATTATTATTATCTCTTCTAATGAAAATGAATTAGGAAATGCTATTAGTTGGCAAAATTAAAAAAAAATTGGTCTAATATTACAAAGCTCTTTATAACAGAGATTGTTGTTTCAAAATGGACTAATACTGTGGTCATAGCATCTTTTGAAGATTAAAAAATAATCTCAGTGATTCATATGAACACTTTGGATTCTTGATAGTGAATTTATACCATGAATGTTTTTACAAAGCCCCATCCATTTTTATAATTGAATGTTTAACAGATGTGTCCTTTAAAAATTCCATTTAATATCATATGTCTTAATTAAGCATAAAATCTGCCCCAGGATCCCTCTATTTTATGGTAGAAAGCAACTGATTAATTACATTTGGGGTTTTAATTTTTATGGTGTATGTATTATTTTAAAAAATCATTATAGACAGTATTTACATAGTGCTTTCTATGTTTCAGGCTTTTTGCTAAACACTTTAAAAATATTATCTCACTTAATCCTACCAAAAACCTTGGAAGGTTGATGCTATTAGTATCATGAACTTATTTTTTATTTGTTATATTTTATATTATATATGTAATATATATGAATATATTTTATCTTTTTTTACAATTGAAGAAACTGAGGAAAACAGATTCAGTGACTTGATTAAGCTGACTCTAGGTCCAGTGCTGTGTCTACTGTACTACTTAATTGTCCATTTATTATATTATTGCATAATTGATAAACTGTCATAAAATTATAAAATATAATCTTAATTATGTTATATGTAATATATAATGATATGATATATTGTCAAATGTTATCTGTTAAATGAAATTATACTGTACATGTTATACAAGATTTACTATATATGGCATAATATATATGTATATATTATATATGACATGAAAGCATATTATGATATTTATGCAATTTATTTACTATATAAGACATAACATATATGTTATATATGACATAAACATATTATTATATTTATGCAATAATGCATGTGACAGAATTTTATAATTGAATAATTGTTATTATATAATTAAAATTTATCAAGAATATTCTTACATCACAATATATTTATATTATTATATAAATGATCAATAAAAACTACATACCCATCATAAGTTACTGTTAAGCCAGCTATTGATCTTCTTTCACAATTGAATGACAAAAGTAGTGCTTGTAAAGCAATAGCACAAATATGAGAAATAAATAATAGTTTGGAAATTCCAAGGGTTTTCAACTTAAATTTTCTAGAAATAAATCCTCCCAAAAAAATTGAAATGCTAACAACAGGCATGGTTATTATTCCTGGAAAGAAGAGAAGAGGAAAAACAAATTAATTGCAAAGATGTATTCATAGTTCTCTGACACATTGGGCAATACAGGCATTTTTTTTTTTTTTGGTTGTTGTTGTTGTTGTTTGAAATATTTAACTCACTAATGCATTTTCATATTCTCTGAAAGACTAGGCTTTGATCTGTTTAATCATTCTACGTAAGAAAGGAAGTCATCTATTCAAATTTGATGACTACAGACATAGGCCATATTTCCTTAACTGATAAAAGAGAATGCTTTCTTTCTTCAAATAAAGGCAATAGGGCCTTTTCATTTCTTATTAACCTAATGCCCTCTACATAAAGGTCTTGTTCTACTCCACTAGTATTCTTTAATTAAGACCTAAATTACTTCAGTTCACACTGATTGATCATTCAATCAATAAACATTTATTAAGCATTTCCTACGTGCCAGGCACTGAGGTAGATACTGGGAATGTACACTTAAGTAGAAACAAAAGTAGATCCTGCCTCAAGGAGCTTACATCTTAGTGTGGGATGACAGTAGGTAAAATAAATCTGAAATAAATATATTTGAAAGGGGTGAAGGAGACAATAACACAAATTACTTAAACACATTCTATGAGATGAAAATCCCTAATTGTTCTTGCTATGCAGTCCAAAACATAATTAATAAATTGATCAATCTCCAAATGTTCATTAAGCATTTATTATGTGCCATCCCTATATTACCCATTGCTATTCCAAGAAAAAAATGAAAACAGATTCTGTCTTCAAGGAGCTTGCATTCCAGTGAAGAAAACAGTATATACATATATAGATATTTCTTCAATAGGTGAAAAATAGAAATAAAACCTTACAGAAGAGGACATCAACAGCTTAGAGATGGAGAAGGGCAATATGTAACATGAGCTGAATCTTATATTTTGCTGGTCTATGTAATCTTCAGGCAAGTACACTAGAGAGGTTGTGTGTGGGTACAATTTTTTTTGGTATTTATTTTTATCACTGATTTAGCATATATAGATATCAAATTAATATTCTAAAATGAGGTTGGGAAATTTCTTTTCAATGTATCTGTAAGTACTAGTAAAATGACTTCATGGGACCTTTAGATCACATGACTTACAAGATGGTGGATTAGTCATTTTCTCTGAACCCCACAATCCCTCAAAATGATACTATGTCGGAAGTAGCTGCAGATAACGAATCAATATAAGTAATAAATGTATATGCTTCAAATGCCTTAACATTCCAATTCAAAAAGGAAACATTTTGAGCTTTAGAAATACAGAGTTAGAAAAAGTGACAGAAAACTCCACTATTCTTCCATTACTTTTGGATAAGTTTAACAGAAAGATAAACCAGAGGGAAAATATAAAACTGAAAATTTCTAGAGAAACTAGAGTTAAAAGATATCAAAAAATATGTAATATTTCTCTGCACCAGATGAAATTTTTACAAAAATGACCATTCATTAGGGTCCAAAGATAATATAAACAGTTGTAAAAAAAGGCTGAAATAATAAACACATTCTTTGTATACCACAATGCAATAAAAATGAAAATTAGCTCCAAGATCACAAACAAAATATAAGAAACAAGTGCATACTTAATGAAATCTTCTATAATGAGTAAATCAAATAACAAATCATAGAAACAATAATTATATGAATAATTATCATGATAAAACAAGGAACTAAAATTTATGGTAGGTAACTAAATCAGTCTTTACAGGAAAAGCTTCTTAGATCATATATTAGCAAAATAAAAAAGAGAGATTATCAACTGAATATGCATTAAAGATTAGAAAATAAAAAAAAAACCTAAAATCAGAGATAATATATTAACAATTAGAGAGGAAATAGATCAACTGAAAACAAAAACCAAAAAAATCCATGAATGTGAAATATAAAACTAAAAGTTGGTTCTTTGAAAAGACTAATAAAATTGATAAAACAGTTAATGTGATTACAAAGAAAACAGCAGAAAAGCAAATAAATACAATAGCAGATGATCAGGGTGAAATCACAGCAAAATAAAATGAAGGAAAAGGAATAAAACATATTCTGCAGAGTTGTACATTGTCAAAACTGAGGACACAAAGGAAATTCAAAAATATAAAATGTCCAAACTACCCGAAGACCAAATAGGAAGACCAAATAGAGAGCTTAGATAATTCAAACTCAAAAAGAGAAAATGAAAGGAACTATCAAAATAAAACAAAAATCTCCTGTACCTGAAAGATTCACAGGAGAATTCTATTACATGTTTAAACAACAGTTAATATTTATATTTCAAAAATTCTCAAAAATTGAGGAAAAAACACCAGAATTCTCTTTTGAAATAAATATGGTTCTAAAACCTAAGCTGGGGAAAAAGAAAACACAGAAAGGAAATATAATTGTAGTCACTGACTGAAATTTTTTGAAACAATTAACATCTTTGTTTTGCTTAAATTTAATATAAAACAGTTTTTACATTTACTTTTGAAACTTCGAGTTTCAGATTCTCTCCCTTCCTCTCTACCTCCATTAAGAAGATAAATGTGAAGTTATAAAACATTTCCATAAAAGTCATGTTGTTAAAGCATACATCCCTCTCCCTCAAACTCCTTAAAAAATTCTCAAGAGAAAAATATGCATTAACCTATTTTCAGACATAATCAGTTCTTTCTCTGGATATGGACTAAATTTTTCACCATAAATCTTTCAGAGCAGTGGTGGATCATTGTATTGCTGAGAATAGCATAATCATTTGCAGCTGATCATTCCACAACATTAGTACATTTTACTTTGATTAAGTTCCTAGATTTTAAGGTTTTTCTGAGAGCATCTTGCTTATTATTTTACATAGAAAAATAATATTTTATCTAATTACACACCACAAATTATTTAGCCTTTCCCCAATTGATGGGCATTCCTTCAGTTTTGAATTCTTTGCCCTGAGAATAGAGCTGCTACAAATATTTTTGTATATATAGGGCCTTTTCATTTTCTAAAAATGTCTTTTGAGAGTCATGTCTAGGAGTGGTATTGTTAAGGTAAAGAATATACATGATTTCATAACCTTTTTGAGCACAGTTCATATCTTTTGATCTTTTATCATTTGGGGAGTGGCTCTTATTTTTTATTTTGGTTTAAGAATTTGACTCAGTTTTCTCTATGTTTGAGAAATGAGGCTTTCAATAGAGAAATTCTTTTCCTAATTGCTATCACTAACCATATTTCCACCTATTTATTCTCTTCTCTCTCCTTTCATCCTGGCCCTCCTCAGAAGTATTTTGCTGACCACTTGCTCCCTCAATATGCCTTTACTTCTACCACCCTCCCCCACTTCCCATGTCCCCTTCCCTTCCAATTTTCTTCCTGAATAAGACAGATTTCTTTTTTTCTTTCCTTTTTCTTTCTTTTTTCTCCCCACCCCCAAGGCAGTTGGAGTTAATTGACTTGTCTAGGGTCATACAGCTAGTAAGTATTAAGCATCTGAAGTCAGTTTTGAACACAGGTCCTTGTGACTTCAGGGTTGGTGCTCTAGCCACTGTACCATCCAGCTGCCACAAGATAGATTTCAACATCCACATTGAGTGTGTATGTTATTTCCTCTTTGAGTCAATTCTGATGAGAGTAAAGTTCATTCATTCTCCATCCCCTTCCCCTTTTCAGTTTAAAAAGCTTTTTCTTGTCTCTTTTATGACAGATAACTTTATTTCCCATTCACCCAGTACATTCTCTCTCACCTCTTAGGTTTTTTTTTTTTTAAGATAGCATCCCTTCCTATTCAAGTCACACGTATACCTTATATAATACACACACACACACACACACACACACATACTTCTTCTAACTGCTATAATAATGAAAAAGCTCTTATAAGTTACAAGTATCATCTTCCATATTGGAAAGTAAACAGATAAACCTTATTAAATCCTTTGTGAAATCCATTTCTTGATTACTTCCTTATCTTCTCCTGAGTCTTATGTTTTAAAATCAAATTTTCTTTTCAGCTCTGGTATTTTCATCATAAAAGCTTTAAAATCTTATATTTTAATGAATGTCCACACCTTTTCCCCTGAAAGATTATATTCAGTTTTTCTAGGTAGATGATTTTTAGTTGTAATCCTAGCTCCATTGCTCTCCAGAATATCATATCACAAGCTCTCCAATCTTTTAATATAAAAGCTTCTAAATCTTGTGTTATTCTCACTGTGGCTCCACTATACTTGAATTGTTTCTTTCTGGATGCTTGCAGTATTTTCTACTTAACCTGGGAGTTCTGGACTTTTGCTATTATTACTGGGAGTTTTCATCTTGGGATTCCTTGTAGGAGGTGACTGGTGGTTTCTTCTATTTTACTTTTTGGTTCTAGAATATCAGACAATTTTCCTTGACAATTTCTTGAAAGATGATTTCTTGACTGTTTTTTAATTATAATTTTCAGTTAGACCAAACATTTTTAGGTTATATCTCTTGGATTTGTTTTCCAGATCAGTTGTTTTTCCTTTTTTTTTTTTTTAAATAAAGCTTTTTATTTGCAAAACATATGAGTAACCTTTCAACATTGACCTTTGCAAAAAAAAAAAAAAAAACTTTTTTTTTCCCAAGCTTTTCCTTTCCCTCCCCCCGCCCCCCACCCCTAGATGACAGGTAATCTAATACATGCTAGATAGGATAAATTATATGACAAATACAATACATGTATACATATCTATACAGTTCAGTTGTTTTTCCAATGAGATACTTCACATTGTTTTCAACTGGGAAATGACTTGCATTCTTGATAAATGGTCAAAGGATATAGACAGATACTTTTCAAATGAAGAAATTAAATCTATCTATAACCACATGAAAAAATGATCTAAATCACTATTTATTAGAGAAATGCAAATTAAAACAACCCTGAGATACCACATCACATTTATGAGATTGGCTAAGATGATAAGAAAAGATAATCATAAATTTTGGAGGAATGTGGGAAAATTGGGAAATTAATATATGGTTGATGGAATTTTGAACTGATCCAGCCATTCTGGAGAGCAATATGGAACTATGACTAAAGGGTTGTAAACTTTGATTACATTAAATTAAAAAAAATTGAACAAGCAAAACCTATACAAACAAAATTTAGAAGGAAGCACAAAGCTGGAGAAAATTTTATAGTGTTTCTGATAAAGATCTCATTTCTAATACCAATCACATTGGCTGATATGATAGAAAAGGAAAATGACTAAGTAGGTGTGGAAATATGTACTATTAATGTAGTTGTGAACTCATCCAACCCTTCTGGAGAGCAATTTGGAACTATGTCCAAAGGGCTATATAAGTGTGCATATCCTTTGATCCAGCAATATCACAAGACATTCAAAAATAAAAAGGAAAAGGACTTATAAATACAAAAATGTTTATACCACCTCTTTGTGGTGGCAAAAAATTGGAAATTGAAGAGATATCCATTAATTGGGGAATGACTGAACATGTTAAGGCATATGATTTTGATGGGATGCTATTATGCTATGAGAAATAACAAGTAGGATGCTTTCATAAAAACCTGGAAAGACTTCCATGAAGCAAAGTACAATAAGGAGAACCAGGAGAATGTTGTATATAGTAACTGTAACATTGTACTATGATCAGTTGTAAAGTATTTGATATTCTCAGCAAGACAATGATCCTAGATAATTCTGAGAGACTTATGATGAAAAATGCTATCCATCCTAGATAAAGAACTTGAATTTCAATACAAATTGAAGCATATTTTTAAAAGTTTCTTTATTAATTTTTTTCTGCTTTTTTGGCAACATGGCTAATATGGAAAGCTTTGCATCGTTTCTCATTTGTAATCTATATTAAATTGTTTTTGTCTTTTCAAGAATGGGATAAGAGAAAGAGAGACAGACAGACAGAGAGACAGACAAACAGAGAGAGACAGAGAGACAGAGAATTTAAGGCTTAAATTTTAAAAAGCAAATGTTAAAATTTTTATTCATATAAAATTTATAAAAGATATCAAAAAAGAACACTAAAATAAAAGGTCAGCAATAGTTCAATAAATTTAGAGCTAGATAGGAGAATAATATAGGCATAGGGAAAATACTAGAATAAAGATATAGATGTAGAGCAGTGCAAGAATTTTTAATTAGGGAGGAATAATAAGGAGTAATATAAATAAAGTTAAGAGAAAGGATGGTAGTAGATTTAGGAGGACCTCATATATAGAGCAAAGACTTTAAATTTTACTCAATTTGCAATGGCTCATTGTACATGATATGTCAAAGTCAAAAAGTAAGACTTACCAATTAAAAAGTTCAGTTTAGAAATCGACTGGCCAAAGTGTTGTTCTAAATACTTTGTCAGGAAAGTAATGTAGCCAATAAAACTACTAAAGCAAAACAATGAATGAATCAAGTAGATAAAGTACATCCAGTTACTAAGAATGCATTTCAACGAGTGGAAGAAGCCTAGAAGAAAAAATAAAAGACTTTGTTGGAAAAAGATTATTCACCACATTCAGAAAATAGCCATTTTTTTTCTTTTATGGGAAATTTCCTAACAAATGGAGATTAAACAATGAATCCAAGAATCATAGAATGCTAGATTTAGAAAATATATCAAAGCTATCATATTTTACCAATTATGAAATTGAGGCTTTGAGAGATGAAAGTTTACTCAGAATCATAATATTAGCTAATGGTATGATGGTTTAAATATATAGTTCTTCTGATTTGCTCCAGAGAAAAAACTTTCATTGTTTTTTCTGCTACAAAATGATGCATCATTAGATATTTCTGTCATTCCTTGGGGGTATTTTTCAGGATGGTGACAATGTAGTGGTGATTATACCTTATATAACTCATATCTTAAATATTTCAAAGTATCTATAATCATTTCAATCTTGATACTCTGGCTATAGATAAAATGCATATTGTAGGGATTGGAGGAGTTTTTTGATTCTGTGAGCTTCTGGGCTTATTCTTTTATAGCTCCTCCAAAAAATCAAGCCAATATATAACTGGTTTTCCTTTGAGCCATTTTATATTTTATGGGTCTTAGTGCAGCATATTGCTTTTCATAGATTATTTCTTGTGCCCATCATACAATCAATTCCCCTTATTTTGGAGCTATACATTTCCTTGGTAATGTATCTTCTTTCACTTTTTGATGACTGGAAATATACTGTGACAAAATTATACCTATTATAGAATGATTTATTGGCATGTGATCACACCCACTCATGCTAATAAAGTCAGATATTTTTAGTTATTTTTGCAGACAAGTTTGCTCTGTGTGTGTGTGTGTGTGTGTGCATGCGTGCACACTTGTGTGCAGAGGAAAGTGAGGAAAAGTAGCAGGAGGAGCAGGGAGACCCATTGGACCATTACAGTTGAAACAAATGCAAATAGTATGGGAATTATTATTATTTTTTAATAAAAATATATATTTTTTATAAATATATTATTATTTGTTGGTGTTTGGGGAACTTAAATGGAAAAAATGAAGATGTAACTAAGTAAACTCTGATCAAATGTGTCTAATTCCACCCTGGAATATGGATAAAAAAATTAGAGGTCAAATAAAAAAAAGCATAATTACAAACATATCCTGGCTCAGGTGAGAGTAACTGAATTTGAATCCAAATGCATATGTCACCTTGGCCAATTTCTCTATTCCTTGGATTCCCAGTTTTTAACATATAAAATCATGGGGCAAGACTAGATGACTTTTCCACTCTAAATCCTATGATCCAGTGAATAGCTCATATGCTTTGCATGTATTAAACAAAATATACCTCTTGGCTTTCAGAAATTTATATAAGTATGCAACATATTGCTATACTTACTAGAGGACAGATGACAAAGCTCTTGTTAACATCTAAAGCACAAATTGCAGACTATGAAAGTTTTGAAATTTCTTCCATTTACTTTACTCTAGCATCAGAAGATGTGGGTGCTAGTTCTGACTTTGCAATAAATTCTGTAAACCTTAGTTATAAACCATTTAATTTGGGTCTCATTTTTCCCTTTTGTTAAATAAGAAAGTTATATTAGGTGATATTTAACTTATTTTCAGCTCTAAAACTCCATTCTCTCCGTCTCCCTCTTCCTTTCCCTCCATTCTTCTGTCTATCTGTCTGTCTGTCTCCCTCTCTCTCTTTCTCTCATATTTAATGTCAAAGATTAAAAAAACAAACATAAAACTATCCTACCACTAAGTGAAAATTTGAATCTTCCTCTCCTCATTGTTACCCTCATATGCACACCAATTTGCTTTCCTTAATTTGCATAGACAAACAAAAAATAGTTCAAAATGTGGAATATTCACCTGCCAATTTTTTAGACTCCTTCGTTTGCTCTGTATTTTTAAAATTTGTCCTTTGATTTCTACTTTCATTGGTACTAGATATATCCAAAGATGCAGAAATTTTCCTTTCCTTTGTTGGTTTCTCCAGAGTCTTGGGCATGAAAAAAAATGGTATCCCAGCAGCAATACTAAGGATTCCCATTATGAGAAAGCCAAGCCACCATGCACCAACCCAACGGGAATCAGTTGGCTTTATTGTTATAGTACCTATGATAAAAATCATTTCAAAAACTTCACAATGCAAACATTTACCATTTTAAGAATTGCTATCATTTTCTTTTATTGAAATTCAAATTACCTCATTTATCTTTATCAAATGAAAAAACTCATGTAAACAGAAAAATTCATGTGAATAATACATTAATGAAGAACATAAAAGCAATTAAATCAATGAGAAAATATTGATAGTAGGAAAACTTAGAATTATCAAAACCATATGGGAACAGAATGAATAATTCAATTCAATTCAATAAGACAATGCAACAAACATATATTGAGTACCTTCTATGTGTAAAGGACTGTCTTACAATAATTAATTGGCAAAGGTGAAATAAGGCCCAGACATTATCTTCAACTGTTTGAGGTTAAGGTTGTATGAGGCTAAACAGTTAATCCATATGCGGTGTTGGATTCGTATAAATCCAAAATAATGGGATAAAATTATACATTCTCCAAAAAGGGATATATGTCTAAAATATAATATCACTATATCACTTAATTAAATAACAACACATTGATATACTTCATCAGAAATGTAGTGTGTCATAGTGCATTTCAGGATTAGAAGACAAAGAAGTCATTAAGAATTGATTAGCTTAGGGAATTAAGGTTCAAACTATATTTTCATTGATGCAATTTTCTGGTTCCCTATGCTTAAATGGTTGTGGTTTCCTGTAACAGTATAAAAAGCCCACCTATGTGGAATCCTCACCCTTGAGACTTTGCAGATGTCTTGAGGCTCACAGGTCTGTTCCTGCTTGTTAGATACATTTCTTCAAGTAGATGAGGAAGACCTATGTTTACCCAGACTATGTATTTGTTGAATATCCTCTCTATTCTCTGACTATGTTAAGTGTTGAGTGATCTATTAATAGGTGCCTTATCCTTATGAAGATTAATGAACATATGATTATAGAAAGAGTCAGGCTCAGTTGAATACATCACTTTTTTTCTTTTAAGTATTTAGCTAGGTGGTGCAGTGGATAGAGTGGCAATGGATAAAATGCTCATTTTACTTATCAAATCTGGCCTCTGACACTTAATATTTGTGTGTTTCTGGACAAGTCACCTAATTCTGTTTGCTTCAATTTTTCATCTGTAAAATGATCTAGAAAGGAAATGTCGAACAACTCCATTATCTTTACCAAGAAAACCCCAAATGAGGTTATGATGTGTTGGACATGAGTGAAACAACTAAACAACAAATTCATTTTTAATACAAGTAATGTTTTATTTATATAAAATTAAATTATTTATAAAGATATGTTTTTTTCTCCTAAAAATACTGAAACAATCATAAGAATTTTCATTATCATAGAGAACCCTAGAGACCATCTAGTTTAATTCCTTAGGTTGTAGGGGAAACTGAAGCACAGAATGGTAGGCCTGGGAGTTTTTTTTTTAAATACAGGGGTTTTTTTGTTTGTTTTTACCCAGAGTAGAAAGCGAAACAAAAAATTCCTGATTATATCAATATATTATTTTATGATCTCATTATATGCTTGATCTGTTGCTAGGGAAGAATCAGGATTTGAGGAGTGGTTCACATCATATCAGACAGATTTAGTTTTGCTCCACTTACTTATTATTGTGGCATAGAATTCTTAATGGCCATGCTCTGGTGGATTCTACCATGCTGGAAGGCCTTCCAGTAAGAATTCTTTGAAGAACTATTTCCCTGCTTTCTAAGGACCAGCTTCACAGAAAAGTAGTCATGAGCTAATCATTTCTTATTACGATTTCATTACAGTATCCACAAAGTCAATATTTTAGTTCACTTTTGTTTTTTTCCCATTATCTAGTGTTATGTACATGGTAGTTGCCTAAGAATATTTGTTAAATTTATTCAAATGAGTTGAATGAGTTGAAGATGATCTGGATCCTTGATCAACTTAATCACCAATGAACAATTAAAAAAAATAACTATAGCTAAAACAACTTGATCAGTGTTTAGTCATAGGTGTTTTTTTTTATTTTTGATGGGGAAGGTGTATTTGTTTGTAGAGCAACAAAAACCAAGCTAGATTGCTTTTGGAATCGCAAATAATTTTTTTGGAGGTGATAAAGTTTTGAATTTCACCATTCTGAAGTCAACAAATGGGAATGTTCATCAACAAGCTCTTTTTTGTCTAAAATTTTATGATTAACTTTTTAAAAAATATTTCTTTTGTTTCAACAGTTTTTTTTTTTTAACAGTGGTTTAGGGAAGTCACTTTCGAAAGCAGCCATCCTGAGGCTCTTATGCAGATACCCTGTGGAACAAGTCTATGAGGAAAGTTTAGACTGTGACCTTTGGGAGGGAAGTTCTATTCAAAGGATTCTAGCTGTTAATCCTAAACTTGAGAACTTGGTCAGGAGTAATCATTACACATTCTAAGTAGAATTGTGTTAGTGACCATTACAAATAAAGTGATTAAATAAAGAGCAAATATACAGAAGGAGCAAATATACAAATAATTCTAACTATATAGTACTTTGGAGATATCTGCTGTTTTTTTCTTGGCCTTTGGAGGCTACTCTTCATAGTACTCCTAAAAATAAGAAATACATCTATAAGATGCAACCATTAGTTAACCAGAAGTGCATTGAGTGATAAACATTATCAAAATAATTTTAGTCTGCTAGTGTGGGTACATATTTCAGTTTGAATTAGATGAAATTGCTCAAACTAGTTCCAAATGAAGTAGAACATTTGGGGCATCTTGTCAACCTCCAAATTAATAACTTCATATTGATTTTTCCTTTCATATAGCATTTTTCCAGAATAAGGGTTTATTTGAACAAATTCCTGGTGAGTTCAGGATAGGAGAAACTGTCCAAATTAGTTAATGGATATAAAAAGCACTCAAATAATTACTCAAATGTATTCATTTTAAATTGGTACTATTAGAATTACATATATAGCACAAAACTTATTTTTGTTACTAATTGCCATGTTTTGCTAATTTGTAAAAAAAGGAAAAACATATTATCCTGTATTACAACATTGTTAGATGAGACAATAAATTCTTCAGAATGATGATCAATGAATAAAATTTTATAAATTGATTTTGCACTTACTTAGGTCTACATATCCAATGTCCACATATAGTTTTGCACATAATGATCCCAGGAGAAAACCAAATAGTGGGCCAAACATTGCTAATGAATGTAAAATGCCTGAAAAAATTTACAAAAATAACTGTCATCATTAAAAAGCCCACCACAGTTTTGCTTTATGTTTAGTGTGCTATTGTTTACACATGAAACACTCTATGATCATCCACTGATGAAAAAGGTATCTTTAAAACAAATCCTTTCTTGAAGGGGACAGTCTTTTTTTTTTTTTTTGACAAAAAAAAAACAGGATGGCAGAAATGATGTATAGACCAACATGTCACTTCATATACCAAAATAAAGTCAAAGTTGGGACATGATTTAAATATAAAGGGTGATATAATAAAGAAATTAGGAGAGTATAGAATAGTTTGTCTGTCAGATATAGGGATAAGAGAAAAAAATTAGGACCAACAGGATATAGAGAGCATTACAACATATAAAATGAAATGAAGTTTACATGAACAAAGCCAATGCAGCTAAATTAGGAGTGAAAACTGGGGAAATTTTTTACAGTAAAAATGTTCGATAAAGATTTCAATTCTCAAATAAACAGAGAACTGAATTTATAAGAATACAAGTAATTCCCCAATTGATAAAATGAAAAGTCTATGAACAGGAGTTTTCAGACAAAGAAATCAAAGCTAGCTATAGTCATATGAAAAGATTCCCTAAATCACTGCTGATTAGGGAAATGGAAATTAACACAACAACTTTCAGAGTGGTTGATATGACAGAAAAGAAAAATGATAAGTTTTTGAGCATTATAAGAAAACTGGGGATTTGTCAAGTATTTTAACATAATTAACATGTAGTGGATATCCTGCCATCTAGGGGAGGGGTGGGGAGTAGAGGGGGGGGAATTTGTAACGGAAAGCTTTGTAAGGGTTAATGTTGAAGAATCACCCATACATATGTTTTGCAAAAAAAAAAAAAAAAATGGGACACATGCATTGTTGGTGAAGTTGTAAACTGATCCAACCTTTCTGTAGAGCAATTTAGAACTATGCCTAAAAGACTTTAAATTGTATAGTGCCACTAGGTCTGTATTCTTGAGATAAAAGGAAAGGGAAAATAATTATATTTGTACAAAAATATTTATAGCAGATATTTTTCTAGTGGGTAAGAATTTAAAATTTGGATTTGTAATGGAAAGCTTTGCAAGGGTCAATGTTGAAAAATTACCCATACATATGCTTTGCAATAAAAAGCTTTAATTAAAAAAAATAAAAAAGGAATAAAAAAAGAATTTAAAATTTGGGAATTCCCATAAATTGGGGAATGGTCAAACATGTTATTGTAATGGAATATTATTGTGCTATAAGAAATGATGGGTAGAATAATTATAGAAAAAATTTATGCAAAAATTATTATTTATTATTATTACCTTTAATGTTAACTATTATTTTTTTAATTAAAGCAAATTATCAAAAAGATTAGATTGTTACCCTGGAAGACAGGGATAGAGTCAAAGAATATAATGTGAACAAGGATCACAAATGTACGTTACCTATGTAAAAAGTAGAATGTCCTTCTTCAGCAAAATTGTCAATATAGGTGATTCCCAGGGGAGTAATTGGGGTTTCCCCAATCCCACGTAACATATTTCCCATAAGCACATATATCCACATGGGTAAACCAGATTCATTTTTACAACCTTTAAAATGAGAAGCATGGTATACTTAAGCATCTATATTATTGTTCTGTTTAGTTTTATTAGTTCAATTAGATGTCTGATGTCTTTTCATAGTCAAATAAATAATTTACCTCAGAAGAAAGAAATGCATCTATCTTTGAAGCATTTTCTAATTGTTTTTTTCATTAGTTATCATTAATTCTTACCTGACTCTAATAGTACAGACGATTTGTTATAGCCAATTGAATTGAGATCAGTTGAACACGGAGTGTAGATTCCTGTTGAGTTCTCAAGTGGCTTAACATTTAATGCTGAGTCATATCTGTAACTATAACAATATAATTAGCATATTAAAATATTGCTAAATAAGTTATTCATATTTTATATGCCATTATCTACAAAGCAATTTTAAAATGCACTACTTTTAATAAATAGATAATAATACATTAGGAACACCCATTAGGAATAACAATCTAATCTTTTCCAAATAGAACCATTAACCAAAGGCTAAAAGAAATCTTTACAATTTGTTAAAGGAATGAAAAAATCCCATTTCTGTTGTGTTTGTGTTGTGTGTGAATATTCATATTCTACTTGGAATATATGAAAGTGGGATCAAAGACTTATAGGAATATGTTGTTCTTATTTAAACATTAACCTGACCAGAAAGGCAAATCATAGCAATTTAGTCATCATGGGGCAGTTGTCCTGTGTGGATTTTACAATTAACAAAAAGATGCAAAATCACAGAAAAAAAAGGAAAAGCACAGACATATAATTTGCTTTACATGGTGCAGGCCAACTGTACTTGATACCTCCAAGAGTTCACAGCAGAGAGTATTCAGAATGACAGCAAGAATGATTAATGGATAGTTTATTCAATCAACACAGATTTGTTAAGGCCTACTACATGCTAAATGTAGGGAATAAGAAGGCAAAGATGAAACAATTCCTGTCCTCAAATATCTTTCATTCCATTTGGGAAGGCAACATGTACACAAAAGTACACTTAAGTATATGAAAATCTATAAATACTATGCATAAAGTAATTGTGAAGTGGGAAAGAAAGCACCAGCAGCTTGAATTTTATCAATTATCATCATCTAACAAACATATTTGATTTTATTTCCCTCAATAATATTGGAGGATCTATGAGAAGAATTAGGATGGAAGTGAGATGGTGATGGGCACATATCTTATAATCATTTTATAAAATTACATTTGCTATCAACAAAAATATTTAGAATTATTGTGACCCCTGATATCTTCAAATTGACTAACAGGTTCATCCTGATTTTTACATAATTTATATCATGCAATGTAGTAACTACCTCCCTAGAATAGTACCTCATTTTGTTTAATACAAGACAATGTTTGACTTTTGATTAAATTTATCACCCAGGATAATATATATATATATATATATATATATATATATATATATATATATATATATATATATATATACATCACACAAACACACACAGAAATTTACACACATATATATTTGTATATGTACATATGTATACATGTATACATCTATAACTGCATAGTTTGGAACCATGTTCTGTGTCTTTTTTTTTTAATTTTTTAATAAAGCTTTTTATTTGCAAAACATATGAGTGACCTTTCAACACTGACCTTTGAAAAAAACTTTTTTTTTCCCAAGCTTTTCCTTTCCC
>JAJPUD010001198.1:0-83758 GCA_023553655.1 Myrmecobius fasciatus | reverse complement strand
GTTATTTTTTCTAGTTCAGTTAAATAATCTCTTGGGAGTTTGATTGGTATAGCACTAAATAGATAGATTAGTTTAGGTAGTATTGCCATCTTTATTATATTCGCTCGACCTATCCAAGAGCACTTGATGTTTTTCCAATTGTTTAGATCTGACTTTATTTGTGTGGAGAGTGTTTTGTAGTTTTGCACATATAGATCCTGACTTTCCCTTGGCAAATATATTCCCAAATATTTTATACTATCGATAGTTATTTTGAATGGAATTTCTCTTTGTATCTCTTGCTGTTGCATTTTGTTGGTGATGTATAAAAATGCTGATGATTTATGTGGATTTATTTTGTATCCTGCAACTTTGCTAAAGTTGTGGATTAATTCTAATAGTTTTTTAGTTGATTCTCTAGGGTTCTCTAAGTAGACCATCATATCATCTGCAAAGAGTGATAATTTGGTTTCTTCATGACCTACTCTAATTCCTTTAATCTCTTTTTCTTGTCTTATTGCCAAGGCTAGCATTTCTAATACAATATTGAACAGTAATGGTGATAGTGGACAACCTTGTTTCACCCCTGATCTTATTGGGAATGGTCCCAGTTTATCACCATTACATATGATGCGAGCTGATGGTTTTAAATAGATGCTACTGACTATTTTAAGGAAAAGTCCATTAATTCCGATACTCTCTAATGTTTTTAATAGGACTGCATGTTGGATTTTATCAAATGCTTTTTCTGCATCTATTGAGATTATCATATGGTTTTTGTTAGTTTGGTTATTAATATAGTCAATTATGTTAATAGTTTTCCTAATATTGAACCATCCCTGCATTCCTGGTATAAATCCTACTTGGTCATGGTGTATTATTCTAGGAATGATTTTCTGTAATCTCTTTGCTAATATTTTATTTAAGATTTTTGCATCAATATTCATTAAGGAGATTGGTCTATAATTTTCTTTCTCTGTTTTTGTTTTACCTGGTTTAGGTATCAATACCATGTCTGTATCATAAAAAGAGTTTGGTAGGAGTCCTTCATTTCCTATTTTTTCGAATAGTTTACATAATATTGGAGTTAACTGTTCTTTAAATGTTTGGTAGAATTCACATGTAAATCCATCTGGTCCTGGGGATTTTTTCTTAGGGAGTTGATTAATGACTTGTTCTATTTCTTTTTCTGAAATGGGACTATTTAAGTAATTTATTTGCTCTTCTGTTAATCTGGGCAATCTATATTTTTGTAGATATTCCTCCATTTCACTTAGGTTATCAAATTTATTGGCATACAGTTGGGCAAAGTAACTCCTGATTATTGCTCTAATTTCCTCTTCATTGGTGGAAAGTTCTCCCTTTTCATTTTTGAGACTAACAATTTGATTTTCCTCTTTCCTTTTTCTAATTAAATTAACTAGAGGTTTATCTATTTTGTTGGTTTTTTCATAAAACCAACTTTTAGTTTTATTTATTAATTCAATAGTTTTTTTACTTTCAATTTTACTAATCTCTCCTTTTATTTTTAGGATTTCAAGTTTGGTATTTGATTGGGGGTTTTTAATTTGTTCTTTCTCTAGCTTTTTTAGTTGCAAGCCCAATTCATTGATTTTCTCTTTTTCTATTTTATGCAAATAAGCATCTAGAGATATAAAATTTCCCCTTATTACCGCTTTGGCTGTATCCCACAAATTTTGGTATGTGGTCTCATTATTGTCATTCTCTTGAATGAAATTAGTAATTGTGTCTGTAATTTGCTGTTTCACCCATTCATTCTTTAGGATAAAATTATTTAGTTTCCAATTGGTTTTTGGTCTATTTTCTCCTGGCCTTATATTGCATGTGATTTTGAGGTTTTTGTGTCCTAGCACATGGTCAATTTTTGTATAAGTTCCATGGACTGCTGAGAAAAAAGTAAACTCCTTTCTGTCTCCATTTAATTTCCTCCAAAGATCTATCATACCTAACTTTTCTAACATTTTGTTTACCTCCTTAACTTCTTTCTTATTTATTTTGTGGTTTGATTTATCAAGTTCTGAGAGAGGGAGGTTGAGATCCCCCACTATTATAGTTTTGCTGTCTATTTCTTCTTGCATCTGTCTGAACTTTTCCTCTAGGAATTTCCATGCTATACCACTTGGTGCATATAGGTTTAGTATTGATATTGCTTCATCATCTATGGTACCCTTTAGGAAGATATAATTTCCTTCTTTGTCTCTTTTAATTAAGTCTATCTTTGCTTTTACTTGGTCTGAGATCAGGATTGCTACCCCTGCTTTTTTTTGTTCACCTGAAGCATAATAGATTCTGCTCCAGCCTTTTACCTTCACCTTGTATGTATCTCTATGTTTTAGATGTGTTTCTTGTATACAACATATTGTTGGATTCTGGTTTTTAATCCACTCTGCTATCTGCTTCTGCTTTAAGGGAGAGTTCATTCCATTCACATTCACAGTTAAAATAACTAATTCTGTATTTCCTGTCATCTTATTTACCCTAGCTTATGCTTTTCTCTTTCTTATCCCCTTTCCCTCCTCCCTACTATTTTGCTTTTGAAAACCACTTCCCTCAAACAATCCTTCCCCTTTAGAGCCCCACCCACCTCCTTTTCCCCCCCTTTCCCTCCAGTTTCCTTATAAGTACTTCTATTATTCCCTCTGAGCCAAATCTGATGAGGTGGAGATTAACCCAATTCTCATTCCCCTCCCATTTCTCCCCTCAATCATTATAGGTTTTCTTTGCCTCTACATGTGATGTAATTTCCCTTATTTTACCTCCTTTTCCTCTTCTTCCAGTGTTATCCCTTTTCTACCTCTAATTTCTTTTTCAGTTTATCATATCATAAGATTCATAAAATCACAATAAACATATAATAATAATCATAAAATCACAGTAATCATATGATAATAATCATAAAATCATAGTAATCATATCATAATCATAATGTAATAATCAATTCATAAAATCAACCCTCATTCTATAAGTATCTATAACATAAATATAGCTCTCAAGAGTTATTTTTTCTTGTTACCTTTTTATGTTTCTCTTGTGTTCTGTGTTTGTAGATCAAATTTTTTGTTCAGTTCTGGTCTTTTCAGTAGAAATAGGTGAAATTCTCCTATATCATTGAAAGACCATCTTCTTCCCTGGAAGATAATGCTCATTCTAGCTGGGTAACTTATTCTTGGCTTTAATCCAAGTTCCTTTGCCCTTCGGAATATCTGATTCCAGGCCCTTCGATCCTTCAAAGTAGAAGCTGCTAGGTCCTGTGTGATCCTAATTGTAGCTTCCCGATATTTAAATTGTTTCTTTCTGGCTTCTTGTAATATCTTTTCCTTGGAATGATAGTTCTGGAATTTAGCCACGATATTTCTGGGGGACTTAATTTTTGGGTTTCTTTCAGGAGGTGATCGGTGGATTGTTTCAAGGAGTATTTTGCCTTCTGGGTGTAAAATATCAGGGCAGTTTTCTTTTATGATTTCCTGGAATATAGTGTCCAGGTTCTTTTTTTCATCATGGCTTTCAGGAAAACCTATAATCCTTAGATTGTCTCTCCTAGATCTATTTTCCAGGTCAGTTGTTTTTCCTAGGAGATATTTCATGTTTTTCTCTATCTTTTCATTTTTTTTGTTTTTGTTAAACTGATTCTTGAAGTCTTGATGAGTCATTAATTTCCAATTGTTCGATTCTAATTTTTAATGTCTTATTTTCTTCAGTTACTGTTTTTAGTTCCTTTTGCAATTGACCAATTACATTTTTTTGTTCACTGCATTCTTTTTCCATTTTTTTTATTTTATTTTGCAGTGATCTCATTTCGTTTCCCCATGTTTCTTCTAACTCTCTTTTAAGATTTTTTATGCAATCTTCAAAGAAAGCCTTGTGACATGGAGACCAATTTATGTCTCTCTTTGGGGCTTTTTCTGGAGTTGCTTTACCTTTAGGGACCTCAGGATTTGAGGTCTGTTCTTCCCTCTCTCCATAAAAGTTGTCTATGGTGAGAGCTCTTTTTGGTTTTTTATTCATTTTTTTTTAAAGGTGTGAGGTCTGTTTAGGGCAAAGGTGGGACAGCTGCTTTAATTTGCCCTGGGGCAGTTCTGCTGATTGAGTTATTTCAGGAACTGGGCAGTTCTGCTGATTGAATTATGTCAGGGGCTGGGCAGCTCCGCTGATTGAATTATTTCTGGTGCTTATCAGACCTGTTGTTTGATTGATTGCTTTAAGGTGCTGTGTAATGGCAGCTAGTTACGATGCTCATCAGGGGTTCAGTGGTTCACAATCTATCCCCCTCAAAAGGCAGACCCTCCAAACCACCTGCCCACAATCAGGACAAATTGTTCCAAGAGGCTAGCAGAAGACTCCCAGGTGTGTGAAAAGCACAACGCTCCCACTCCTGTTCTGACTCCTGTTCCAGCTCCCTGCTCCAGCTCCCTGCCCCGGTCTCCCTGTGCTGCAGTCTGGGTTCAGTAGGCCACCCCCTGCCCCATTAAAACAGACCTGTTTTGAGGTTCTTCCAGAGTATCTTCTTCTAGAATCGTGTTGTTCTCCGGATATTGTGGATTTTTTTGCTTCAGAATCAGTCTAGAGGCTTCATATTTTGTTGGTTTGAGGGGAGGTTAGAGGAGGTTACAGAGAATCCTGTATGATCTCCGCCACCATGGCTCCACCCCCGGAAGGAAGTCATGTTCTGTGTCTTGAAAGAGACACTTCTCAAATTTCTTTGATAATACATTTTAGTGTCTGTTGAAACAAGGATGAATATGATATTTCTTTCTATTTAAATTTACTTTCTTCTATATTTAAGGTCTCTGAGTAAAATGTTTTGGTCAAAAGCTTTCTATGGTATTTATGTAGAGGGCTGCATCCAAAAGAAAAGCAAACAACTTTAATTTTTTTTTTTTTTACTAATTTAAGTCTGGGTAGGTGTGACTATTTTCACCCTAAATAGTATTTATTCAGTAATCCCTATTCACTTAGAGGAAGTTATAGAGCCCAGGGTGGAATTTAGTACTACCATAAGTTAAAAGAATATTATATTGTATTTATCATAACTCCTTTTTACTCATCCCTCATTTCTAAAATCTTCAACTTCTATCATTTGGATTCTTTATATTGTCTTTAAATATGACCATATATGTCCTATTATAAAACCAGCAAACAAACAAAAACAATCCATTGGACCTTGTACCATCCCTTTGAGGTCTACTTCTATGTCTTTTTTCTTCTTTTTATTCAGATTCCTAGAAGGAACTGTATATAATTTGTCTTCAGTTTCTCTCCTCTCATTCATTTTTAAACTCTCCACAAGTTGTCTTTGGACTTCATCACTCATTAAGCTGTTTTCCCCAGAATTGGTAATCATCTCTTAAATGATGAATCTGGATGTTTTCCCAAAATCTTCTTTCTTGGTCTCTGACTTTGATCCTGTTGACCACTCCTCTTGGATATTCTTTATTTTGAGCATTCATGAAACTATTTTTTTTCCTGTTTTTCTTTTTAATTTTCTGATTCTCCATCTGTGATTGATCATCCATGTATTTCTCTTTTTTTCTCTTTCTGTAATTTTCCGCTTTATACTATCATCAACTTCCAAGGTTTTGTATCTCCACTTTCAATAATCCTGCACACAGAGTTTATAGATGCTGTTAGCATATCTGTAGGAGGGAATGAAATCTTGGGGAATTAACAATTTACCTGTCATTTGTGAGTAGTATATGATGAAAGTGGAAGGTTAACTTTTATTCTTGAATCTGTTTGAATTGTTTTGTATGGAGAAAGACACTATTTGAGGACAAAGAGAAGGGACTAAAAGATTTTGTTTCTTGAGAAATAGAAATCTTTATTTGTCAAGGGGAAAATGATTAAGACATCTTGAAAGAGCTTAATCATGAGACTTTGTTTTTAGAGTGAATTTTTAAACATAACCTTAATATAATCATTCTTCTCTCTGTTACATTATAGTGATTGATACCTTTGTTTTATTGTTTAAAACTGTAAATATAATATAATATCTAATTGATATTTTTCTTAACCTATGTTTTTTTTAAATTTCCTATGTGTGGATAGATGAGCAAAAGCTTGGAGGAAAACCGGTTTCTCCAAATTATTAAATTAACTATTGTCTTGGAACAATTTATAAGGAGATGGAAGATGGTTTTTGATTTCTTTAGAATACAAGAATAGAAGACTAGAATATAAGAAAGAACTTATAAAAGAATTCTTTAGAATTAGAATACAAGATGAGAATTAGCTAATTATCAAGTAAAATAGCATGGAGAAAAGGATTGTCCTATTTAAAATATGCTACACATCAATTATAGTCTTTAAATAGTGGTGATGTTTGTCACCTATGTATTAAAGGTGTATAAATAAATATGTTCAGTCTCTCTGCTCAACTCCAGCTCTCCATTATCAACTTTCTATTGGACATTTCAAACTGAATGCCACCAAGGCACCTCAAATTCAAAATAAAAAGCATTTTTTCCCAAAAATCTTTCCTCTGATGAACTTCCTTTTTTTCCATTGAGGGCATCATCATTCTTTGAATCTTTCATATTCATAATGTTATTGATGACTCCTCACTTCCTTTCCCCACATATTCCAGTATAGTTGAGAGACTGTTATACTTTTAGTCAAAATTGTTTGATTCATGCCTCAGAAACTTTGCGGTTATTTGTTCCTAGTTAGGTCATTTAAAACTTAATTTGAGCTTCAGTTACCTCATCTACAAAAATATAAATTATAATAACTCACAGGATTATCATGATGATCAAATTAGTTAATATATTTAAAGTACTTTGCATACCTTAAAGTTCTATGTAAGCTTCTAGTTGTTATATTTAAGAAATTATGAAATCTTGCCACTTTTATTTCTATAACTACTTTTTAATTCACTGAGCTACCATCTTAGTTCAGAATCTCATTAGTGATATTGTTATTACAATGATTTCCTATTTGATTTTTCCTGCCTCAAGTCTTTTCCCTCACCAATCCATTCTTCACACAACTGTCGCTCCTTTATCCAATAAACTCTGGAGTTCCCTAGACTTTTGGGATAAATTATAAACTCTTATGTTTGACTTTTAAAGTCTTCTAGAACTTGGTTCAAATCTGTCTTTTTAATCTTGTTATATGTTACATTCAAACCCATCATAGTAAACTTTTCAGATGGCACTCTGTCTCCTTTTCTGGGTCATCTTCTATATCTGGAATGTATCCCCTCTCACATCCATCTTAAAGAATTTTTCACTCAGTTTAATTTATAGCTCAAACATTACTATGAACACAATGCCTTTGCTGATCCCCTTCACTGCTAGTGGTCTTACTCCCAAACTATTTTGTAATTACATCAAACTTATTCTGCATTATTTATATTTGTGCATGTTGCTTCCCCCTAATAGAATGTAACCTCCTTGGAGTCAGGAACTTCTTAATTTATTTTTTTTGTTTGTTTTTATATACTATATACTATCATGCCTCCTGGTAAATAGTAGTGAATAATAAATGATTAATCTCTACATATTGCAATCCCACATTTAAATGTGTTCTCCAAAACCTACACTGAAGAAAATGTGAAACTGTCACCACAGATGTTTCTTTCAATTTCATGCATAGAATGTTAGATATGGCAGTAAACTTAGAGATTATCCAATAATCTCACCCACATTGCCATTTTTAATACAACAAAATGTTCATTTGGTTAATTGCAAATTGAACTCCTCAATGAATGCTTTTTATCCTTATCTGAATGATAAATTATACTGATATTACTGAATCCATAGCTCCAGGCATGAAATATACATTAGATGAAAATTTATAAACTTTTAATTCACTTTCTTGTGATTTTTCGTCTTTTTTTAATTGCTGTTCATAAGTCTAGAAAGATTGTAAAAGTAGTAAAAGTTTCTATGCTAATATATGAGGAAAGTTCACCCCACCTTTTTATAAACTTAGAAAACTTACTGAAAGAGAAATTGTTTTATAACAAGTCTGAGAATTTGGAATTTTATTGTTATATGTTAAAATAATTATTGTTTAATACTTAGGGAAGTAAAATGAGCTGGACAAAGTAACGTCAAACCAAAAATCCAATATCTTTTCTAAGAAAATTCCAATTGGAATCATGTAGAGTCAGACATGTTTGAAACAACTGAACAATAACAATAACAACTATTAAATACTTACTATCCCATGAAAAAGTGAGGTGAGCTAGTTAAAATACTTCCAATTCCCATAATGATACACCCAGTTCCAATTATTCGTGGAATGTGTGATTTGGCTCCAAAATGACTTACCAGTGTTAGAAACAATAAATTGCCTGGAAGAAGAAAAATTACACTTGAGTATAATTTAATTCTCTAAGTACAGGACGACTTGACCACTTGTTATATAAGGTCATTGTATTTTGTAGTCGCTGAAAGAACTATAAATGAAAAACAAAGTATTAAAGGTATTATCTCTGTTCTCAAAGAACTTAGAATCTGAGGGTACCAAATGAACATATATGAAATAGAAAAAATGGTGAATTGTGTGGTCCTAAGTACAACAATAAGATTATAATCTTCAGAAACCAAGTAAGGGAAAGAATAATTAATAAAGGATTAATGGAGGAAGTGAGACTTAAGTTGGATATTGAAAGTGTAATAGGCTTTATTTGGAGAGGAAAAAGAAAAGAAAATCAGGAAAGATTCATGAAAGTGATGAGAAGGAATATGACCTGTTATTTATGGTGTTCAAATGATTTAACTGACTAGAAATGAACAAGCTATTTTAAGACAAAAATTAGCTCATATCCAAGGTTAGACTAATATTTTTGGTAAATTTATTGTGGGAAAAAAAAGCAGAAGGAAAATGTAGTTGAAAATGAAAAGAAAAAAAAAAAGCCTAAATTGGACAATTGGTTGAAAGAGTCCTTCAATTTTTTTTTTTTTTTTTCCTGAGGCAATTGGGGTTAAGTGATTTACTCAGGGTCACACAGCTAGGAAGTGTTAAGTGTTTGAGACTAGATTTGAACTCAGGTCCTCCTGAATTCAGAGTGGGTGTTTAATCTACTAGAACTACCTAGCTGTCCCTAACTCCTTTAATCTTTCAAATAAAAACAAATATTTCTAAGGGATTTGATAATGGAAGAAGTTATTACTAAGTCCTGTATAAGATAATAGAGTTTTCTTGAAGTAAGAAAAACAAACAGAAGAACAATTTTTAAAAGACCAATAAAAAAGGCTTTTAATCATTGCTATAAAGGAAAAAAGTGCTAATCATGGGCCAAAAATTATAAATGCTGGAGTATTGAATGTTGAAAAAAAAGGAATTTTTTTTCTAGTAAAACTCACATTTGTATTCATGGCTATACAAAAAATTTTTTGAAAGTTCAAGGTATCCACACACATAAATTAGATATTTTTTTGTATCCTGTTCCTGGAATTTTTGTCCCTATTAAGAGAGTGATAGACTCTAAGAAGTATATTGATATAATGAGAATTACAATTATTAAGAAAAATCACAGATTTCTAAATGAAAATGGAATACTGCAATACAACCTCTTACCCTATCACACTTCAATTTTCAGTGGACTGGAACTCATATGATTTATACTCATTTGAAAAATCTATGAGCTATAATCAAAGTTAGGTAAAGAAAAAAATGGTCTGTTTGTCAAAAGCATGCCTGATATCTGATGCTATAAAAATACAGTCTTGTAATGAGGAATTAAAGAATATATAACAATCTCACTACAAAATCATGTAAAATAAGTGATTACTGAACAGATAAAACATATCGAATGCTGAAACATGTATAAAGACATAATAAAACTTTATAAGATTTATTTTGTAAGATAAGTAATTCATTTGCTTTGTTCCAAATACTTCATATTGCAGTTTCATTCTAAACCTTGAGATATTATATTCTATTATATAATCAAGGTATTACTGACAAAAATAGGGAATATAGGAAGAAGAAAGAATGATTTTGAAGATCAAGTTTTCATTTAGTATATGAGTCTTTAGTTGAACATGTTGAGTTTCAGTTAGAATGAGACATTGAAATAGAAATGTAGAGATGGTGATTGTAATATAAACATGGAAATCAAGTGTTATCTAGATTGATGAAGCACTAGATATTTGTAGTCTTTTAGAATAAATAAGCTATCTAATGCAGAGTTGTAAACAACTGATAACGAAAGTCTGCAGTTAAAGACAGGGAAAAAAATGAAGTAGCCCATAATAATATGGACAGAAAGATAGGAATTAAACCAGAGTAGTATAAATTCTCATAATTCTAGAACTGGAAGTCTCTTCACATGCCATCTAGAGTAACAGCTTTAGCTTATAGATGAAGAAATTCAACAGAATTTAAATATTACTTGAAATCACAGAATTTGTTGCTGGCAAAAATTTGACTGCAACCTAGATCTGATTGCCAGTGACAAATTAACCATGCTTTTATGTCTAATTAATTTTAAAGAATGAGGTATCTTCTCAGCAAGTTTAAATATCTGGCCAAAATTAAACAGGGTGAATATATATGAAAATATTTAATGGATATACCCTTCATAGATCACTTGGCAGAAATTTAAATCTGATTCTGTGAAAAGTACTTGTAAGTACCTATGTATAAAGTTATTGGCTTATGTATGATTAAAAGTTTTGAGATAACAGTTGTTCATTTTTTTATGGCAAATAGAACAGTAAAGTGTTTGGAGAATATCATCTGTTTCAGTGATATTAATATGAAGAATTAGAAAACTTTTAGGTTAATGGATGAAATAGTAAGTTATAATAGCTTTTATAATGTTTTAGAGTTTGCAAAGCACTTTACAAAATGCTTTTTATCTCATTTTATCTTTACAACCATCCTGTAAAGGAAGTAGGTGTTAAAATTATCTCCATTTTACAGTAAGGAAATTAAGATCAATTTTGCCCAGGATCATATTACTAGTAATAGTGAGGCCAGATTTGAATGTACATCTTCCTAATTCCAGGTCTAGTATACTTTACCTACATTGTGCCATGATTTTGCAATATATATAATTTACTTAATTATAGACAAAGAATAGGAATTTGATTACAAAGAGAAAGATTAGATCAGGTCATTCATAGAGAGACCTAGTTGATGTAGCAATAAAGGTTAAGAGAGATGGGAAGAAAGACATACACACACAAATACACACACACACATCCCCTGAGGTAGGGAGAGAGAGAGAAAGGGGGGACATAGAAAGACACAACTGTAAAAGAGAGGCTAATTCTCTGTGCTCTGATATTTGTGGCTGAGCAATTTGTTGGACAATGAGAAACTAGTGTATTCCTTGTACCATCTGATGTTGAGAATATAAGAAAAAAGTGATAGAGAATTTATAACTGATTTAAAATCTCAGATTTGGGAGAGACTTTAGAGACCATCTTATCCAATCTGAATAATTCTCTCTACCTTTTATTTTACATAGGTCACTCTTTGGAGATATCCAGTGAGGAAGAGATCAATTATTTCCTAAGATAACCTAATCTAAATTTATATGGTTCTAATTGATAGCACAGACATTTTTACATCACTGCCACTTTAACATTTTCAGAGTTTAAGAAATATGCCACTAAAGAAATATAAAATACCAATGGGATAAAATAAAGAGGTTTTGCAATTATGTTTATGTGATGGCAGAAAATATGGAAAAGAGAGAGAGACAGAGAGGCAGAGAGCCACAGAGAGATAAAGAGTCAGAGAGAGAGAGAGAGAGAGAGAGAGAGACAGAGACAGAGAAAGGGATGAGAAGACAGAGACACAGAGACAGTAGTATCAAAGACTGATTATGAAATTAAACAGAAATTAGTTTGTTGGAGGTCAGAAATGGGAAGTTAGTTTTCTCCTAAAGACTAGGTTTTGATTTTAATGAAATAAAATTACCTATTTCAAAGCTTCCATCAATTAAACCAGCCTCAGATGATGTTGTACCAAATCTTCTTTCTATGTGAGTTATAGAACTTTTCATAACAACTCCTGAAAGTGATTTGCAAATATAACTGAATGACAGAGCTATCATGAACACCTGTTCAGGGGACAAAATGGAAAAGAAAACATGGTTGAATAAAATGGCAAAAGAGTTCATATACATGAAATTAAGATAATATTTACTTTTCTCAAAATATGACATATTTTTCTTCTCAAAATATATTCAACTTCCATAAGTATTACATTGATCTTACTCATAATTTTCAACTTTGGAATAAGATCTTAATAAAAGAATGTCAACCCTGTCACCAGTATGCCAGAGCAATGATATTTTAAAGTCAATTAATTACCAACTCCTAAGTCCTTTATTAAGTGGCCTAAGGCAGCCTGGGCATAAGTAATATTTTTTTTCCTAACATCAACTGTATTATTAAAAGCTCATATGTGAAAGGGAAACTACTAAGTTGACTTAAAAACAGTAGTTCCAATCACATAAGTAATAAGGAACTGAGAGGCAAATACACATTTGTCTGTGGGATTATTCAGGGAAAGTTTGTTAGGGAAACTTCAAAATGTTACATTTTAATGTAAAAATCAGATGTGTACACTGAAGGAACTCTCTCAGTGCTATTCAACATATCTGCTTTTTGTTTTCCTGTTTGAGGGACCAGAGAGGTTATGTATAATAACTGTAATCATATTTTCCTACCACAGGAGTAAGCAAAAAAGCTTAAGGTGGCCTAAGTATTGGCTTATTCAAAATGGTGGATGAGATTTTTAGATGAGAAGAAAAATATAATTAGGGATAAGAGACATAGAACTGGAAGAGATTTTAGATGCTAGCTAGTTTAGCTCCCTCATTCTGCAAATGAACAATATAAGTCATCAACAAATTGGTAGGTCATACAGATAGTAACAGCCAGAAATGGAATTCAACCTGGAAGATGCCTAGAAAGAAGAAAGATAATCTAGAGCAACAGAGAATTTTTTTCACTTAATAGTATTTTATTTTTTTCCATTTACATGTAAAGATATTTTTCAACATTCATTTTGGTAGGATTTTGAGTTCAACTTTTGTATATTTTTAAATGATATTTTTGGTATAAAGACTCAGTAATGGCACTCCTAGTAGTGGAATAAAAGGGTATGCATAGGGTTATAGCCCTTTGGACATTGTTCCAAATTGCTTTCCATAATGGTTGGATCAATTCTCAACTCCAAACAATAATGCATTATTGTACTAGTTTTTCTGCATTTTCCCTAACATTTATCATTTTATTTTTCTATCATATTAGTCAATATGATAGGTATGGGGTGATACATTAGAGCTGTTTTAGTTCGTATTTCTCTAATCAATATTGATTTTCACAAGACTACAGATCACTTTAATTGCTTTACCTGAAAAATATCTGTTGATATCCCTTGACCACTTATCAATTGGGTAATGTCTTATTCTTACAAATTTGACTCAATTCTCTATATATTTGAGAAATGTGGCCTGTATTAGAAACACTGGCTATAAAATTGTTTTCCATCTTTCTACTTTCCTTCTAATCTTGGGTGCATTGGTTTTGTTTGTGCATTTAAAAAAATTTAATGTAATCAAATTATACATTTTGCATTTCATAATGTCCTCTATTTCTTGTATGGTCATAATTTTTTTTCTTCTCTCAAGATCTGACAGGTAAACTATTTCCTGCTCTTCTAATTTGCTTACAGTATGTCCTTTTATGCCTAAATCATGAATCTATTTTGACCTTATCTTAGTATAAGGTGTGTGATGTTGGTTTATGCTTAGTTTCTGCCAGACTATTTTCCAATTTTTCCAACACTTTTTGTCAAATATTGAGTTTTTTTTTCGCAGAAGCTGGACCTTTGGATTTATCAAACAGGAGACTACCACAGTCAATGACTATTGTTTCTTGTGTAGCTAAAATATTCCACTGATCTATCACTGTTTCTTAGCCAATACCAAATGGTTTTGATGACTGCCACTTTATAATACAGTTTTAAGTCTATTATGGCTAGGCCATCTGCCTTTATATTTTTTCATTAATTTCTCTGATATTTTTGACCTCTTGTTTTTTTCAGATGAGTTTTGTTATTATTTTTTCTAGCTCCATATTTTTTTGCAGTTTTATTGATATGGATCTGAATAAATACATCAATTTAGGTAGATTTGTCACTTTTATTATATTAGCTCCCCTCCTTGAGTAATTGATATATTTTCAATTGTTTAGATCTGACTTTATTTGTGTGAAAAATGTTTGATAATTGTGTTCATTTAGTTTCTGACTTTGTCTTACTAGGTAGACTCCTAAGTATTTTATGGTTTTTACATTTTATGTTTTACAATTTTACATTGTTTACAGTTATTTTAAATATAATTTCCTTTTCTATCTCTTGCTGCTGGGCTTTGTTGGTAATATATAGAAATGCTGATGATTTATATGGATATGTTTTATATCCTGCAACTTTGCTAAAGTTATTAATTGCTTTAAGTGATTTTTAAAATTGATTGTCCAGGATTTTCTATGTATACCATCATATCATCTGCAAAAGATGAAAGTTTTATTTCCTCATTGTCTGTTCTAATTCCTTCAATTTCTTCTCCTCTTTTTGTGAATACTAACACTTCTAGTACAGTATTGAAAAATAGTGCTGATAACAGGCATCCTTGTTTCATTTCTCACCTTAATGGGAATGCTTCTAGCTTATATGCATTACATATGTCTTGCTTATGATTTTAGATAGATATGGTTTATTATTTTAAAGTAAGCTCCATTCATTCCTATGATTCCAATTGTTTTTAGAGGGAATGGTTGCTGTATTTTGTCAAAAGTTATTTCTGCATTTATTGAGGTAGACATTTAATTTCTATGGTCAATTAGTCTGCTAGTTTCCCTAACATTGAACCATTCTTACTTTGCTGAAATAAATATCACCTGGTCAAAATATCCTGTTGCTAAATTGCTGTCTTTGCTAAAATTTTATTTAAAATGTTTGTATCAATATCATTAAGGAAATTGGTCTATAATTTTCCCTTTGTTTTGGCTCTTCCTGCTTTAAGTATTAGCAACATATTTGTGTCATAAAAAAAATCTGACAAGCTTCTTTCTTTGCCTGTTGTTTTCAAATAGTTTATACAGTATTGAAATTAATTGTTCTTTAAATGTTTGGTAGAATTCACTCATACATAAATCCATCTGACCCTAGAGATTTTTTCTTAGGGAGTTCATTGATGGCTTGCTCAATTTCTATTTCTAAAATGGAGCCATATGAATATTTTATTTCATCATCTATTAATCTGGGCAATTCACAGTTTTGAAAATATTCATCAATTTCACTTAGATTGGTAGATTTATTGGCATATGGCTTAGCAAAATGCTTCATAATTATTATTTTAATTTCCCCTTGATTGTTGGTGAATTCACCATTTTCATTCTTGATACTGGCAATTTGGTTTTCTTTTATTTTTTCTAATCAAATTAATCAAAAGTTTATTTTATTACTTTTATCACAAAATTAACTTATTTTATTTGTTAGTTCAATGATTTTTTTACTTTCAATTTTATTAATTTCCCCTTTGAGTTTCAAAAATTTTAATGTGATATTTAGTTGTGGGTTTTTTAATTTGTTTTTTTTCTATCTCTTTTAGTTGCATGACCAATTCATTGATTACCTCTTTCTCTATTTTATTTATGTAAGCATTTAGAGATATAAAATTTCCCTTTAAAGTGCTTTGGTTGCATTCATAAATTTTGACATGTTGTTTCATTATTGTCATTCTCCTGGATGAAATTGTTGATTGTTTCTATGATTTGTTGTTTGAACTGTTCATTCTTCAGTATTAGATTATTTAGTTTTCAATTAACTTTAAATCTCTTTTTTAATGGCCCTATATTACACATAATTGTATTACCTCACAATCTGAAAAGGATACATTTAATATTTCTGATTTTCTGAATTTGATTGCTATATTCCCTAATATATGGCGAATTTTTGTGTAGGTGCCATCTGCCACTGAGAAAAAGGTACATTCATTTTTATTCCCACTGAATTTTCTCCAGAGTTTTATCATATTTAACTTTTCTAAAAATCTACTTACCTCCTTAACTTCTTTTTTGTTTATTTCATGGTTATATTTATATAGTTCTGGACAATTTCTCTGGCTATCTTCCCTATATAGAATGCTCTTCCCCCTCCATTCTGATTATTGATATTCCTGGACTTCCTAAAATCTCACTCTCTATAAAAGTCTTCCTAATCTACCTTAAGATTCAGATACTTTCTCCTCTTTTAATTATCTCCTATTTATCTCCATTCTGTGTGTATGTGTGTCTGTCTGTCTCTCTCTTTCTCTTTCTCTCTCTCTCTCTCTCTTTCTCTCTCTCTCTCTCTCTCTCTCTTTCTCTCTCTCTCTCTCTCTCTCTCTCTCTGTCGCTGTCTCTTTCTGTATGTATGTATCTATATCTATATCTATCTATCTATCTAAACAGAAATATGTTTTCTCCCCCATGAGATTGTTAGTTCTTGGAGCGCAGGCACTTTTGCCTTTTTTTTTTTTTTTTGTATTTTCAGGGCTTAGCACATGCCAGCAAATGTTGATTTATTGATTGTTTCTGGATTGATATTTAAGAATAGAACCACTTGCATTAGATAGTTCAAATGTAGTCATACACACATATGTAGACATATGTTGGTTGGGAGATTTTTACAAGCTGAATAGCAACTGTTAACTTTATTCTTCTTTTTCCATGAATTCACAGTTGAAAGCATCTTTCTGTCTCCAAAAAAGTTATGGTTTTAGGGATAGTAAATATCTGGTGGGGGGAGAGGGAAGTTAAGCATTGTTATGGTCTCAAGATATAGGGAAAATAAAGAGATTTTTAGACCCAAACGCAAGATTGCCGTCTGACAATAGCTAAGCATTCTTGATTAATCATACCTACACTTAGATAACTCTTCTTAGCAAGTCACTGCTTTCAGACTCCTTGGATTTAGATTTAAAAGGACATGTGGAATTCACTACATCTAAGAACTTGTCAGAAGCAGAAAAAATATGTAAACAAATAAATTATGCACTCAGTTTGTATTACTGCATTATGAGTAGAATGTTTCTACTCTAAAGAAAAATTATAGAGACTTAGCTATATAATCTTTTAATAAATGAGCCAGTTCACAGGATAGGATATCAGGACAATCTAGGGAATAACCTTAACAATATAGTATTCAATAAACCCAAAGACCCCAGCTTTTGGGATAAATACTCACTATTTGGCAAAAACTGCTGAGAAAATTGGAAACTAGTGTGGAAGAAATTAGGGCTTGACCCATACCTAACACCACATACCAAGATAAGATCTAAATGGGTTCATGATCTAGATATAAAGAGGGACTTTGTAAGCAAGTTAGAGGAACGTAATATAGTTTATCTCTCAGACCTGTGGAGATGGAACAAATTTATGTCCAAAGAAGACTTGGAACTTCTAATTGAACACCAGATGGATAATTTTGATTATCTTAAGTTAAAAAGTTTCTGTACAAACAAAACAAATGCAGAGAAGATTAGGAGGGAAGCATCAAATTGGGAAATCATCTTTACATTTAATGGTCCGGATAAAGGCCTCATTTCTAAAATATATAGAGAATTGTCTCATATATATATAAGAATTCAAGCCACTCTTCAATAGATAAGTGGTCAAGGGATATGAACAGACAATTTTCAGATGATGAAATTAAAACCATCTCTAGTCATATGAAAAGTTGCTCCAAATCACTATTGATCAGAGAAATGCAAATTAAGACAACTCTGAGATACCACTACACACCTGTCAGATTGGCTAAAATGACAGGAAAAGATAACGACTAATGTTGGAGGGGATGTGGGAAAACTGGGACACTGATACATTGTTGGTGGAACTGTGAACGGATCCAACCATTCTGGAGAGCAACTTGGAACTATGCCCAAAAAGTGATCAAACTGTGCATACCCTTTGACCCAGCAGTGTTTCTACTGGGCCTATATCCCAAAGAGATCTTAGAGGAGGGAAAGGGCCCCACATGTGCAAGAATGTTTGTGACGGTTCTTTTTGTGGTGGCTAGAAACTGGAAACTGAAGGGATGCCCATCAATTGGAGAGTGGCTGAATAAATTATGGTATATGAATGTTACGGAATATTATTGCTCTGTAAGAAACGACCAGCAGGACGATTTCAGAGAGGCCTGGAGAGACTTGCATGAACTGATGCTGAGTGAAACGAGCAGAACCAGGAGATCATCATACATGGCAACAACAGTATTACATGATGATCAATTCTGATGGACATGGCTCTCTGCAACAAAGAATTGTCTCAAACCAGTTCCAATTGTTCACTGAAGAAAACCATATACACCCAGAGAGAGGGAAATGAAATATGGACCACAACGTAACATTTTCATGATCTCTATTGACATTTGATTGCATTGTGTTGCCTCTCTCTGATTCTTTTTTTTTTCTTGTAGATAGGATTTTTCTTGCATAACTTCTCAAGCATTTAAACATTATTAGCATGTAGTGGACTTCCTGCCATCTAGGGGAGGGGAGGGGACTGGGGGTAAAATTTGTAATGGAAAACTTTGTAAAGATCAATGTTGGGTAACTACCCATACATATGTTATACAAATAAAAAGCTTTAATAAAAAAAATAAATGAGCCAGTTATACATTAAGTAGTTTTGGGTACTCTTCTAATCATTTGAAGTACAAAAAGAGGCAAATATCAGTTCATATCCTCAATAAGTTTATAATATAATAGAGTAGACAGCAATAAAATATGTAAAAGCAAGATGAATATAAGATAAATACAAATATTTTATGTTCATATAATTGAAAATAGTTATATAATTGTTAGTAGAGGGAAGACATTAGAATTAAGAGGCATTGAGAAAGACTTCCTTTAGAAAATGGAATTTGGGATGAGAAGATAAACCAGTTGAGTCATGGAGTCAGCCAGAAAAACACCTGGAAAAGAGAGAAAGATTGTCTTGTTCATGGAACAGACAGGAGACCAATATCACCAGATCCAAGAATTTGTTGCAGGTAGTAAATGTAAGAAGTTAAGAAAAACCATAGTGAGTTAGGTAATGAAAGGCTTTGAATGAGAAACAGAAAATTTTTATTTGATCCTGAAGATGATAGTGAGATATTGCCATTTATTGGGTGAGGGGATCACATGGTCAGACTTTAATTTTAAGAAAAATCACATTGGTGGTTACATGGACAGAGAATTGATTGGGATGGGAGAGAGTTCTGAGGCGGACAGACCCACTAGGAAGCTATTGCAATACCACAGTGTGAGGTGATGAAGGCCTATTCAACAATTTTGGTGGTTTCAGGGAAGAGAAAGAGATATATTCAAGAGCTGTTACAAAGATGAAATCAAAAGACTTTAGCATTTGATTGAACACGGAGAGTAATAAATAATGAGGAATTGAGGATGATCTAAAGGATATGAGTGAAAGAGACTAAGAAGAGAGTGCTATCCTTGACAGTAATAGGGAAGATAAGTGAGGGGAAAGGTATGTAGGAAAGATAATGAGTTCTATTTTGGATTATGTTAAGTTTAAGATGTTTTTGGAATATCCATTTTGAGATGTGTGAAAAGTAGCTGCAGATGCAAGATTGTATGTGAGCAGAGAGGTTCCAGCAAAGTAGGTAAAGGTGAGAATCATCGACATAAAGATAAAATCAAATCTAAATAATCAAACTAATGAGATCACCAAGTAAAGTAGTATAGGAAGAATTAAAAAAGAGCTCAGGAAAAGAAGCTGTGGAGCACCTATAGTTAGAAGGACTTATCTGGAGGAAGGTCCAGCAAAGGTGACAGAAGTCATAGTTATATAGGTAGAAGGAGAACTAGAACTGACTAATATCTTCAAAACTAGAGAGAAAAGAGTATCAAAAAGGAGAGGGGTGATTAATAGTGTCAGAAACTACATAGGGGTCAAGAGAGACAAGGATTAGGAAAAATCATTGAACAAGTCAATTCTTTAGAGAGAGTATTATTGGTGGAATAATAAGGCTAGAAGCTGGATTATAAGGGGTTAAAAAGACAGTAAGAGAAGTGAAAGTACAATATGTAGACAGCCTTTATCTGACTAGTAGCTCAGGTATTTTTTATATACTTCTGGAAAATTTTCTGTAGTATGATTATCTAAGTTTGTATGTAACTTCCAAATAATGCTTTTTGCTATTTTAATAGCATTTTGCTTTCAATACTTCCTTCCTTCCTTTTTTTAATAACTCCCTTGGATTTATAAGGCTGATTTCTCAGAATTACTTGTTCCTTCAATATTTAATTTAAAAAATGCTTTCTAAGTGAATTCTTTTGAATGAATGTTATCCTTTTGAATGGAATTTTTTTCTAAGTGAAACAGAGTTTTATGTAAATCTGACTATGTGTCTGGGATGAAGCCTGGTGAGGAACAAATGCTTGGCAATTTATCTGTCTCTTCTGTAGTAGAAACAGAGGTTTAGTATAGGAATAGAATGGCCAATAGCTAGGACTAGATTGGCACTGTATGTCTGCCATCTCCTTGCTAATGGTAGCTGATTGTCTAATGAAGTCCATGATATATTTAGGCAGGGAACAGAGAGTAATAGACAAACAGTGACTATTTTGAATAATTGTGCTACTCTGCTAGTTGTAACATTTTCTTCAGACACATCTAAGAGATTTAATGCATAAATCCTAATCTCTTCTTTTCAATTCATTATATATAAAACTTGGAGAATTTATTTGCTTACCTGATTTCTACTTGCTTGAACTTGTCTTTTTAAAAGAAAGTATAATAATGTATACTTTACAGCAAAAAGAACAAACAGTTCAATAACATCATAGTATATCACATTCCATGGCCACTATACCCCTGCTCTTGGTGATAAACCCTCATAATTTTTAAATAGTATTTACGCAGAAAAGGTTTTTCCATTAATCATAAACAAATAGACTTTATTTATGATAAAATATCAGAGTTACATATCATTTATTTAAAACATTCTGAATTTGTGATCTTTTCTTAATTGTCTAGGCAAAATTAAATTGAAGAAAAACTTTTGGCTAAAAGAGTACTGACTGCATTATACAAAGTTCTTTTTGAAAATCTCCAAATTATTAGTCTTTATTTTATCATTTCACAACACAAGACTCTGTCAGGAAGTGGAGCAGATAAGCTGTATAACCATTTTTCATGTGAAAGAGTTTAGTGATTTTCTCACTCCCTCCACCCCCAGTAATTAGCTGAAGAATAATCTAGTTCAAAGTTTTTGATTATTTATTTTCTTCTCATATTTACTTATGCTAAGTAAAGTAATAACTATAATAAAAAGGAAAACAAGAAGAAAGAAAGGAGAATGAGAAGGAGAGGGGAAGGAGGAGAGAAGACAATTTCATAGAAAAGAAATAAATAAAGCATTATTTATATACTTTCTATGTGCCCAGACCTGTGTTAAGCACTTAGGATACAGATAATAGGAAGCACACAGTTCCTAACTTTGAAAGGCTTACATTTTAGTGAGCAAAAGAATACAAAGAAGGGAGCTAAAAGTGGTTGGAGGGTGGTGTGCCTATGCTATGGTTTTATTTGGAAATGATAGATTGAAAATTACTTAAAAGCTTGGATCAAGATGAAGGGAATACTGATTTATGAGAGCCCAGCTCAAGAGAATTCTAGCTTCCTGTGAAAGGGGTTATTGGGATAAGGGGAATAATAGACCATTAGAAATGAATTCCTGGGTGGTACCTTCCTTCCTGAAAACAACTCCTTCCTATGGATCTTTTCCTATTTGTTACTTTCCTGATATGATCAAATTCATTCCTGAAGTTTAAGAATAAGGTGGTCTTCCATAATGTTCCATAAGGACAGTGGGGCTGTCCTAATTAGCCCATTCACAAGGGACAAAAGGAAAGGGTGCCTTGTGAAAAGAAGCATGATGAAGCTGGTTATCAAAACATGAGACCATTAAAGGAGAAATAGTTGGCTAGCCACTTAGTATTCTGATTTGAATATACCAAGAAAAGGAGAAAAAGAAATCAGGGACCAAGCACCACCTTCACCTTCAAGCTTCCAATAAAACTATAAGGTCACATGGGGTCATCTACCCTAAATCTCCATTCTTCACAGTGAACATGAAGGGGGATAATAGGCTCTATGCCTGAGTGAAGATTTATTGAAGCATTTCAGACCTTTAGAAGCCTCTTAGACAGAAGATTTCAGGTGAAAATCAAGATCCCTGGGGACCACACTTAATTGAGAATTGGAGTCTTATGTGAATGAGCTGTTTTAGAGAACTACCACATAAAACACAAAGATATCTGGATTGAGAAAGTAACAATACTATCAGAATATGCCTCTGCCAGAGTCATAAATCAGTTGACATACATAATGGGGATGGATTTGTTGGTTGGTGTGGATAAGAGGGTAATCATCCCAGTTCAGGCTTTCTTTTTATCTCTATTCTAATAAGGAAGCTCACTGGATGCCCTGACATTTGCCAAAACCATTCTGTAACCTTGAATCAAGTAGTCTAACATTTCTGGGAACATTGATGAATTTCTCTTCACTATAGTAGATATAAAAATGGTAGGGCTGCCTGCTAAACTACATTTGAAGATGTATAATTCAAACTTTCCCTATAGTTTGGTTCTGGATGACTTCAAGTGTTAGGGGCATGACTCTAGCTGCTCTTTATTACTCCAAACATTGTCTGGTGAGTTCCTGTTGTACAGAGGACTTGGACAGTGCTTCTAGCAGGCTGAACTTTGGACCACCTGGATAGCCCACAGGCTATTCAATCTGAGTGGAAGAAATATTTACCTCAGCTCTGATTTTTGGTCAGGAATTTGGGAGCTCAAAGATTTTACAGTCAAGGATACCCATCTATTAGAGCAGC
The DNA here is from genome assembly GCA_023553655.1 of Myrmecobius fasciatus. Classification (NCBI taxonomy): domain Eukaryota; kingdom Metazoa; phylum Chordata; class Mammalia; order Dasyuromorphia; family Myrmecobiidae; genus Myrmecobius; species Myrmecobius fasciatus. The sequence continues at coordinate 60,901 of JAJPUD010001198.1, read as the reverse complement.
TCTCATGGTAAAACTTTGCTGATTCACCCTAGCTTCTGCATGTTAAGGTAAGATATTATAGCCCTTTCAACCATAAAGGATACACTTTTGGCCAAATGGAATAATGTTGTGGAGAAAATCAGGCACTATTTATGTTTGTCATTATCCCCAGATCATCTTCATTGGGAGTTTCTGGCCTGATATTGAAAATTCCATATATCTTACCTTTAGAATTTCAAGTGGTTTTCTCAATCTTATATTCACTTTTCCTTTTAGATGGTTACAACAGATTGTTGTCTTGAAAGTAAAAGAGGACCTTTCAGTAAAGGTTAGGATAGCAGATGATGACAACATGGAAAAAGGACAAGTAATGCTGCAAAATTTGAACATGTGAACTAGGAAATAGGAAAAAATTTGTTCAATTGATTCTTCACTTAGCTTATGAGTAAAAGTCAAAGGGCAAGCAATGGGATGAAGGATCATCAAAGTCCAATTAAAAAACATGGTTCCATTCACCTAGTGGTATTGTCTTCAGAGAAAAGAAGCAACCAAAGGACCTTGAAAAATAGCATGAGTCACTGAAGAAGATGAGGGGAGATAGTGCTAAAGCATAACTTTCAAGTGGGGAGATTATAAACCTTTATATTCTGTTTTCACATATAATGCTATAGATTTTTTGGATTGGAGACATCCACTGAGTCCTTCTCATTCTAATAGTTTTTAGTTCCTCTTTGTTATGGTCCTAAGTTCATCTACTGTTAACTGGAGACTCCACTGTGAATTCTTATTGTTAGATGAGCCCTATTTCTTCTGAGGCTTTCCATCATCTGGAACAGTACTCTGTCACTAAGCTCCCAGAAGTCATGCTTCTAGTCCCTGGGGGAGTCAATCCACTAAGCTCTGGAACTCCTTCCATGAAACTGGGAGGTCTTGATTGGAGCCTGTAATGCTGCTTCCACATATACACATACACATACTTTTCCAATTCTTGTGTGCAAACTCACCTAACCCACTCCATTTAACTAACCTTAAAACACACCATGTTTTACATCCAGTCTTACCATTCACCCTGCTTATTTTGCAGCTTTCCTTAAAGTGATGGTCACTAGATCAGAACTTCTTTCCTAAGACACCACTGACCAATCGGTTTTGTCTCTCCTTATTCAAAATTATTTGAACATAATTTTGAATTATTTGAATTTGAAAAACTTCTATTTGAAAATAGGAACTGTTTCACTTTTGTATTTGTATACCCACCACTTATCACAATTTCTGCCACATAGTGAGAGACTGATTTCTGACCCATAATAAGTGCTTCTTTCATTCATTCAATCCTTCACTCATTAATACTTTCAGATATGTATATTAGTAAGACAGAAAGTTGGGTTTTTCTGATCATTAATAATATTCTTTCAAACATATGACCTGCATTTTTCTGGAATCATCCAATGCCCCTTCTTTTGATAAAGCCTCATATGTAGTACTTAGTATTTTAATGGGGAAAGTTCCTAAGGATGTGTATATAAATCCATCCTGACCCTTGCTTATACTTGATCTAATAATTTGAAGAATATCATGTAATTTACCCTCATAGATTTGTCTCTACACAGAGAGACATTTGTTAATTTTTCATATATCAGAATGAAGGAACCAAAATTCTTAGGTTCAGATTTGCACTTTTGTTTTGTTTGTTTATTTGTTTTTTGCTTTTTTGCTAAGGCAATTGGGGTTAAGTGACTTGCCCAAGGTCACACAGCTAGGTAATGTTACAGATTTGCACTTTTGACAGCTTGAAATCTGTAATTTAACAAGAAACCATGACTGAGAGATTCCCAGGTTTATTTAAAGATTTTAGGAATCTGCAAAATTAAATTGATATGTAAAGGCAGATTATAGTGTTGGACGTTTATTTCAAATTAAAAATGGTCTAGAAAATTTTGCTTATGTTAGCTATTTATTCCCTTGGACAATTCTGAGGGAAGAATTCTCTCTGTATATCAGAACATTCTTTGTAATTTAGAGTCTTAGAACATTTTTCCAGGCTTATGTAAGTAGTATATGTATAAGTATAGTATAAGTAGTATATGTCCACAGTAAAACTTGAATCCTGAAATTTGTGTTTCCTAAACTAGTTCTTAATCCACTTTGTATCACTTTACCTCCTCAGCAATGTTTTCCCTTCTAAATTAGAAACTTTTTCCTTTTAACTACAATTCTAATTTAATTATCCAAATATCAAAACAATGTAACTCATTGAACCTTCAAGCCATTGCTACACTTAGTTTTCTTCTTGATTGATGAAGGTACATCTGTTGAATATTGATTTGAGTTCTTCCTGGAATCTGAGAGTTCTGTTTTTGCTGCCATGTTTTCTTGTCTTGAAGTTATTACCTAGGGAAAGAAGATTCTTTATTTTAATGTGTGAATTAATCACTGCCTTCTTACTTTTCCTAAACCCAGCTTGTGATACATCTTTCTATGTCAAAGAAACATTAAATATTCTCATAGGGACAGATATTTGAGATTTATTAGTCAAACCTCTCATTTATAAATGAAAAACTAAAACTCAGAGGAAAATAGATAACTGATGAGATAGCATAGTTTTAGTAAATGAGTTGTAATGAAACCTCCACTTCTGTACTTTTCTGTAGTTATTATCTCTGTTTACATCAATCAAATATCAAGAAATTCTGGAAAATCTGCTGTTTGTCTACTCTCCTGGGTTTCTACTAGAATGATATAGAGCAAGAGCAGGGGTGGGAAACCTTTTCTTTCTTTCTTTTCTTTTCTTTTTTTTTTTGCTAAGAACCATTTGGATATTTATAAAATCATTCATGGCCCATACAAAATTATCAACTTGAAAACTCAAGTAGTAGGAGGTTATTGTACGTAGCTTTTAGCTTCTGTGATTGCCTTGGCAGGGTCAGACCAAATGATCTTAGCAGCCTTACATGATCAATACTCTGGATGTTCCCCATCAGAGATATGGAAAAAAATCCCTGGAAAAAGAGCACTGAGTTTCATTCCCAAATTTGCTACTAACTACTAGGTGACCTTGTATTACACAAGATGACACTTTATTTTTTTGAATCTGTTTCCTAAAATGTAAAATATGGAGTTGAATTAAATAATTTATCTCTAAGGTTATTTCCAAGTACAATTTTATCTCCTTTGGGTCACGACCTGCTTTTTTAAAGCTCATTTCCCAGTGTTGTGTCTTGCACACAGAGGGCAGCTAATACTTATTTGCTTAAGAGGCAGGAAGATGACACAGTACATAGTGTTGATCCTGGAGTCAGGAAAATCTGAGTTCAAATTTCACCTTGGACTCTTATTAGCTGTGTGATGGACAAATCACAATCTCTTGTTTGCCTTAATCCACTGGTGGAGGATCCAGCAAACTATTTCAGTATGTTTGCCAAGAAAACCCCATGGACAACATGGTCTGTAGAGTCATACAAAATCAGACTGAACAACATCAGTTTGCTTGCTTAGTACAATTGATTTCTAGCATTTAAATTTTATGTGTTGATGAATATAAAGAAATTATAAGATGATATTCTTGTTTGTGAGTACTTTATTATCCAGAAAATGAACAATATTACATAAGAAAGAAAAGAAAGACAATACATGATGATAGATACTAGCAGATTAGAAATCTTATAAGAATTCAGAGAAAGGTATCATTGTAAGCTTCAGGAGACTTAATGGAGGAGGTGATATTTGAATTGTTCCTTGGCACTTGTGTAAGATTTGGATAAGCAGAAAAGAAGAGAAGGGCATTATGAGCATTCCTCAGATGGAGATTTTCCTTTGAAGTTTTCTCCATCATGGGCCCAAATCGAAGCCCAAATATATTTGCTCTACCTTGGTTACTTTAGCACTTTTGATTCATTAAGAATGTCAATCTTTTACCATCATAAAGAACATCATTCTTTTTGTTGTTTATATGTCATTCTCTTGTGCCTATTATGCTGTTGTAATATGTACACACTAAAACACTTTTCTAGCTCTTTAATTCTTATTCATCCTTTAAAGCCATGATTATCTATCCACTCACCTCTTTTCTGAAGCAGTTTATGGCAGTCCCTAGTTAATAATAAGCTTTACCACCTTAGATCTCTCAATACTAATCACTTACTTCTCTGATGCCCTCACTGTGGAATGAATTATATTTATTGTGTGCAAGTGAAACATTTTTTTTACTAGATTGCAATCTTTTTAAATTTAGGATTTATCTTTAAACTTTTTTCTCCTCTCTGACACTAAACCCAATAAATGTTTATTGAATTAAACAGAATTAAATGTGTACACACCCACATATACATATACATGCATATATGTACATATATACATACATATTGATAGATAGATAGAAACAAATATTCACAATTTTGTGATTTTGGGAAAATCATCTGACCTTAATTTTTCCATCTATAGAGAAAGCTTTATTTGATCATCCCTAAACTAAAGCCCTCCTTAGTTCTAAAATTACATGACTATTTTTCCCTTCTAGTTCTATTTGGAGATGAGGGGGGAGTTGGAAACAAAGAGCAAAGTATTTAGGAATAGAAGGGAAATTAAAGATAAGCTTTTCTTTGTGCTCATGAATGAAGAAAAGGAGTAATAATAGAAGTACAAAATGAGTCATAACTATTCAAAGTCACCCACAAACTACAATCAAAGCCCCAGGATACTGACTCCAGAATGACTCTCTGGAGGGAATACTAAGAAGAAATTTAAAGGAAGTCTTAAAACTAAGAGGTTGGGAGGAAAAGAATTCTAGGCATAAAAATGAGACAATACAAAATCACATAATGGAAAATGGAGTGCTGCTTATTATAAATAGTGAATAGGGCAATATGGTTGGATCTAAGAATTCATAAAAGGGAGAACATAAGATTGGAAAAGTATGAAGGAACTAGGTAGTATAGAATTTTAAATTGCTTAAGGAGAATTTTTAAATATGATCTTAGAGGTAAGAACGAACCACTTTAGTTTAACTGAATAGGGGAAGATCTAAGCTTTAGAAAAATTCCTTTGATTGCTAGGTAGAGGGTGGATTGGAGTGGAAAAGAACTTATGCAGGTAGACCAATTAGATGACTGTTACGATCTAATACAAAACAAACAAATAAATAAATAAATAATGAAGGCCTTCACCAGAGATGATTGGGGGAAGGAATGCCAAAGGAGCATGAGTAAAGGTGAGAAAAGGCAAGTATTAGACAATCATTATATGTAGGGGGGAATGATAACTCTGGATATATGGGGTGAGTGAGAGAAAAAAAATTCAAGTATAACACTGAGATTTTGAAGATCATCTATAGGAGGAATGGTAATCACCTGGACAATAATAGGGGAATTCGGAAGAAGGAAAGCTTTTAATAATAAGTTTAGTTTTGAAAATGTTGAATTGGAAATGCCTTTAGGACACTTAGTTTGAGCTGCTTACAGCTGGTGATATAAGACTGAAATTCAGAAGAAAAATTTAGGTTGAATAAATAGATGTGGCAATCATCTGCATGGAGATGATAATTTAAGAACCTATTGCTGAAGAAATTGCCAGGTGAAAAATCTTAGAGACAAAAACATAAAACTGCCAAAAACAGAGCTTAGAGGGACACTGGCAGTTATCAAGAAAAACATGGATAAAAATCCTGAAAAAGGACTAAGAATTAGTCAAACAGGAAGGAGATAAAAAGGAAGGAAAGTTATGAAAACCCCCACATAAGAAGAAGATAACCCAGAGAGGAATGAAAATAGTCAAAAGTAGTGAATAGCAAAGTAAAGAAATAGGATTGAGAAAGGTGTGTTAGAGTTGGTAGAGTCCATTAATATCTTTATTAATATCAGCTTTAATTGAATGGTGAGGCCAGAGGTCAGATTCTATAGGAATTAGAAGACAGTGAAAGAAGTAGAGATAATAATTGTAGATGATTTTTTTAATGAACCTTCACTAAAAATGCAAATAAGAGATATAAGATCCTGACTAGATAGGATGGTAAGATATAGTAAGGATTTTTATGAAGGATAGGGAAGATATACAGACTGTGGGGAAGGAGACAGTATATAAGGGGTGACTGAAAATTAGAGGGAGAATGAGGATGATGGGGAAGGCAATTTAATGGAGAAAATACAGAATGGAGAATAGAATGAAGGAAATGTGCAAGGGAGTTGACTGGCAAGTAGAAGTGCCACCTCTTAGGAGACTGGAGTGAAAAAGAAATAATGGAGGAGGTTGTCTATGATATACGAAATTATGAGGTAGGAAGAGCAGAGAGGACTTAGTGAATAGCTTCAATTTTCTAGTGAAGAAATATTTAAGAAATAAAGAAATCTTCAGCAGAGATGGTTGGGGGTAAGGAATGCCATAGGAGCATGAGTAAACAAAAAAAGGTTTGAAACAGCTGATGTGTTGAATAGGCTAGAGAATCAGCTGGGGAAAAGCTGTAAGATTGTTTTGTTATAGTAAAATTACTGTTGAGGTTAGTGTTTGCTTATAGAGGTCACAATAAGCATGTTTTATCCACTTCTTCCAGTGCCATTCAGCAACATATTAGTGGACTCCAAACTGCCTATCACCAGATAAATCTTTTTGGTTTTGGAAAATTATGGAATTATCCATTAAAATTTTGATGGATTCAAGCTCTACTGTCATATACTGGCTATGTCACTTGTAAATACTCAGTGATTTGGCTAACTCTTTCTAATGCTGATCTGAAGTATTAAAACAGGTTTTCTTCACTGAGAGTTTCCTAAACCAATAAAGTTACAGGTCTTTGACTATAAAGAAATAGGAACATAACACAATGAATAAGAGGATATTTCCATAATTAGAGAGAATTATGGATGACATTCTAAGGAAGTTCAGGGAAAACAGAGATTATCTAGTATATCCAAAAGAGCCCTTGATTTGGAGTCAAAGGACTTGGTTAAGAATCTGAATTCTACTACTTGTTGTATTTTGTACAAATTGCCTTAGTTTCCTCATCTTTAAAATAAAGAGACATTGAACTAGATAATTTCAAGTCTAAGTTAATAAAGTCATGAAGAGATAGCATTTTTGTTATATTTTGAAGGACATATAAAAGTTCAACAACCAGAGATACAAAATTCTTCTCCAATGAATAATGAATAAAACTTAGAGTCTAGAATATCTGAGTTCAAATCTTGCCTCAGACATATATTATCTCTGTGACAAAAGGTCAACCATTGAACCTCCCACTATGAGTTGCAGGGTGGATAGTACTCTGAATTTATAAAGTATCCAAACTGATGCTATATTGGCTTGAGAAACTTGATTTCATATGCCAATATGTTATAATTTGTGTCTGGACATGTATATATTTTTGAGTACAATGAATGCATATATGAAAACCTTAAAGAGAATTCCATTACATGTAGATACACTAGAAATATATGATATTTATTTATATCCACATACTTTGGCATACTCATATATTTTATTTGTAATTTCACTGAATTAGGTAAAAATCAGCTCACAACTCATACTCTTATTTTTTGTATTACATATAACCCATATATATGTGTGTGTGTGTGTGTTTATATACATGTACATAGATATATTACATATATACCATATCAAATTAAGAATTTAAAAGCTTCATTATTTATTCTAATTGGAATAAATTTGTTGTATAGGAATACAAATGAAAATAAGAATTAACAATGGCTGCACATATTTTGTTTGAAATAGCATAAATTTTCAAACTTGATTTCATGGGATTATGTTTGTTGAAAGGAAGATACAATCATCACATTTGACTGTAATTGGGATGTGTTCCCTTAGTCATAATTGGTACAAGTATTGCAAGATAGCAAAAAAACCTACTAGATTTTATGTTAGAAGCACAAAATTTTAGAGTTGATAGGGACCCAAAAGACCATCTAGTCCAACTCATTCCTAAAAAGAAATCTTTTATTGACTCCCAAAGAGATAATGCAATCTTTTTGTAAAGTTTCCTAATTAGCAGAACCATAAAATCTTTCTAAATAGCCCTTTTTGTTTCTGGAGAGTTCTACTTAGTAGAAATTTGTTTTGTTTTCATTTTTCCTGACACCAAACCTAAATTTGTCTCTTTACAACTCTGATAGTTTGTTCTTGGTACTGCCATCTGGGGCCAAACAGAAAAGGCTGTCTTCCAAATGACACAAAGATGATTAAAACCCTTATGTTAAGGATTCTCTGAGCTGAGAAAAATAGAATGAGTTTGATTTTTAAAATGAAAGGAACTTACAGAAATAATTTTCTTAATTATTTTGTTTTTTCTATATTGAATGGCTCAAAATGCCTGTGATAGGCGGAATGAAATAATGCCTAGTAGAAGAATACAAAGTGAGTATCTAAACTGAGTAAACATACACCAGTGGTAATTTCAAAATCATTCCCAGAGCTCAAGTCTACTCAGGAAAAGGCAACAAGTTTCTCTCCCAAATGAAAGGTCTTCAACACTTGAACATAGATACAATATTTCTCATGAATCTTTCATTCTAAATGCAACACATTCTCAATTACTTCCTTTCTTTATTATGTAAAATGTACTTAAGATTTAAATTTACCTCCTCTGGATGTACTAGAGTTTATTAATATCCTTCTTAATCCGTGGGACCCAGATTTAAAGAAAATTTAATTGTGGATTGATCAGGTTAAAATAGAGAGGGTCTCTCACCTTCTAGAATTTATACTTCTCTTAATAGTAACCTAAGATGACATTAACTTTGTGAGCTGTGAAAAAGTCACTGCTCACTTACATTGAGCTTGTGGTCTACCAAAATCCCAGATATTTTTGGGCCTCTGTGCAATTTCTTGTCTGACATTAACTAGCTATGTAACCTGTATATGTTACTTAAATACTTTGTATTCAGTCCCTTATCTATAAAGTTAGGGAGTTGGATCAAATTTTCTGAGTTCCCTCCAAGCTTCAATTGATAATCCAAACGTAATAGTATGAATCTGGCATTTCCCTTAGCTGAACCAAGCGTGAGAAGATAAGAGTTCTTTAATTTTAAATCTGGAAAGTAACTTAGAGATCCAATCAATTACTCTCCTTTGAAGTATCCAAGACTGTCCTGAGCTTGCATAGTTAGTATGGTTGGAACTATACCTAGGAATCTCAGTAATTTCTAATGCATCAAAATTCTTCTCAAACAACATTCACACCTGTTAAACCTTCTCTCCCCCAACTCCTTCTTGAGACCCTCAGAGCAATTGAATGGGAAGTTTAATTTTTGGTTTGAGTCTTGAAAAGAGTATTCCATGGATCTGAAGGAAACGAAGGGGGGGGGAACAGAGATATTATTCTTGCTTATTGTCTCTGGTTTCCTTTGAAATTTTAATTATTCCTATGCTCACTTCAATTGCTGTCAAAACTAAATAATTTTCCTGAAGAATTGAAATTTTATTCTCATTCAACTATTTCTGCCAATTATTCTTACCTCAATTACTTTCAGTGTGTATGATCATTAGTACTTACTCATGGAGAGTATAATTAGAAGGTTGTAAGGTAATTATTTGGACATCTGAATAAAGTAAATATATTTAGGGAATGAAGTAGAGTATATTGGGAATGGGACAAATGGAGTTGGAACTCTACTCAGACATTCTACTTTAGCTACCATCTGTTTGGGACTTAAGGAATAGAAATAGTACTTCCTACTTCAAAACTGATCTATGTACAATTCTCAAATTTATTTTAAGTACAAAGTAAAGGCAAAGCACAGTTACAATTTAAACAAGATTTGAGTAAATAGAGCAGCATCTTTAAAAAGAGATCCATGTTGGAAAATTGGAATAATATTCATAACTATTTATAAAGATAACCAAAATCTGATTGAATAAAAAAAATTAATTAGCAAATCTAGAAGGTTCTTACCTAGATTTAGAATTCAACTTCAGCAGCAGTACATACATCCCCTTTCCTGTTGATACTGAATGGATTGTCTTTAAGTAAAAAGCTCAGTGTTTTTTTTTTTCCTTAAATTTTAATCACTCTAGTGATGATTAACTATCTTATCTGGCCACAGTGCTAGTCAAACAGAAATAATTGCTGAGTTAATGTAAACTTTCAGGAAATTGACATTTCTTTCCTTTCTAGCATCTTCTACTTCTTATAGGCTTATATTAATAAACAGGTAACAGTATATTCACTGAATTTTAAAATTATTTCAAATATATTCAAGTTTTCCACTCCAGCTTATGTGATACTTGGTAACTTTTCCTGAGTAGACGAGCTCTGGGAAATGATTTAGAAATTATCACTGTTAGTATATTTACTCAGTTTAGATGATCACTTTATATTCTTTGACTGGATGTTATTTCATTTAGTCTAACACAGACATTTTGAACCATTCAATATAGAAAAAACTCAAAGTAATTAAGTAAATTATTTCCATAAGTTCCTTTCATTTTTAAGAACTTCAAAGTCATTCTGTTTTTCTCCACACAGAGAACCTTTAATGTAGGAGTTTTAATGATTTTTTGTATCATGAACTACTTTGGGAGTTTTGTGAAGCCTGCAGACCATCCTTAAAACAATCTTTTAAATTGCTTAAAATAATATAGATAGAATCATAAAATCAGTTACACTGAAATATACTTATTAAAATATATTTTAAAAGTTTTTTTAAATTCAGTTTTAGAAACTCTGCTCTAAAGTATTCTTCAGTTCCAAAGGGTAATCCAGTACTGATAAATACTGCATTCTCTGATAAAAATAAAAGACTGTTTATCTATTCAATTGACTTTCCAAATGACCAAGTTAAGGAACTTGGCCAAAATAAAGAGACCTTTGCATTATGGATTTGCCATACTATCAAATGGGAATAAATGGAAAGTAGACATTTGAATGCCTTCTAAGTCTTTATCATCAGTTTTCTGTCTTTCAATTTTCAATGAGACTATTATTAAAATATGAACAATATTTCTTCACAGAAACAATTACTCAGTCATCACAGAAATGATGCACAAACAGGACAAAATAAATAGATTCAGAAAACACTTATTTTGAATTAAATATCAAATCTATAATAAACACTGCATCTTTGTTTCCTTTATCAATACCTGAAATAAGAGGAATACAAAAAAAGATGATAAAAAAGGAAAACTAAAAAGTATCTTTCCTAAGTTCCACAAATCCCATAAAAACCATCAAATTATTAAAACCTCTCAATAACAAAATATCTTTTAAAAATCCCATTATTAAAGAATAGGCAACAAGACATATGAAAAATAATTTGGACATGTCAAAATTATCAAGAGCCATATCTAGATTTGTTTTACAAGTGTGGACTGTACTATGCTCAAAATATTGTATTTTTCTATTTTTGCCTGGTACTGGTATGGAATCTAGTTTAAAATAATAAGAATAATAAATAAATAAATATATTAAATAAATAGCAAATGCTAACATAAGTTGTTGTGCATATAAATTGCCTACATATTGCCAAAATTAAATACTTTATAGTATACTTAAACTAACCATGTTTTTTCTTTCCAGGAAGTGTAATTTTATGCTTTTAAATACTAACTCTGAATTGCAATTTGGACTCTATTTTCATGTTAAGATCATTATGTTTTTAACACATTAAAATTTTCTTTTCCTTATTTATTTTTTTGAACCTTAAGTGGATTCTTAAAAGAAGTATAAATTTTGTGATATTGTATTTGGAACTTAATTTTCATCATATCTAATGTGACCCTCCTCCCCCATCTCCTTACCCTTTATCCACCACAACCTTGTTCTCTGTGAGCCAGAGATCAGTTCCACCTCACAGAGATTTCCTCTAGGTAATTCAAGCAACAGCTTGATTGTTCAGTGAATCATAGTGGCTGTTCAGAAAAAAAGCTGAAAAGGTAAAGAATGTCATGCATTGTGGCTCTGTGGGGTTCCTATTTTACATCCCTTTTAAACATCTAAAATGAGAACAATTGCTTCTATAATGTAGTAGATTCTGGATGACTTCTGTATTTGTAGCGTAGAGAGTTGTAAAGGGTAGAGAGTATGGTCAGCTTGGGTAAACACATCAAGCATTTCTTTACTTAAAACAACCATCCTTCTGGTCCTTCTTTTTCCTAAGGATGTTAAATTAAAAGTACATCCCTATGTGAACACTGCGGTGGTTTCAGTTCTTTAAGTGAGCAGTGGACTATAGTCATGTAGTGGGAGACTAAAAGGATTCTTTGGAAAATCTATACCCAAATTTTTCTCTCAGAACAATTCTATTGGTCCCAGGAGTTTTGAAAAAAAGAAGTGTGTGTGTGTGTGTGTGTGTGTGTGTGTGTGTGTGTGTGTGTATAAAACAAAACAATCTCTTACCAATCAGAGACATAATCTCTATTGGATCTCTTTGGACCTTTGCACTGCATCTTTAACCACGTCTAAAATTTTTTTCTGGTTCTGAGATGTTATTTCTCCACCAAGAGAGTGGCCTTGACAAGTAGCAAAACTAGAACTCTAGGGAAGCAGATTTCCCAGAGTAAAGACAGTGTATTCTGACCCAGAGAGCATTGTTTTGAAATATCTGGCACTTGTATATTCATAAACAGTTATTTCCTCATGGTTACAATATGCAAAGTAATACTATAGTTGCAAATTCCAAAAGCTTCCATAAGGACCTTTCCTTTTTTTCTCTCAATGGTATTTTATTTTTCCAAATATATGTATAGTTTTTGACATTAATTTTTGTAAGATTTTTAGTTCCAGATTTTTTCTCCTTCCCTCTTTTATGTCCCTTGTCCCCAAGACAGAAAAATCTGATATAAATTAAACATGTACAATCCTTTTAAACACATTTCTGTGTTTGCTACATTGTGCAAGAAAAATCAGATTAAAAAGGAAAAAAAATGTGAAAAAGAAAAGGCAAACAAAAAAAAGAAAATACTATGCTTCAATCCACATTCACTCTCCATAGTTTTCTCTCTGAATGCAGATGACATTTTCCATCCCAAGTCTATTGGAATTTTCTTGGATTAGTGTGTTACTGAAAAGAGCTCAGTCTATCATAGTTCACCATCACATAATCTTGCTGTCATTATGTACAATATTCTCTTGGTTCTGTTCACTTCACTAAGCATCAACTAATGTAAGTCCAGGATTTTCTGAAATCAGCCTGCTCATCATTTCTTATAGAACAATAATATTCCATTACATTCATAAACCATACTTATTCATCCATTCCTCAATTGATGGGAATCCACTCCATTTCCAGTTCCTTGCCAATATAAAAAGAGCTGCTACAAACATTTTTTCACATGCGGGTCCTTTTCCCTCTTTTATGATTTCTTTGGAATACAGAATCAGTAATGAAACTGTTGGATCAAAATATATGCACACTTTTAAAGCTCTGGTCATAGTTCCAAATTGCTCTCCAGAATGGTTGGATCACTTCATGACTCAAATAATAATGCATTACTGTTCCAATTTTTCCACATCCCCTCCAACATTTATCATTATCTTTTCTAAGAACCTTTTCTGTTGTGTTTTCCACTAGGGATTCAGAACTGCTTTGCCCATTTCTTTTACAAATAAAAATAAAAGACTTTAAAAATACTTCAAAGTTTGGACGCATTGGTTATTTGAGTCCCTTTAAGGTCTGAGATCTTGAGAAGGTTCACATCAAAAGTTTATTTGCAGCTCTGGTGCTGCATTACATCAGCACAGCAATGTGAATGAATGGGGTAAGGGACTGTATTATCATAGTCACAAACAATAGGTGTTTAAGCAGTTGGACCTCAGGTATCACTGAACTCTAGATTATCCCCACTTTGGTTGACCTCTGCCCTTTTTCTCCTCAAGTCCTACAAATTCTTCAGCCAATCACAAAGTGCCATCCTAGATGCCCATCTATTGTGCTATTATGAATAAGGAAAGCTCCTATCATCTGCAAGAGAGACTGGGAGGTAAATAATAAAATAGACTTTTTTTTAATGTTCTCAAACATCTCTTCTTATTTCCAGGTTCTTGTTTCCAGGTGGTAGAACTCTTGGTCGATGGAAATGTCAGTTAAGGATGTTGACATAAGCATCAAAATTCTGTTCACTGATTGAATCCATTTATGGAAGATAGATGTTGACTAGACTTTGGATGAGTACCTGGATTAGGCCAGAAAACTCCAGGAACAAGACTTAATTCTGTTCTTGTCTTCCTCAATATTATTGAAATTTTTCTCCCTATTACATGTTACTGTTGTTTCACCATAGTCTCTCCCTCTCTTGTTAGACTTACTTAGCTCACTGATCTTATTTAGCTGTTTGATTTTGTCATCATTCTTAAGCATGTCACTGGTCTTGGACTATATGGGAGAATTTCATCTCCTGCAAGTTTTCCCTTCTTTCCCATACAAGTTTCTCTGGGACAGCCTGCCAAACTTCTATGTTTGAGGAAGCTTCCACTGGCATGACCTGAGCTATCACAGACAGGATTGGGACAGTTATTCTTTAATGATTTCCAGGGGAAAAATGAGCCAATAAATGACCTCTTCCTCTGTCTCTAAACTCCCAGGAGACACCCAGATGCACTGCAGTGGGAGGCATACTTGCCACTGAGATGTCTAAATCCAAGACAGACACAAGATAGGACACTTTCTGAGCTCTGGGTGTTTCATAACATCTCTTGTAGGTATTACATTTATTCCCCTTTTCTTGGCATGAAGGCAGTCTTAGAAACTTCTCTGTGATGCATAATTTCCCACCATGTGACCAGAAACATCCAGAAGTTGGACACGAGATCAGAACAAAGCACAATTGCTATTTGCTGTTGATTAATCATTCAATCTTGTCCAATTCTTCATGACCCCATGGACACCAGAATCTCCTATCTCATGGACACCAAAAACTTCTATCCTTCACTGTCTCTTGAAGTCTTTCTGAGTTCATATTTATTGTTATGATACTATCTATTTATCACATCTTCAGGCGTTCCTCCTTTTGCCTTCAATCTTTCCCAGCACCACTGTTTTTTCCAGTGAGTCCTCTTTTTTCATTTTATGTGGACAAATTATTTAAGCTTGTTTCAGTCGCTGATTTTCCAACAACCTGAATTAATTTTGTTTAGGTATTAACTAATTTGATCTCCTTCTATCCAAAAGATTACCAAAAGTGTTCTCCTCATGATAATTCAAAATAATTGATTCTGTGGCACTCAGTTCTTATTATAGTCCAACTCTTACAGCCTTTCATTGTTACTGGAAAAACCTTAACCTTAACTTATAAAGGCCTTTATTGGCAAGTTCATATCTCTGATTTTTAGTGTACTGTTTAGATTTGCCAAAGCTTTCCTTCCTAGGAGCAAGTTATTTATTTATTTTTAATTTCTTGGGTGCTGTTAGTCACTATCTGCAGTTATACATGATATGCCCACCCCACCCCCAAATATAAGATTTGACACTTTTCATTTCTTCTTCTACTTGGTAGGAAGTGGTGAGACTACTTGCTAAAATTTTGTAGCATTTTTTGATGTAAGGCTTCATACTAGCTTTAACACTCCTCTTTCACTCCTTCAAGAGTTTTCTCAATTCCTCTTCATTTTCTGCCATCAGAGTGGTATACTTTGCATATATGAAATGTTAATATTTTCCCAGAAACCTTAATTCCAGCTTTTGAATCATTCAGCCTGACATTTTGCATTATGTACTTTGCATATAAGTTAAATAAATAAGGTGATACTTTATAGCCTCGTCTTATTAATTTTCCAACTTGAAGTAATAAGTTGTTTCATATTTGTTTCTAAATGTTGCTTCCTAGCCAGCATACAGATTCTTGATGGGACAAGTAAAATGATATGGTACTCCCATGTCTTTGAGGGCTTGTCACATTTTGTTGGGATCCACACAGTCTAAGGTTATAGTCAATGAAGCAGAAGTAGATTTCTTTTCCTGGAACTTTCTTGCTTTTTCTATAATCCAGTGAATGTTTTCAATTTTGTG
Organism: Myrmecobius fasciatus; assembly: GCA_023553655.1. Lineage (NCBI taxonomy): Eukaryota > Metazoa > Chordata > Mammalia > Dasyuromorphia > Myrmecobiidae > Myrmecobius > Myrmecobius fasciatus. The sequence continues at coordinate 44,978 of JAJPUD010001198.1, read as the reverse complement.
GCTAGTTCCTCTGCATCTTCAAAAACTAGCCTGCTTTTCTGGTAATTCTCAGTTCACATATTGCTGAAGGCTAAGTTAAAAAATCATGATCATAATCTTTCTGGCATGTGAAATGAATGCAAAGGTTTGGTAATTTGAACATTCCTTAGCATTACACTCTTCTTTTGGATTGAGATATAAGCTGATTTTTTCTAATCCAGTGACCACTATTGAATTTTCCAAATTTGCTGTCATATTGAGTGGAGCACTTTAACAGCATCATCTTTTAGAATTTTAAATAGTTCAGCCAGAATTCCATCACCTTCACTAGTCTTATTATTATTAATACTTCCTAATCAACTTGACTTTGTTCTCCAGGATGTCTGGCTCTAGACCATTATGGTTACCAGTGATAGTAAGATCTTTCTTGTATAATCTTTCTTGGTATAGTTCTTTTGTGTATTCTTTCCCCCTCTTCTTAATCTATTTTGCTTCTGTTAAATCCCTACCATTTTTATCCTTTATTATGTTCATTTTTGCATGAAACTTTCCCTAATCCTTCTAATTTTCTTCAAAAGATCTGTCTTTTTTTATTCTCTTCTTTTTTTTCTATTTGTTTTTATTACTCAATTAAGAACACTTTCTTATTCTTTCTTGCTATTCTCTGGAATTCTGCATTCAGTTAGGTATATCATTAGTTTCTTTTTTACCTTTAATTTTTCTTCTTTCTTCAGCTATTTGTTTCTTTGGAATGTTTTTTTTTTTTTTTTTTTTTTTTTTGCTGTCTCCTATACAATATTGCAAATCTTAGTCCACTGTTCTTTAAGCATTCTATCTAGATATAATCCCTTAAATGTATCCATCATCGTCACTTCATGTTCATAAAATGTGTTATTTAGGTCATAACTTTTTGGTCTAATGGTTTTCCCAATTTCAATTTAAGTCTAAATTTTGTAATAAGAAACTCATGATCTAAAACACAGTGAGCTTAAGGTCTTGTTTTAAGTGATTGTATTGAGAGTCTCCATTTTTCATTACAAAATATGTAATTAATCTGATTTCCTTATTGTCCATCTGATAAAGTCTATGTGAAGAGTTGCTTTTTGGGTTGTTAAAAAAGTGTTTACAGTAAGCTATCGACAAAACTCTATCAGTCTCAGCCCTGCTTCAGTTTATACTCCAATGCCAAAGTTACTTTTTATTTTAATAGTCTTTTAATTTTCTGCTTTAACAACCCAATCTTGGGTGATGAATGTGCTATCTCTTTTTTTGGGAGGCAGGGGGTGTTATTTTTAGGATATATAAGTCTTCATAGAACTTATCACATTTGGCCTCTTTGACATCAGTGGTTGGAGCATAGACTTGTATATTGATGTTGAATGGTTTGCTTTGGATTCAAATACATATCATTCAGTCATTTTTGAAATTAGATTCCAGTATTTCTTATCTTACACTTGTATTGACTATGATGGCTACTCCATTTCTTCTAAGGAATTCTTGCCCATGGAAGTATATGTAATAATGATCTGATTAGACTCACCTATTTCCATCCACTTAAGTTCACTGATACTGACACCTAAGATGTGAATTTTAATTTTTCCTCCTCCTATTTTACAACATTTAGTTTACCTTCATTAATTGAGCTTACATTTCATATTCCTATGTAATATTGATTTTTACAGCATCAGGCATTTCCTTTCATCACCAGATGTATCCTTAGCTGTACTTCCTTTTATCTTTGATCCAGCCATTTAATTAGTACTGATGTGACGTAATTATTTTCTGTTCTTCCCCAGTAGCATATTGGACATGTTTCAACCTGAGAAGTTCATCTTACAAAGCCATCCCTTTTATCATTTTAATCCATGCTATTCCTTTGCAAAGATAATGGAATAGTTTGACATTTTCTTTTAAGTGGATCATCTTTTTCCAACACTTTTCACTATTTCCTTTTCCATTTCCACCAACTCATTTTACAGTTGAAGAAATGGAAGCAATCAGGGTTGATTGACTTGGTTAGGATCACACAGCTAGTAAGTATCTATGGCTGAATTTGAAATCATAAAGATGAGTCTTCCTCCTCAAGCTCAGTTCTCTACCCATCATATTACCTAACTACCCAAGACTAAAATGACTATTTATACTCCTTGCAAGCAATCTCAACCTGAACAATGAACAACAAAAGCTTGTGCTAGGTACTATTATTGTCCATTCAACAAAAGTCAGAGCGATTTGGGTTTTTTTTTCTCCATTGACTCATTCTTACCTAGAAATATGGTCAGGCCCTTTCAATAAAAACAAAAACTAAAACAAAAAAAATTCTCTTATTCCTTTTATCACATGCTGAGATAGAGCTCATTCCTTTTCCCTGAAAAACTGCTTGAAAAAGTCATCCACATATTATATCTCAATTTCCTTACTTCTCATTCTTTTCCTAACTCTTTGCAATCTGGCTTCTGCCTCTAAGAGGTAGGCCACTAGTGACCCCTTAATCCCTGGATACAGTAACCTTTTTTTCAGTCCTTTGCTGATTTTTTTTTTTTTTTTTGCTTTTTGCTTAGGCAAATGGGGTTAAGTGACTTGCCCAGGGTCACACAGCTAGGGAATGTTAAGTGTCTGAGACCAGATTTGAACCCAGGTCCTCCTGATTTCAGGGCTGGTGCTCTATCCACTGCGCCACCTAGCTGCCCCCCCTTTGCTGATTTTTTAAAGAATATTTGGCAGAATTGACTATTTTATTGTATGCTTTTTCCTTTCTTTGGTTCAGATATACTGCATTTTCGTGATTCTTCTTGTTTTTTTTTTAGAAGTGTCTTGTATTAGAAAACCTCTAGAGTTCAAAGAAATAAGTGGACATCCTAACTTTATTTTGTATTCTACTTGGGTGATTGTCACCTTCATTTTTCTGTACCTCATTTGTGAATAAAGTTGGAATAAGGCTGGATTAAGTAATTCTTAAAATCTTTTCCACTTCTAATCTGTGATTCATGATTATGATTCTCCTACATTTCCAGATGGTTTATCTTTGTAACTTTTTTAATGATATTTTATCTTTCTCTTGAGCTCTTTAATGTGGATGGCTCACAAGGTTCTTAGACACTTTTCCATATTTATTTTCCCACTAGAATTCCATTTACTACCATAATTTGATCAATGCAGAGGATCCCAAAATGTTTATATATAGTGCTGACTTTTTCTGAGAGCAAAACTTGAATCTCAAACTATGTAAAGAAATAATCCACAATTACCCCAAACTCAACATTAAAAAATTTAACTTATATTCCCCCTAGTCTAAATCATTTTTCTTATTTAAAAATTTCTGCCAACATATCCACATCATCCTGTTTACTACTTAGGAATCTTGATATTATTTTGAATGAATGTTGTGCTGCGTTGCCTTTCACATTCAATCACCAAGTCTTCTCTTGCACATGCTCCACTATCTCTATTTCTAAGATATATTTTATTATCTGTGCAGTACAATCTATTAATCAGTCTGCTTCCAGAATAGTCTCCCATAGGCAGAAACTTAATCAGTTATCTGCTCAAGTATGCTCAGTGATTCTCTACTCTATTTTGAATAAATTTCAACATCCTTTGTCCAGAATTTAAGGTCATTCACAATCTGGTGCTAGCTCTCATTTGCAATTTTTTTAAAGGTTTTTTTAATAATTTATTTTTTTATTTTATTTGCATAACATATGTGTGGGTAATTCTTCAACAATAACCCTTACATAGCTTTTCGTTACAAATTTTTCCCCCCAACTCCCCACCTTCCCCTATATGGCAGGATATCCACTACATGTTAATTATGTTAAAATATTGGCAAATCAAATATATGTATACATATTTCCAAACTTATCATTGTTGTGCAAGAAAAATCTTATCTACACGAACGATATATCAGATAAAGGAAACACAATGTAAGCAAACATCAATCAAGGAGTATGAGAATGTTATGTTGTGGTCCACATTTCACATCCCTCTCTCTGGGTGTATATGGCTTTCTTCAGTGAACAATTGGAGGTGGTTTGAAACATTTCATTGTTGAAGAGAGCCATGTCCATCAGAATTGATCGTCATATAGTACTGTTGTTGCCGTGTATAATGATCTCCTGGTTCTGCTCATTTCACTCAGCATCAGTTCATGTAAGTCTCTCCAGGCCTCTCTGAAATCATCTTTTTGGTCATTTCTTACAGAAAAATAATATTCCATAATATTCATATACCATAATTTATTCAGCCATTCTCCAATTGAAGGGCATCTATTCAATTTCCAGTTTCTAGCCACTACAAAAAGGGCTGCCACAAACATTCTTGCACATGTGGGGCCTTTTCCTTCCTTTATGATTTCTTTGGGATATAAGCCCAATAGAAATGCTGCTGGGTCAAAGGGTATGCACAGTTTGATAACTTTTTGAGCATAGCTCCAAATTGTTCTCCAGAATGGCTGTATCCGTTCACAGCTCCACCAACAGTGCATCAGTGTCCCAGCCCTCCCACATCCCCTCCAACATTCATCATTAACTTTTCCTGTCATTTTAGCCAATCTGACAGGTGTGAAGTGGTACCTCAGGGTTGTCTTGATTTGCATTTCTCTGATCAATAGTGATTTGGAGCACCTTTTCATATGACTATAAATAGTTTTAATTTCATCCTCTGAAAATTGAAAATATTTTAGTTGAGTCTTTAGGGTTCTCTACATATATCATCATGTCATCTTCAAAGAGTGATAATTTGATTTCCTCATTACCTACTCTAATTCCTTTCATCTCTTTTTCTTCTCTTACTGCCAAAGCTAACATTTCTAAGACAATATTAAATAATAATGGTGACAGTGGGCAGCTTTGTTTCACTCCTGATCTTATTGGGAATGGTTCTAGTTTGACTCCATTACATATGATGCTTGCTGCAGGTTTTAAGTAGATACGATTAATCATTTTAAGGAAAAACCCATTTATTCCTATACTCTCCAGTGTTTTTAATAGGAATGGGTGTTGGATTTTATCAAAGGCTTTTTCTGCATCTATGGAGATAATCATATGGTTTTTATTAATTTGGTTATTAATATAATTGATTATGCTAATTGTTTTCCTAATATTGAATCAGCCCTGCATTCCTGGTAGAAATCCTACTTGGTCATGATGTATTATCCTGGGGATGACTTTCTGTAATCTTGTTGCTAAAATTTTATTTAAAATTTTTGCATCAATATTCATTAGGGAAATGGGTCTATAGTTTTCTTTCTCAGTTTTCTCCCTACCTGGTTTAGCTATCAGCACCCTATCTGTGTCATAGAAGGAATTTGGTAGTACACCTTCTTTCCCTATTTTTTCAAATAGTTTATATACTATTGGGATTAATTGTTCTTTGAATGTTTGGTAAAATTCACATGTAAATTCATCTGGCCCTGGAGATTTTTTCTTAGGGAGTTGATTAATAGCTTGTTCTATTTCTTTTTCTGAAATAGGGCTATTTAAATAATTTATTTCCTCTTCTGTTAATCTGGGCAATCTATATTTTTGTAGATATTCCTCCATTTCATTTACATTATCAAATTTATTGGCATATAAAGTTGGGCAAAGAAACTCCTAATTATTACTCTAATTTCCTCTTCATTGGAGGAAAGTTCTCCTTATCATTTTTGAGACTAATAATTTGATTTTCCTCTTTCCTTTTTCTAATTAAATTAACTAAAGGCTTATCTATTTTGTTGGTTTTTTCATAAAACCAACTCTTACTTTTATTTATTAATTCAATAGTTTTCTTATTTTCAATTTTATTGATCTCCCCTTTAATTTTCAGAATTTCCAATTTGGTATTTAATTGAGGGTTTTTAATTTGGTCTTTTTTTAGCTTTTTTAATTGTAAGCCCAGTTCATTAATCTTCTCTTTCTCTGTTTTACACAAGTAAGCATCTAGAGATATAAAATTACCCCTTATAACCGCTTTAGCCGTGTCCCACAAATTTTGGTATGTTGTCTCATTGTTGTCATTCTCCTGGATAAAATTTTCGATTGTGTCTATAATTTGCTCTTTCACCCATTCGTTCTTCAGGATTAGATTATTTAATTTCCAAATAACTTGTGGTCTATTTTCTCCTGGCCTTATATTACATGTGAGTTTTATTGCATCATGATCTGAGAAGGATGCATTTACTATTTCTGCTTTTCTGCATTTGATTTTGAGGTTTTTATGCCCTAACACATGATCAATTTTTGTATAAGTTCCATGAACCCCTGAGAAAAAAGTATACTCCCTTCTATCACCATTCAATTTCCTCCAGAGATCTATCATACCTAACTTTTCTAGCCTTTTGTTAACCTCCCTAACTTCTTTCTTATTTATTTTGGAATTTGATTTATCTAATTCTGAGAGAGAAAGGTTGAGATCTCCCACTAGTATAGTATTACTGTCTATTTCTCCTTGCATCTCTCTTAATTTCTCCTCTAGGAATTTGGATGCTATACCACTTTGTGCATATATGTTAAGTATTGATACTGCTTCATTGTCTATGGAACCCTTTAGTAAAATGTAGTTTCCTTCCTTATCTCTTTTAACTAGATCTATTTTTGTTTTTACTTGATTCTAGATAAGGATTGCTACCCCTGCCTTTTTTTGTTCACCTGAAGCATAGAAGATTCTGCTCCAGCCCTTTACCTTCACTCTGTATGTATCTCTATGTTTTAGATGTGTTTCTTGTAAACAACATATTGTAGGATTCTGGCTTTTAATCCAGTCTGCTACCCGCTTCCGTTTTATGGGAGAGTTCATCCCATTCACATTCACAGTTAAAATAACTATATCTGTATTCCCTGCCATCTTATTTACTCATAGTTATGATTTTCTCTTCCCTTTCCCCTCTCTCCCTTCCCCCCTCCCCAGTACTTTGCTCTTGATGACCGCCTCCCACCAATAATCCTCCTCCCTTTAGAGTCCCTCCCTCCCCTTTATACCTTTCCCCTAATCCTTCTATTAGTTTATCCCTTTCCTTTTCTCCCCTCCCTCCTACCTTCCCACAAGGAGGGTCAGGCCTTTCTTTGAAGCCAAATGTGTCTGATATACTCTCTTAGAGTCCAATCTAATGAGAGTAAGGTTTACACAATCCTCATCACCCTCCCTTCTTTCCCTCAATTATATTAGATCTTCTATTTCTCTTTATGAGATTTTGCCTTATTTTACCTCCTTTATTTTTACTTTATTTTGCCTCCTTCCCCCCCCTTTTTCTTTTTCAGTATGTTGTCCCTTCCACCTCTAATTTCTTTTCCATTATTATCAAAGAAAAATCAAATTATACTGCCATTCTTTAAAGGATACCTATAGTAGGAATATAGTTCTCAAGAGTTTTCCTTTTTACCTTTTTATGCTTCTCTTGAGTTCTCTATTTGGAGGTCAAATTTTTTTGTTCAGATCAGGTCTTTTCATTAGAAATAGGTGAAATTCTCCTGTATCATTGAATGACCATCTTCTTCCCTGGACGATGATGCTCATTCTAGCTGGATAACTTATTCTTGGCTGTAATCCAAGTTCTTTTGCCTTTCGGAATATCTGGTTCCAGGCCCTTCGATCCTTTAAAGTGGAAGCTGACAGATCCTGTGTAATTCTAATGACAGTTCCTCGGTATTTGAACTGTTTCTTTCTAGCTGCTTGCAATATTTTTTCCTTGGTGCGATAGTCCTGAAATTTGGCCACGATATTCCTTGGGGTTTTAATTTCAGGGTCTCTTTCTGGAGGTGATTGGTGAATTCTTTCAATGCCAATTTTGCCTTCTGATTCTAAAACATCAGGGCAATTCTCTTTCATGATTTCCTGGAAGATAGCATCCAGGTTCTTTTTTTCATTGTGGCTTTCAGGAGTCCAATAATCCTTAAATTGTCTCTCCTGGATCTGTTTTCCAAGTCAGTTGTTTTTCCTAGGAGATATTTCATATTTTCTTCTATTTTTTCATTTTTTTTGTTTTTGTTTAAATGATTCTTGAAGTCTTATTGAGTCATTTACTTCTATTTGTTCAATTTTAATTTTTAAAGTATTATTTCCTTCAGTTATCTTTTTTAGCTTTTTTTGTAGCTGGCCAGTTGAATTTCTTGATTCAGTGCATTCTTTTTCCATTTTGCCAGTTTTATTTTTCAGTGAATTGTTGTCTTTTTCCAATTCACCAATTTTGTTTTTCAGTGAATTGTTGTCTTTTTCCAATTCACCAATTTTGTTTTTCAGTTCACCATTTTTATTTTCCAGTGAATTGGTGATTTTTTCCAATTCACCAATTTTGTTTTTCAGTGAACTGTTTTCTTTTTCCAATTCACCAGTTCTATTTTCCAGTTTTTGATATTTCTGTTGCCCTGATCTCAATTTATTTCCCCATTCTTCTTCTAGCTCTCTTTTGAGATTCTTAATGCAATCATCCAGGTAAGTCTTCTGAAAGGGAGACCAACTTAAGTCTGCCTTTGTGGCTTCATCTGGGATTGTTTTCATAATGTCAGGATCTGGGGACTGTTCTATTTTTTCTCCGTAAAAGCTTTCTATGGTGAGAGCTCTCTTCTGCTTCTTGCTCATGATTTAAAGTTGGGATATTGGTCAAAAGCAGAGAAAACTGCAAGAATTTGTATTTGCCCTGGGGCAGTTTGCCGAGTTGACTTCCGGTCTGAGGCTGGTCGGGCTAGATTCGCACTAGGACCACGTTTTCAGCTGCTCTTGATCCACCCTTTACCAAAGGCAGATCTGCCAAAGCACCTGCCCGCAAGCAGAACAAAGTGGCCCAGGCGTCTCCCAGGGGCTTCCTGTGTGCCTAAAATCCACCCCTCTATAGCAGCCCTGACTTCTGCCCCGGCTGGAGTCTGAATGCGACCAGTGGCCGATTTCCCCTGAGGCTAACCTTCTCTGGAGTTCTTTCAAGGTAGATTTTTGATAGAAGTGCGTTGTAGTCCAAATGTTTGGCGGAGCCCTCACTCAAAAACCAGTTCGAAGGCTCACTTTGTCTGGGTCTGAGGGAAGGTCCCAGGAGTTCACAGAGAAAGCTGTCTGCTGTTCGCCATCTTGGCTCCGCCCCCTCTAATTTGCAATTTTGACCTATTAAATTTCATCCATGAACTTTATGCTATGATCAAATGAGATTATACTTTTTTCTTTGAACATGACCTGCACTTTCCCACTTCCATGCCTTTGTTAGTATCTATGTCCATTGTTTCTTTGGTCTGAATTATTCTCTTTATCTGTTAAACTCCTAGTCATTCTTTAAAATCTGGTTAAAATGCTACCTTCTTGAAGTCTCTCCTGACCAATCATTATATATGATTACCTTTCAGTTCAGACCTTTTATAAAATTAATTCAGCACCACTTTAAGGCACATATTATGTGTTGTATTCATTTGTATATATTTTTTGGTATCCCCTTACTAATTTCCAGTCAGGCAAATCCATATTAGAACAAAAAAATAGGATTTAGATTAAGAAGGAATCACAATGGACGTCTTGCACTATTCTCTTATCTTTATAGTAATATTTAATAAATGTTTATTGGGTTAAAATGAAAAATTGAATTCTATCATCACTAATCTCCACCATTATAATACAATTACAGTAAAACTTTATGGGAATGAATGAATAAAGCATTTATTGTAAACTTTTTGTGCCAAGCATTGGGGATACAAAAATTAAAAAAGCAGAAAAAGCAAGACAATCCCTACTCTCAAAGAGTTCACAATTTAATGGGAGAAACTACATACATGGAAACTTTGAACAATAAACCAGATGAGAAACATCTCATGTTCCTTAGTGTATAGCAGCCTAGTAAAAATTAATGCCAATTTTAAAATGACATTTTACAGCAGTTTTTTATATAAACCATTTGATGCTATTAAGATTAGTGATAAGAATTTTCTCTTCTGGGTCTTAATATATGTGATTGTGGAATCTGAAGGAGCAATTGTTAGACTGCATCTTCACAGGGCTTGCTACTGAAGAAAGTAGCATTGGACACTAAGATGGACACTTTCCTGTTACAAAGACTTAAGTTCAGGTACTGGGCTATCTCTGTTGGAGAAAGAAAGAGAAGATAGTTATGAAAATAGTGGTGGTGGCTCAACTTACATGACACCAGGTGCCTTCTGTCTCTCCCTCAGTGTATCCTCAGCTGCTCTGCTATAGTAGAAAGTCCACTGCTTTAGCTAGGTTGGTTTTCTTGTCTTATAAATGTAAATTTATGTTGTTTGGTTCCTTTGCTAAAGGGGGTTACTTCTCACAGAGATGATGACTATGATGACAACTGGACTATAAGTTTCCCACATATGCTATATATGGTTTGTATTATTTGTAGCTAAGTAAATTTATCCTTTCCAATGGTGAGGATTGCAAAGGGAGCAATCAGGATTCCTTAAAAAGTGTTACTAAGATATTGCCCTCATTTCTTCCTTGATGGAAGTAAGAATGTGGAAGTATTTATTTATACTCTCAAATATTTTGTAATGCTCATAATCCTCTATTTCTAGTTGGTTTTGTTCTAACGCGAAGGAATGGAAGACAGTCTCATTGAAGGTTCTGAATCTTACATGTTGGTAAAATGAATTAAATTTGTTGAAAAAGAGTATCAGTAACTTCTTGGTTGGTGGAAGTCTACCTCTATGGAAGATTCTTTTTTTTTCTTTGAATTATGACAAGAACTTCCCCATTAGACTAATGAATAGGAATAATTCTTATTTACTAATCTCACAATCTTACTTTTAATGATCCATGAAATGTGCAAAATATATCTTCATAGTATCAACATAGTAACATTATAGTAAGATATCTTCTGCTGTACTCTTTCCATTTAGACTTTGTGCCATTGTAAGTTTCATATATCTATTTAATACTTTGTAATAATAAAAAGGGCAACTGGGTAGTTCAGTGGGTAGCTACTGGTCCAAGAGTCTGGAAGATCTAAGTTCAAATTTGACCTCAGACACATACTGTTGTATTACCCTGGGTAGGTCACTTAACTCCTGTTTGCATCATCTGTAAAATAGTTATACAGTAGAAAAGGAAATGGCAAATCCTTTCATTATCTTTGCCAAAAAATGCCATGGAAAAATGACCATGGTGTCACATACAGTTGGACAGAAGTTAAAAACTGAGCAACAAGACCAACAAATAAAAAAAAAGGATAAACATTCTCATTGAAAAACATTCAATGACATGCCTCAGATTAATCTCAAAAAAGAGCATGATAATGGAATTGAGGATTTCCTACTGGTTGACATTTTGGTTATTGAAGCTTCTGGATGTTATTAAAGAAGGAAGCAAAGGAGCCTTGGATGTGGGAGAAAAAAATTGTTCTTGTTAAATGTGGCTTTCATTATCCACATGAGCAGAGAATATTAACTGTTTGTTATTATTTAAAGGCTCTTTAAGATTTGGTTCATTCGTATCCATTCCTCCAATGTTAAAAGGTACACTGTTGTTTCCTTGACACTTTTTCTTCATAGCAGTTAATAAGATGAAATAACCGATGACCTCCGGTACTCGTAGTCCCAAAGTCAAGCCAAAGAATGTATTTCTATAAAAGAAAAATTTTTTTTCATTTTTTGATTTTAAGGAACCATTATAGACTACTTAAAAACATTAAGAGGACTAACAATAATTTCTTCATCCCCCATTTAATTGTATTTTATTTTTCCAGTTACGTGTTAAGATAATTTTTGACAATCACTTTTATGAGATTTGAATTCCATTTTTCGTTCCCCCAGAGAGCAAGCAATCTGATGTGTGTGTGTGTGTGTTGTGTGCACACATGTATGCATGTGTGTGCTGAGAAAAGTAAGCATTTGTTCATATAAGTCTTTACAGGTTTTTTTGAAATTTGCTGCTCAGTATTTTTTATAACACAATAGTATTCCATTACATTAATATGCCAGAACTTGTTCAGCCATTTCTCAATTGATGGGAATTCCCTCAATTTCCATTTCTTTTCCATCACAAAAAAGTTGCTATAAATAGCTTTGTCGTTGTGAGTCCCTTTCCATTTTTTTAATGATCTTAGAGGTATTGATGGATCAAAGGGTATATACAGTTTTATAGTCCTTTGGGAATAGTTCCAAATTGCTCTCCAGAATAATTGTATAACTCCACACCTTCATCAGAAATGCATTAGTATTCTAATTTTCTGACATTTTCTCCAATATTTATCATTTTCATTTTCTGTCATGTTAGTCAATCTGACAGATGTGGAGGTACCTCAAAAGTGTTTTAATTTGCATTTCTTTAATAAATAGTGATTTAGGGCATTTTTATATGACCATAGTTGACTTTAATTTCTTCATCTGAAAACTGCCTATTCCTATCTTTTGATTATTTATCAATTTGGGAATAGCTTGTATTTTTTATAAGTTTGATTGAGTTGTCCATATATTTTAGAAATGAGGCCTTTATCGGAAGCACTGGCTATAAAAATTATTTTTCACCTTTCTGTTTTTTTCTGTTCTTGATTACATGGCTAGTTTTTTGCAAATCTTTTAAATTTAATGTCACCAAAATATCCATTATGCATTTTACAATGTTTTCTATCTCTTGTTTGATCATAAATTCTTTTCTTCTCCATAGATCTAACAGATAAACTAAGCCTTGATCTCCTAATTGGCTTATGGTATCACTCAATGTCTAAATCCTGCACCCATTTTAATCTTATTTTGGTACAAGGTATGAGATGTTGATCTGTGCCTAGTTTCTGCCATACTATTTTGTAGTTTTCCTAGCAGTTTTTGTCAAATGATGACTTTTTGTCCTAGAAGTTGGAATCTTTGGCCTTATCAAACAGTACATTACTATAGTCATTTACTACTGTGTCTTATATATCTAACCTATTAATTGATAAACCATTCAATTTCTTAGCCACTATAAACTAATTTTGATGACTGACAATATACTATATAATTTTAGATCATGTATGACTAGGCCACTTTCCTTTGCATTTTTAAAAATTAATTACCTTCATATTCTTAATCTTTTATTTTTCAAGATGAATTTTGTTATTATTTTTCTAAATCTATAAAATAAATTTTTGGAAGTTACAAAGTTATAGCAATGAATAAGTAAATTAAGCAGAATTTTCCTTTTTATCACATTATTTCAGGTCACCCATTAGAAATTTATATTTTTTAATTGTTTAGATCTGACTTATGTAAAAAATTGTTTTGTAATTATTTTCACATAGTTGACCCATAGTTGGGTTTGTCTTGGCAGGTAGACTCCCAAGTATTTTCTATTGTCTACAGTTAATTTTAAGTGAAATTTCTCTTTATATTGCTTACTGTGGAACTTTATTGCTAATAAATAGAAATGATGATGATTTATATGGGTTTATTTTATATATTGAAACTTTGCTAAAGTTGTTAATCATTTCAAATACTTTTTAGCTGATTTTTAAGGATTCTGTAAATATACCATCATATCATCTGCAAAGAGGGATAGCTTTGTTTCCAAGTTTCAATTCTAATTCCTTCAATTTCTTTTTTGTCTCTTATTGCAAATGCTAGCACTTATAGTACATCAAAGTTTTTTCTGCATCTATTGAGAAAATCATGTTTCTGTTGGCTTTGTTATTGATATGGTCCATTTTAAAAATAGTTTTCCTAATATTGAACCAATCCTACATTTTTTTATATAAATCCTACTTTGTCATGGTATATTATCCTAGTGATAAAATTCTGCAATTTCTTTGCTAATATTTTATTTAAAATATTTGCACTGCTACTTATTAGGGAAAATAGTCTATAACTTTTTTTTCTCTGTTTTGGCCTTCTCTAGTTTAGTTACCTGCACCATATTTGTGTCACAAAAAATAGTGGGATTCTTTCACCCATTTTTCCAAATGGTTTATATAGTACAGGGATTAATTGTTCTTTAAATATTTGGTAGAATTCACTTGTAAAACCATCTGGCTCTGGAGCTTTTTCTTAAGGAATTAATTAATGATTTGTTCAATTTCTTTTTCTAAAATAGGATTATTCCTGAAAATACTTTCATAAACTGATGTTGAGTGAAGTTGGCAGAACCAAAACATTGTACATAGCAATAGCAATATTGTGAGATGAACAGCTTTGATAGACTTATTTTTTATCAGCAATACAATGACCTAGGACAATTCAAAAATTCTTATGATGGAAAATACTATCCACATCCAGAGAAAGAATTATGAAATGTGAATACATATAAAAGTATACTATTTTCATTTTATTTTCTTTCTCATGCTTTTCCCCTTTTGTTCTGATTCTTCTTTTTACAACATGACTAATAAGAAAATATGTTTAACACGATTATACATGTAAAATCTATATGATATTATTTGTCATCTTGTTAAGAAAAAAGGGGAGGGAGGGAGGAAGGAGAAAAAAATAGAACTCAAACTTATAAAAGTGAATGGTGAAAATTGTCTTCACATATAATTGGAAAAAATGAAACATTATTTATTGGGAAAATAAAATAGGATTATTTAAGTATTTTATTTCCTCTTTTGTTGACCTGGGAAATTTATGTTTCTGTAAATATTCATCCATTTCCTTTAGATTGCCCAATTTATTGGCACATAGTTGGGCAAAATAGCTCTTAATTATTGCATTAATTCCTCTTCATTAATGGTGAACTTCCCCTTTTCATTTTAGATTTTGGTGATTTGGTTTTCTTTTTTTTAAGATCAAATTAACCAGAAATATATGTTCTATTGTTTTCTTTTAATAAAACAAGCTTATTTTATATATTTGTTCAATAGGTTTCTTAACTTTCAATTTCATTAATAATCCCCTTTTTGATTTTCAGAGTTTCTAATTTGGTATTTAATTGGACATTTTAAATTTTTTTTCCCTCACTTTTATAGTTGCACATCTAATTCATTGATCTCCTCTTTTCTTATTATTCATGTAAGCATTTAGAAATATAAAATTTCTCTCTCTTATGCAATGCTTTGGCCACATACCATAATTTTAGGTATGTTGGTTCATTATTGTCATTCTCTTTGATGAAATTATTGTTTCTATGATTTGTTGTTTCACCCATTCATTTTTATGATTAGATTATTTTTCCAATTAATTTTTGGTCAATCTTTCCATATATTTTTATTGCTATTTCTGAAATTTACTACTGCTGTTCCTCAGTTGATTATGAAGTTTTTATGCCCTAATATATGGTCAAATTTTGTGTAGCTACAATTGTGAGTACAATTTGTGTACTCAGTCATATATAGGTGAGTAAAAGCTATATTTATTTTGATCTCCATTAAATTTTTTCAGGGGTCTATTATATATAAATTTTCTTTAATTCTATTCACATCCTTAAATTCTTTCTTGTTTATTTTGTGGTTATATTTATCTAATTCTGAGAGAGGTAAATTGAAGCTCCTCACTAGTTCAGTTAGTATAGTTTTGCTATTTCTTCCTGTAACTCACAACTTCTCTAAGAATTTGGATGCTATACCACTTGGGGTATATATGTTTGATATTGAGATTACTTCACTGTCAATGGTATCTTTTAGCAAGATGTAGTTTTCTGGTTTATCTCTTTCAATTAGATCTATTTTTGCTTTTGTTTTGTCTAAAATCAGAATTGCTATCCCTGCCTCTTTTTGTTTGTGTGCAACTAAGGCATAATATATTCTGATCTACTTTTTTTTTATCTTTCCTCCATGCATATCTCTGCTTTCAATGTGTTTCTTGTAAACAGCATATGGTAGCATTCTGTTTTTTATTCTATTCTATTTTCTACTTCCATTTTATGAGAAAGTTGATCCTATTCCCATTCACAATTATGATTCTTAACTTTGCATTTCTCTCCATCCTATTTTCCCTAATTTATATTTTTCTCTGCACTTTTATCCTGTTCTTACTCATCAGTGTTCTTTTCCCAACCACCCAACTTCCTTGATCCATCTTCCCTTCTATCACCTCTTCCCTTTTCTTTATTCTTATACTCAGTCCTCCCTTCTATCTTCTCTTCTAAACATCATTTTCTCCCCTGTTCCTTCCTTAAAGGGTAAGATAAAGTTCTATACCCAACTAAATGTGTATGTTATTGCCTCTTTGAGTAAAATATATTGAGAGTAAGGGTCAAACAATGCTCACTCTCTTCTTGTATTGTAATAGATTTCATGTGGCTCTTCATGCATTGTAATTTCTCTTTTTCTGCCTCCTTCTTTTCTCTTCTTCCAGTACAATGCTTTCATTCCTTAACTTTTTTATATCATCACAACAAAGTCAATTTTTGCCACACCCTCTCTCTATGTGTATTCCCTTCTAACTGTCCTAATCATAACACTGTTCTCTAGAGTTAGAAGTAACATATTCCTGTTTAGTGATATATACAATTTAACCTTATTGAAAAATGTGTTTTTTTTCTTTCCTGTGTACCTTTTTATGATTCTGTATTTAAATTCTGCATTGAATCTGTAATTAAAGATCAAGTTCTCTGTTCAGCTCTGGCTTTTTCATCAAAGAATTTGAAATTCCTGTATTTCATTGAATATCCATCTTTTTCCCTGAAAGATCAGACTGGGTAGTTAATTTTTGGTTGTAATCCAACCTCCTTTGCCTTCCAGGATATCATATTTCAAGCTCCTCTCATCCTTTAATGTAGCAGTTGCTAAGTCCTGTGTAATCCTGGCTGTGGATCCTTAATATTTGAATTGTTTCTTTTTGACTACTTGTAGAATTACTGCCCCCCCCCAATATGATAATTCTGCAATTTGATTCCAATATTTATTGGAATTCTTATTTTGGGACCATTTTTGGGAGGTGATCAGTGAATTATTTTAAAAATTATTTTACCTTCTGCTTCTAGGACATCAGGGCAGTTTTCCTTGATAATTTTTTGAAAGATGCTGTCCAGCCTTATTTATTTATTTATTTATTTATTTTTGGATCACATCTTTCAGGTAATAGTATGATTCTTATATTATCTGTCCTGGATCCATTTTCCCAGGTAGCTGTTTTTCCAATGAGGTATTTTGCATTTTCTTTTATTTTTTATTCTTTTGATTTTGTTTGACTAATTCTTGAAGTCTCAAGGAGTCATTAGTTTCCACTTTCCCAATTCTAATTTTAAGGAATTATTTTCTTCAGTCAGCTTTTGTATCTCCTTTTCCATTTGACCAATACTACTTTTTAAAACGTCGTTTTCTTTGGAGGATTTTTTCCATTTGGCCAATTATATTTTTAAAGTTTTTTTTTTCCTTCACTCAATTTCTATTCTTCCTTTTCCAAGCTGTTGCCTCTCTTTTGCATAAATCTTATTTCTTTCTCTATTTTTTCTTCCATTTCTCTTATTTGATTTGTAAAATAATTTTTGAGCTCATCCAAAAAGGCTTTTTAGGCTTGAGACAAATTCATATTCCCCTTTGAGTTTTCACATTTAGGTATTTTGACATTGTTGTCATCTTCTGAATTTGTGTTTTGATCTTTCTTATATCCGTATTAGTTTTCTATGATCAGGGCTCTTTTTTTGTATCTTACACGTTTCTTAGTTTACCTTGTGACTTTTAAAGTTGAAATATGCTTCTGGAGTACAGGGAGCACTCTTCCAAGCTCTTGTGCTAGTTGACAAAGGTCTGGATGCAGACTATATGCTCTGGGCCCTCAGGCATTGGCAGGTTCCCCTCTATCCTGAGATAGCTGAACCTAGTTGTGCCTATTGTTACCTGTTTTCTGGGATGGCAATTTGCCCTCTCCTCTGGGTCTGAAGACCTCACAGCTCACCTACTGTCTCACTGGCCTTTTAAGTCAGGACTGAGATGCTTCAGAAGTTTATCTGTGCTGTGGCTAAGGGCTTCCAACTGGTTTGCCTGTAAACTGTTGTTTTACATTCTGGGTTATGCTCCACTTTTATCCAAATGAGAAGCATTTTCCCTATATCCTTCTAAGTTATCTTAAGCTAACTGGGGAGAGTTCAGGGAATTTCCTGACTTTTCCCCATATTCTTAATCTACAATAAAATTTTAGCTATTGAAATAATACAATGTTATATATATATATGATAAAACAAATATTGTTTATTCCCCTTTGAATATAAATCTGTCAGCTACACATGAAAAAAAATAGCTTAAAAACTTATGTATGATTTTATGTTTTTTTAAAATTAAACTTACATTTGTTTCTGGAAGAATTTTTAAAAGAATTGGAAATAAGGGGCAGCTAGGTGGCCCAGTGGTTAGAGCACCAGCCCTGAAGTCAGGAAGACCTGAGTTCAAATCTGGCCTCAGACACTTAAAACTTCCTAGTTGTGTGACCCTAGGCAGTCATTTTACCCCAATTGGCTCAGAAAAAAAAAACAAAAAAAAATTGGAAATAAATATTGTAAACTAGAACTCTTAATGAAGGAGATATATCTGACAATGAGATCTTTCCTCCCCTCCTTATCTTCCTTTTAGATGAGGGAAATGACTATTTATTAGATAGCATGTGTAGTGGAGATTGGGGCTGATTATTGGTGGAGACTAGAGGGGGGAAAAAGAAAAACAATGAACCAAAGATAGTAGAACTGTATCAGGAGAAGAAAGTGAGAGGTCTCTGGAAGTTTTGCCCTTATCTTTCACAGAAGATATGGGATAACAAATTAACACAATCTCAAAAACACATCTTCAACTTTCCTAAAATCCTTTTTGGGTAATAGAGGTGGAAGCATCCAGAAGAATGTGGAGAAAATAAAAATAAAAGCCTTTATAACATATTTCTTCCTTTCTCTTTCTGATAGTGTTTGGGCTCATAGGGAAATTTCTGTCAGAACAATCCTCATGCTGAAAACTAAATATATGTAATAATGAAAATTAATATTTACATGGGCTATCTTGAGCTCTAATAGATCGAAACTGCGCTAAGGTTTTTGGAACATCCTGAATAGTGCTTTATGATCTGAAAAATGTTTTAACTTTAGTATTTCTTTATTTCACAACAATCCTGGGAGATAAGTTCTATTATTATCTCCATTTTTGCTTTTGAGAAAACTGAAGCTCAGTTAGTGATTTGGTTTTCATAGTTGCTTTGACTGAGGTGGATTTCAAATCCATGTATTCTTGATTCTATTTCTATGTTCTATTCATGCCTATTCACCTCCAAATACATCTTCAAGTGCATCATTAGAAGTGGGGTATCAGTTTTAGTGTATTTGATGGTGCAATAAATGTATCTCCCCAGAGTTCCTGATTGGGACTATCAGTGAAAATGAGTAGCAGAATCTCTCAAATCAGTTTCAGAATTTTCATACCATGAACTTGATTAACACAAGAGTAACATGAGTGTCACTGGGATGTTGGAGGAGGGTAAACCTTGCTGCCCTATGGGCAGAAAAGCCTATAATTTATTTAGATGCAACAAATTAGAGTTGTGGGGTGGCAGCTCCAGTAGCATTATTTATCACTTATGTGAGAAAAGCTGTGAACTACAGGTGGAGAACCTTTGTGTGAAGATCCTTAAAGAAAGAAATAAGAACAATTTTAAATATGAGAAGATTAAAGCTCAGAGAGATTTAATTACTTCACCATATTAATATAGTGTCAGAGGCAAGATTGAAACTTCCATACTTCATTGCTTTCAGAGTTTATAAGAGTTGGAGCCTAGATATACTGAAAGCTAGAATCAATGACCTATACTTGCTATTTATATATTTGTCCAAATTGCTAAACCAAAGGCTCTTTCCATCAAGTTTTTCACATCTTGATTGGTTGCTTGTAAGATATCTATTTGTGGGAGGGAAGTCTGCCATTTATCTTTTGTAAAGGAGATGCCTATTGTGTTGCTTAAAAATTCTTGAATGTGCTTACTATCACTGATATAAAAGAATACTCATTTGTCCCATGATTTAGCAGAAGTTTTACATTTTGCATTTTTGTTGAAAACTTCTGGTTTTAAGATTTAGGACATCTTTTCATCCTAAGGAATGTTTTCTGCTATCATCATTTCAGGCGCTTTCTTGGTTGTTGTTCAGTCATTTCTGTAATGTCTGATACCTGATGAGTCCATTTGGAGTTTTCTTGGCAGAAATAGTGGAGTGCTTTACAATTTCCTTCTCCTTTTCATTTTACAGATGAGGAAATTGAGGCAAATAGGATGATCTGCTCAGGGTCGTACAGTCAGTATGTGTTTGAGATCAGATTTGAACTCACAAAGATGTTTTCCTGACATCAGGCTCCATATTCTAGCCTCTGCATCACCTATCTTTGGTGATACTCTAACTCTGTCATTGGGTCTGCTAATGAATTCTGAATTTCTTTACCTTGCCATTGTACACTTAGAACTTCCAGGATTATATATCAATTCTATAGGTAAACTTTTTAAATATCGTATATCCCTTAAAGTATGTGCTCTGTATCACTGCCACTTATCTTACTGCTTGATACATAAAAGCATCCAATACACTTTTGCTAATTCATGCATTCATTCATTCAGTCCTCCATCTGCTCCCCTGGGTCACTGAAATTCTTCATTTCTATGAAGGTTCTGTCCCAACTCTACTTCCTTTTGTTTGTTTATGATTATGATTATGATTATGATTAACTGCTTCTGTCTTATCTATCATACAGTTTGACTTTTGTGTACTTCTCAGCCATCTCAACCTTCTTCCTATTTTATAAGAACTATAAGGGTAAGGACTTGTCATTTTTCATCTTTATATCCTAAGAAACTTGTACAGTTTCTTGCATACATGAGATATTTAAAAGTATTTATGGAATTAATCTGATTTCTTAACAATGCTTTAAGTTATTTACATCACATGTCTCCATTTTCGAGGATAGGGAAACCTAGACATGGAGAGGTTAAGTAATTTGTTTAAGGTCATGTACTTGGTGGAATACGGAATGAAATTCTGATGGATTTGTTGCTTTCTAGGGTTTTTAAATGAGATGAGGTATCTAATGTGAAACTGCTCTACATACTATCTTCTCATTGGAAGATATTATTTTTTATGTCATAGGAAAAATGGAATATTAATAATCTGCTTTTTATGTATCAAAAGTATTGAGGAATGAATGTTAGAATGGAGTACTACATCATCTTTGTCCTTTCATCTGTGATTCCTGGACAGGGTACAAGCTGACAAACTTTTGATTGAGTGTGAGCTATTGCATTTGGCTTTCAATATTAAAGATAAGGTCATTTTATTCTTTTGAAATCAGCATAGTCAATGGAAAAATAATTTTATAAAATCACATAAAAGCAACTTACCTAAATGAATCAGGGTCATATATTCTACAAGCTCCTCGATCCCCACAATTATTGATGTCCCATTTGAGGCATGTCACATCTATTGCTGCTCCATAATAAATAGGAGCTAAAATTCCTCCTGTAATATCAAACAACCAAATGTCAAACTAAAGCAAGCATTCTTAATCCTTTTTTGTGTCATGGACTTCTTTGGCAGTCTAGTGAAGTCTATGAATGTCTTTTCAGAATAATATTTTTAAAAACATAAAAAAATACCTAAGAAATAAAGTATATCGAAAAGTCACTATCCAATTAAAAAAAAAAACATCACAGATCTCTGGTTAGGAACCTTTGAATTAAAAGATAAATTATAGAAATGACTCAATTACATGCTAGGGTAAATTTAAATAACAAAACAAACAGATTTCTTGATCTTCCCTCTCAAAAATACCCCAATATCTTGGTATTATGCCTTTGTGAAGTAATTTTCAGAAAAAAAAGGAAAGAAGAAAAAAGGATTAAGTAGAGAGAGAAAGAGAGAGGGAGAGAGGGGGGGGGGAAGAAAGTCACTGGTGAGTGATTTAAGCAGATGCTTATGGAGATGGAGAGACTACTCACTTCTATTGTGGTCAAAGACTTTGCATGATATTAATATCATTCAGAGAAGAAGCAGCAAAGATTGTGACTAACCTACTTTGCCTAGTTGCCTAGGATGATGAATGTTGATCCTATCTCTCCTACTCCTTTTTCATTTTATTTCTGCTTCTCTGAAGAAGGGTTAGGTTTTAACTGAAGCTCATATAAGTTCTTTAAAGTTATATTTGTAATTGTATTTAATTAGTTTGAATACCAGCTCAAAAAAGTTTTATTTATCATAACTATTATAATCTATGTATTTCATTTCTTCTGAATAGAGTACTGAAAAAAGAGGCAATAATAATGAGGGATAAAGTATTCAAATAAAAATAAGTGGAGTGTGAATGGGAGATTTTGAATTATATAAGAATCTTATTAGCTGGCATTTTAAACAATCAGTTTTCCAAAGTGGGTTGAACAAAAATGAGCCCATTCTCTTTTTTTCTACTGGATGAAAGGAAATAGAAAATTAAAAACAACAGTTTTTTTTCGTGATAGGGGTTTAGGCCATTAGATCAAGTAGCCTTAATGCCCAGAGAAATCCCTTTGTAGAGATGAATGCCAGGACTATATTGTAGGTTATACCAGGTAAAAGGGGGAAAAAGCAGTGACAAGAAAAGAACTATGATTCTCATATTCTAAAAGTGGTGTTTATTGAACAGAAAGTAGCTAGTATTCTTCCTCCTAGTCTTATTCAATTAAATCTTATAGATACTTTATTACACACATACATACACACATACACACACACACAAAACAAACACACACACTCACTCACATATATATATATAATACAAGTAGATAATAGATGGATGAATTGATAGATATATTCTCCTATAAAATATGTGTCATGAGGTCATGAATTTTCATTTTTCTTATTGTATTGCTATTGGTTGGCAGAGGGCCTACATAATTGATTCTTGAAGGTCACAAAGAGTTCCTGATATTTCAGAGAAGTTAAATTTTTAGTT
This sequence comes from Myrmecobius fasciatus, assembly GCA_023553655.1. Classification (NCBI taxonomy): domain Eukaryota; kingdom Metazoa; phylum Chordata; class Mammalia; order Dasyuromorphia; family Myrmecobiidae; genus Myrmecobius; species Myrmecobius fasciatus. The sequence continues at coordinate 22,240 of JAJPUD010001198.1, read as the reverse complement.
TTTTTCAAGGATAAAAGACAAGTTTTTGTGGGTCACAATCAATATATAAAGATTTGTGTAAAGGAACTTTTTAAAAAAATTCACAAATTGAGTAACCCTTTCAAATTAATAAAGAAACCTCTCATGGACATTAATTTTTATCAAATTAATGTTAACAAAAAAGAAATAGCCATTGCATAGTGAATATGAAGCTAGTTTTGGATACCTCTTTCTGATGCATGCTAGTTGTGTGACACTGTGCAAATTATTTAACCTTTTAGATCTCTAGAAAATGTTGTAAGGATATACATTGTAGAGAAGCCAATCTTTGTTAGTAGAGAGAATTTCCTAATTTTAAAGGTTTATACCAGTGAAATCATGAGTCTTGTCCCCTTTCCTATAATATTAACAAAAGTAAAAATAACCTCTCCATATCTATTTCAGTTTAATTATTTTGTAGTCTTAAAGGTTCATTATTTGTATAATAACCAATAGATATCACATTCTATGAGCTTTATATTTTTTATGCCTTTTCTCATAGTCAAAACTGTATGGTATTGGAAAGAACAATATAAATTTTTCACTATTTTTTCCTGAAATGTTTGGCATAATGTAAAAATCACTGCACTTCAATTAAAAAATCTTAGTTCCAGAACTTACCTCTTTCATATTAACAACTGTATGTTCATGTGCAATTAAATTAGCTTCCTAAATTTTAGTTTTCTCACAATGTAATTAAAAGTGACATATAATGATACAAAATATAAACAAATATTTATAGTAATGATTTATAGTAGCAAAGAAGGGAAAGACTAAGAAAGAACACATTATAGTATATTGATCTATAGAGGATAAGTATGGTATAAGAAATTAAGAATGAAAAAAATTAAGTTAAATTTGGACAGAGTTTTATATAATTATTCATTGCAAAGTAAGCAGAATCAGAAGAACAATTTCTACAATTACCAAAATAGCATAAAGGAGAAAGGAAATATAGAAATATCTTAGAATTCTAGTCAATTCAATGGCCAATTATAATGTGAAATCTTGGGGATATTTAGTCTGGGACAAAGGGGAGGAGAAAGATAGCTATCTTCTACTAAGGGAAGAGAAAATAGATTTGTTATTTTTGCCTGCAAAAGACAGAATTGAGAGCAAAATCAGAAATTGCAAAGATAGAAATTGAGACTTTGTGTGGAAAATTAGATAACATTTTGAAATATCTTAAACTAAAATAGTCTCCTAGTAATGAATCTCCATCTTCACTGCATATTTTCAAGTAATTGTCAATTTCAAAAAATGTATTGATATGATGGTAGTTACAATCAGATTAAAGGCCACTGAGGTTCCTTTCAATGATGAAATTCTATAATTCAATAAATCTGCACTTTATGCCTTTTCTCCCTCATGCAGAATTAGGCAGACATTTTCAATTATAGTCAATACATTGATTTGCTTTATCTTTACTTCTTTGTTACAAAGGTGTTGTTTTTGTGGTTATTGTTGTTAGGGAAGAACAATGGGGAAGTGTAAAAATTAATAATATTTATTTTCCAAAAATAATTAAGGGGCTCATTCAGATGATTCCATTGGACCATGCTAGCTCTCACATTCTATAATTGTTTAAATCTTCCCCTTCATCCCACTTTTACTATTTCTATTGATTTTACAATTATCCTTGCATTCTCCAGCTACAAAACTTTTATCTTTGGTTCTTCCATTTATATCAGTCTCACTTCTCACCATCTGAGAGCTTTGCTGACTTGGCCTCTACGTCTCTCATATCAGATCTTTTTCACCTTTGCCTGGGCTATTATGAAAATCTCCTAATTGGTCTCCTTGCCTCCAGATTACTTTTCCCCTAGAACATCCTTCACATAAATTCTAAAACTGAATTTCTCGCTGCATAGCTCTGACCATGGTATTTCCCTGCCCAAAAAACATTAACAACTCTTTCTGATATAAAAATGCTATCCTCAGTTTAAATTTTAAGACTTTTAATGCAAACCTGAAGCCAGCTTTTTATACTTACACTGTCCCTCTTTGCATATTTCTCTGTTTTGGTTAAGTTTGATGGCTATCTATCAACTGTTCTTATTTTTCTTTCTCTTGCTTTCATGTATTAACTAGGCTGTCCTCCATGCTTGGAATTCAATTTCTCCTCATAAAACTACTAAAATCACTCTTCAAGATCAAGCTCAGATACCATATCTTTCACATATCCCTCTTTAATTTCACCAGGTTAAAATAATATGTCCCAAACTTTTAGATTTTTCCCAAAACACTTTTTAAACAATATTTTACATTCCATCCCATTACATTGTATTTTGTATGATATTTATGTACAAGTACTCCCCTCTTTACATTAGTTTATATGTTCCTTAATGAAAGAAACTATGTCCTTTAAAATCCTATTATCCCTTATCTCTAACACAATGTATCTTACTTAATGGATATTTGTTCCATTCAATTTCATAAATGCATTAAGAACTGAGAAGTTTACCTTAAAAATAAAAACACCCCCCCCATACCTAGTGTTCGTAAGACTGATATATGAATGCCCATTGCCAATGATTTCAATTCAGGCTTGACAAATCTGAAATAAAGATAAAGAACACTGAGACATCACCAGATTATCACATAATATCATATCATTCTTTGTACCTTTCATATGCCTGTGATACTGAAAATTTTCTGATCACATAATGTTTTAAAATATTCCAATTTCATTAGTATTTGTTGGAGATAACCCAAGTCTTTAAGCATAGACACTGACAAAAACAATCTATCGACAAGGTTTAAATGAATAACTATTGGGGCAGCTAGGTGGTGTAGTGGATAGAGCACCAGCCCTGAAGTCAGGAGAACCTGAGTTCAAATCTGGCCTCAGACACTTAACACTTTCTAGTTGTGTGACCCTGGGCAAGTCACTTGCCCCCAATTGCCTCAGCAAAAAGAAAAAAAAAAGAATAACTATTATGGGTCAAATATTATGCTAATCATGGGAGATATGAATGAAAATAAGGAAATGATTCCTAATTCCAAGGATCTTATATTCTAATGGAGGAGCAGCACTTATTTACATTTTTATAATTCAATTTAAAAAAGACAAATAAAATAAGTTCAAGCATTCAAATAGTATGCAAGGTTTCATGCAGAAGGTGATGCTTCAGTTGTATACTTTCCAAGGATCTAATATAATGGAAAGCATACAATTTATTTTGGAGAGGCAAAATTTGTTTTGGTATTAAATTTATAACATATCAGGGATGTTGGTTAATGTAATGGATGATTTCTTTAAATGTTTTTTTCAGAAGACAGAGGAATCCTTTGCACAGCTTTTACTATTTATTTACCTTCCACATGTTATGAAATAAGTATTTTTAAAAAAAAAAAACTCAGGTCCATGTACATTTATGTGTGAATTGCTACACATTAAAAGAACAATTAACTCCAATATTATATAAATTGTTTGCAGATAATTACAGAGAAGGAAAGCATCATAACAAACTCTTTCTGTGAGATAAGAGAGATTAAATAGAGAAAGAATACTGAATATTCATATAAAATAATGAATGAAATATTATTAAAGAATGCAGCACACTATAGTAGATACACTACTGGATAAAGTAATTGGGAAGAATTGGGCTTAAATTTTCCTCAGACACTTATTCTGTAACTTAGAGAAAATCATTCAATTACTCTATATTTCCATTTTCTCATCTGTAAAATAAAGATATTGGACTTAATGACAGTTCTAAACCTATAATTATATGAATGTGTATAAAGAGATTATGATATATATCAATTAGCATATATCGACCTACTTCATGTTGGTTCAATTTTAAGAAAAATATAACAATTATAGATCATATTTATAATGACATAATAAGGATCACGTTTACATCAAAGAAATACAGTATTTCTTAGTCAAATGGAATAAATGATCTTTTCCTGAATATCTCTCTAAAACTGAGTAGTTATCTATAATGGATAAAGGAAGCCTTTTCAATAAGATAAGAGATAAAGCAAAGATGTCCTTTGTTCCAGAAATAATACTTATTGAAATAAGATCAATAATTTAAGTGAATGAATATAGAAAATTAAATTATTGTTTTTTACAGATATACTGATATTCTTAAAAGATGCCAAAGATTTACTTAACGTTATTGAAATAAAGATAATATATGATGCAATATATATGAAAAAATCATCAGTTTTTCAATATATTATTAAAAAATGACATAGAGATATATAGAGAGAAAAAGAAAAAATGTAAACCAGTATTTGTGAGTAACCTGATTACAATTTTTATCATAGTATTCATGTAAATTCAACTACAGGAGACTTAAAAACTACCAGAAGAAAAATAATTAGAAAATAATGATTGTTTTTGTTGTGTTCCAATGTAATTAAAATGGCAATAATTACCTATTATTTTACAAATTTAGTCTGGTGCCAATCAAACTTGCAAGTAATTACTTTATACCTTCATGCAAAATAAGTCTTGACCTGCTGCCATAAGTACAGGATGAGGAACTTGATTTAAATTTAATTGGACAATATTTAACAAAGTAAATAAAAAATGAAATGTAACATAACTAATGCTAATTTGTTTTTTTAAGTTACTACTATGCCAACTGAATTTCTATTTTAGTTTGACACTACTGATCTAGAGGAATAAAAAATTAAAAATCCTAAGGGCAATATTTATAAAATTTAATGATAAGTCATAACAGTGGGCATCATATCTTAAAACATACTATGAAGCAATATAAACCCAAACCATTTGGGACTTTCTAAATAGAAAATTGATGAATGGAACAGACTAGGTAACCAAGACCTAGGAATAATTAAATATAAGCACAATATGTTCAATAAACCTAAGGTCAAATGTTATTTGGATAAAAAATTTATTCTCAAAAAAAAGATCAAAAATACAAAAGCATCCTGGGAGAACTGGAAAACAATAGAAAAAATATTAGGTTTATATCAATAATTTTCAGCTCTACTCTTCACATTCACATAATGTATCCTATCATTTTCCAAATCTTACTACATCTAACTCCATAACATTTCTGACATCTTAGTTCTTGTCTTTATTCACATAAGCATAACCTTAGTTCAGGTCATATCAATCTGGACTATGGAAATGCCCTCTTAATTAGGCTCTTTGATTCAAATATCTACTTCTACTCATACATATTTAATCTACCTTCTTTATACCTAAGTGATTTGCTTTAAGAAAAGAGTGATTAGGTTACTTCTCTAATGAATAAATTTCAGTGGTTCTAAAATTCTTCAAGGATAAAATATAACTTCTCTATTTTGCTGTTTCTTCACAATCTGATTTGAACCTATCTTTCCAGTCTCATATCATATTCTTCTTTCTTCTACAGTCTATACTCTAGCACAACTGGTCTTTTGACTGTTTCTCATAATACTTTTACATTTCTCATATCTGGGACTTTTCACTGACCATCCCTTGTTCCTGTATTTCCTGAATTTCCAACACATCTCTACCACATGAAATCACTCTTTTCTTTTTAAGATCCAACTCAAGTATCACTTTCTCCAAAATCTTTCTTGATATACTCAGCATTTAATGCCCTTTTACTATCCTTTATTTAATTTGTATTTATTCTCTCTCTGTGTGTATTTTGCTCTTACATAAATGTATCTCTATGTATATATATATAGACATACATGTATGTCTATATATACATATATTTCCTTTGAGAGATCATAAGTTCCTTGGGAAGATAATTGTTTTTTGTCATTGTATCTCTAATTCTTAATACAGTTGCTCATTGCTCATCCAATGTACCACAATCAGCTAAAAATGAATAATACATTATTAAAGGTTATATCATAAAAAATTTTAAAAGAGAAGAGAAAGAAACATCATTCACAACTATGACTAGGCCAAGAATCCTTGACTAAACAAGGTAGAGCAGTGAGCAAGAATATAAAAGAAAAATTTTCAATTATATAAAATTATTTTTTCCCTATGGCACCTTAAATTCAGTTTGACTTAGAAGGGAAACAGTTAATTAAAAAATTATCTTTATTACTTCTTTCTGTGACCAAAGCCTGACATCTAAGGACTCTGGCAAGTTGATCCAGATAAACAAAAAAGAGCCATTATCTAATAGATAAGTTTTAGAAAAATATGAATAGGCAATTTTAAGACGAAATTTAATTCATAATATGAAAAAGACTCCAAATTACTTACAATATAAGAAATATAAAGTATAACGAATTTGAGGTTTAGCTCACATACATCAAATTGGCAAAGATGACAAAGATGAAAATCCAGTGTTGTAGGGATGACGTATGACATACTAGTCACATTAATGCATTGTTGGTGGAGCTATGCAGTAGTACAACCATTCTGGAAAGGAACTTGGAATTCAAACACCCAAACATTTAATTTTTGCTACTGAAAGACTCAAAAGCAACAAAGAAAAAAGAAAAAAGATCCATATGTGCCAGAATATTCATAGCAGCAGTTAATTTTGTAGAAAAGAGCAGGAAACAAAGTGGTTACCAATCAATTGGAAAATATTTAATAACATAGTTTATGCTTGAAGATTTGTTATTAATGATAATTTATAATATAATGGATTATTACTCTAGCTTAAGAAATAATAAAGAATGATTTTATAGTTATCTGAGAAGATTCATATGAACTTTAATGAATGGAACTAAAACAATTGACATGATGAGCAAATTAACATAAAGAAAAGTAATCTTTGAAAGACTGCTGTAGGAGCAGGATTAAGTTTGTATTAATAGAAAAAGTCACTCAAAAGTGTATTTATAATGTTAAAACAAAGCAAAACCAGGAGATCATAAATCATCACAGTCATAACTGTACTACTGCTTTCTGCTGGATATCACATGGCATACCCATAGATACTGTGCATAGCAGAGGTCAGCAAGGGAGACATCTCATCTAATAGTGATGTACATTAATACACAACTATGTGATACAATGGATGGACAGCTGACCTGGAGTCAGGAAGACTTTAATTCAAATCTGACTTCAGAGTATGACCATAGGTCGGTCACTCAACCTGTTTGCCTCAATTTATTTATTTGTAAAATGGAATAGCAATAGTATTTACCTCCCAGGATTGTTGTGACAATTAAATGAGATCATTGTAAAGCACTTAGCCCAGTGCCTGATACATAATAAGTGAAATATATCACATAAATATAAGAGAAGTTTTTTACATCTATAAATAGGTGGATGGATGGATAGATAAAGATATACACACATATACCCACATATATTAGTTTCACTATTCTTTCATATATGCATTCATATATACATGCACCTACATACACATAAACATATGTAATAATGATATTATATCAGGAAGATAATATAACTATCAAATATGTTAGTAGGAAAGCAATAAAGAAATTTCACCAGTTAATATTATCAATGCAAATATTGTTAATCAAAAACACAAAATAAAATAAAAGCAAAATGTTAACTATATGTATAAATAAACCAATATATATCTTTCAGGAATCATTTAATTCTATTAACTCAACTTTTCATTATTATTATGTAAATATATAAGATCATTGCTTAATTTTTATCTGTTTGACTCTTAATAAAATTGTGTACTCTCATACAATGGTGATTGTCATTTTACTTACATAAAAATGAGAATTATAGCAGGAATACTTCCTAGTCCAAGCATAAATGAAATCAAAGAAGATAGTATCATATAATAAATAAGATTTTTTGAAGAATTATCTGTTTTTGGACATTTGCCCAAATGAGCTGAGGCTTTCCTTGATTGGAAGTTATTAGCTTCAACACAGCTACAGTTATGGAACACCTAAAAATAATTTTTTTGAATTATTATAGAATGCATTTGCAAAACATAAAACAACATAAACTTTTTTTTTGTATTTAAAGAATGAAGTATCTATCAACTAAATTAAATATTAGAGAATTCTAAAATATCCTTTGGTTGATACAATCATTTATTTGATCAAAATTTTAGTTTAGAGATAGTTTAAAATAAACAAATCTTTATTTCATAGATAAGGAAATCAAAATCCCATGCAGGAAAGTGAATTGATCAGGATCAAAGAAGTAATAAGTAGCAGAAATGAAATTTGAATTTAGATCCTCTAATCCAAATTCATTGTTCTTTTCCTGTGCTGTATGTGAAAGATACATTGATTCTCTTGTGCTCTTTTTATGTTCACTGTAGTCTGATCTACCAATGGAAAGTATTTGGAAGTAATTATTACTCATTACATTTAAAATACTTATTAATTCAATACTGATACTTATTAATTTAAAATACTTATGACATTTAAAAATAAAAAACAAGTCACTATGAAATGTCTAAAATACAAAGGAAGCACCATTTGCTGATCATTTTATTCTACCATTCTATATTACTTTTACTGAAAACAAATTCACATAACCTCATCAATAACTTTCTCATTTATTCATGCCTTTCTCTTCCATTCTTCCCTACTATTAAATACAATTATTATCTCAGGATTTTACGTCTATTATTCAGTGGTTGTGATTATGGATCAAGATTTGGTAAGCATTGTTGTATATTCATAGATAGGTATATCTATCTATCTGTCTATCTATCTATTTACATATATATATATATATGTACACACACATACATATGTGGCAAGAATTTCAGTCTAGGTGATTATAATTATATACCAATAAAAACATTTTAAAAATAATTTTGTATACAAGACTAATATGAAAACATGTTTTGTATGACTACTTTTATAATTTAAAGCAAATTTCTTTTTAAGGAGTAGAGAGAAGAGGAAAGGAGGGGGGAAGAGAATTTGAAACTCAAAATTAAAAAATCATGGAAACAAATGTTAAAAATTGCTTTTACTTGCAATTGGGAACAATATTAAATAAATAAGAAGGTAGAAAAGCCACACAATAGAAAGGCCACAACATTTTTAAATTCCTATCTCTGTTTCTCCTCTTTCCCCCAAATAATCTGGTATTTATTAATATATATGCATATATATATATTTACATTATATAAATGCTATCAATATTTTTCTGCATACATATTTATATATTAAAAAGGGGGATAGAAAAAGCATTTGTTGAGTACTTACTGTGTATCACATACTATGTCAGGGCTGGGGATAAAGTAAAAAAGAAAGATACTCTTTGACCACAAGAAGTTTATATTCTAAGAATAGTCTACAGAATCTAAAAAAAAAAAGAGTGATGCTAATGGAGGAAATTTTGTTTTGGGAAGGTAAAGGGAGTTATAGTAGAACCATAGGGGAATACACTGACATACCCTTCTAGAGCTTTGACAGAGATAACTTGATTATGATTTGAGAAAAACAAGAGGGAGGGGAGGGCTCATGCTTGGGCCAAATAGTGAAGAAACACATGTTTTGGGTCTGTCCTAGAAGTACGGGACAGCAAAAGGAGCTATTGAGCACAATGACCCTTGAACAAGTGTTTGGAGGAGGGGGGCTTAACTGGTTAATTTAGTACTTTAGGACATTTTTTTAAGCCCAGGGTCAAAGCTTACATATTCTCTTCCTTAATAGAATTTTATTGGGAACAGGAATTATTTCACTTTTTTTGTATTTGTATTTCCAATACCAAGTATAATTCTTGACCCATAGCAAGTGCTTAATAAATGTTTGTGGATTGAATGTTGATAGTATCACACTGGGATCAGGAAGGCAATGGAACTATTTTCCTAGTAGAGAATAGGACTAGGAAATCAGCTAGTCTTCAAGTCTAACATCTTAGATTTATAGGTTTAGGAAGTCTAAGAATTAGAAAGAACCTTGGAGGAAAAGGGATTTATATCCCTTAATTTTGTATATATACTTCTGAGATCTGTAGGATGAAGATACTTATTCAGAGTCATTCAGTTAGTTACTAATATGGCAGGAGTGGGACATCAGTTCTATTGACTCCTAAGCATATAGTTTCTTTTCTGCCACATTGCCTCTATTGTAAGAAAAAAATGGAATCCAGGGAAATAATCAAAGCAGAGTATATTTTCATAAAAGTAAGATCTACAGTCTGGAGGGTCAAAGAACCAATGACAAAGGTACCAGTGTTCAGGCACCACTGAAGCTAAGTTGTGATCCTATCATAGAGGCTGTTTATTTTGTCTCTAATTTAAACTTTCAGTCTTGAGTGAATAGTACTGGGTCTATATATATTAACTGAAACCATAACTACAAATGATTAAAATGTTGAGAAATATTTGTATCACCAAGAAGGTCTCATCATACTCCCTTGACAATTCATGGAAATCTAATGCAGAGAAAGGAAAGAGACCCTAAGTTCTTCAACTCTATTGTGAATGAAAATTTCAAGACTATCCTTAAATTATTCTATACCTTCACAAGAGGTTTCTAAAAATAATCAGAGTTAAGCAAATGAAGCAAATTAATTGTGATTTATATTGAAAGTAATGAGTTAAAAAATACATTCTCCTCCCCATTCCCATTGAAATCCTTCTGTGTAGAAACAAATGAGCAGTTAGATGGCAGAATAGATAAAGCAGTGGAGTCAGAAAGACCTGAGTGCAAATAGCATCTCCAGAGACTAACCAGTTATGTGACTTTGGGTAAATCACTGAAATTCCATTTATTTACATTTTCTCATCTATAAAATGGGAATAATATTTACCACAGCTAATGTGAAAATTAAATAAAATATTATTTGTAAAGTGCTTAGCTCCCTCCTAGAAGTTGTTAAATTCTAGCTGGTCAGTATTATTATTATTATTATCATTGTTATTAACTTATTTAGAGAAAATAGCTTTCTGCTCTGAGATTACTATTTACTTTTAGTTATGTGAATATTATTTTCATTTTTGTTGGCCTTCTTAGAATTACATGTAACTTTTAAATATCATAATATATTTCTCAAAAAATCAGATGTATGGTAGAGTAGCCTGAAGGTTAACAGTTTAAGTACAGGAAAGCTAACCTCATTTTGGACTACTTAAAGAGGTCCCTTTTTTCAGCAACAATGTAATTCTGAATGATACTACTTTTAACCCTGAGCATTTTACTGAACTGATGAATTGACTGAAAAGAATAGCAATTAACTAATTAAATCTGTGTTGAGTAAGCTGCAGAAGAGGAAATAATCATCATACATACCAAGTCCTTGTCATAGCCTTCTAAAGATTTACATCCAGCCAAACAGGGGGACATGTAGGTGAGTTTATCATCCCCACAGACAGGATCCCATACATTGACATCACAATTACAGTCTGAGTTGCATAAAGAAAATGAGATGTTTTGAAGTGTCCCTGGGTCATTTCTGTAGTCAAAACATAGACATTTATCAGAGAGGATAACTTCTAAACTGATAAGGAAACAAAGCTGATAAAAGAATCAAAAAATTAAAATTAAATTTTTTATTTATTTCTATCTTTAAAAGTGGGATTTACCACAATTGAAAAATGAAATTTAAGGAAGAAAACAAATATGAGTTAAGAATTGTTGAAGGAGGGGCATTTTACCAAAAGAGAGTAAGGGAGTCATGGACTTAAGTTTAGGCTTTAATTCTGGTGCTGACTGGTCATGACACTCTAGGCAAGTCAGTTCCCTTCTCAGAGATTCAATTTCTTTATATTTAGCTAAAATTATATATATATATATATATATATATATATATATATATATATATATATTGTTCACATGGAAGAAATATATATATATATATTTATGTAGTATTCAGCATAGATAGCATTGCATTATATAGATAAACACACTGAAACATCATTAGATGTCATTAACAACAAAATAATAGGTAGCATTTCTACAGCACTTCAAAGTTTGCAGTGATTCACAAATATCTCATTTTATCCTATGCCAATCCTAGGAGTAGGTGCTATTATTATTGTTACTATTTTACAGATGAGAAAAATAAGGCTGTCAGAAATTAAATGACTTGTGCATGCCATATATTGAATTAATTTCTGTGGCTAGATTTGAACTTATCTTCCTGATCCCAGTTCTAGCACTCTATACCAGCTTGCTACCTCATAGCAATTTCAAAAAATTTAGGAAGTTTGGATAGGGCAAATTATTTCTGAGCAGCATGTAAGGGATCTGTGTGAGCTGATTCTCTTGATATAGCACCTATCACTATACCATACCTGATCAATTTGTTTCTAAAAAAGGTCACATTACTGTTCCTTTCTGAGTTGCAAAAAGAAAATGGGATGATTTTTTGGTAATGTCACTCAGTGCTGGAGTCAAGATATAGCATCAAGACCAGGTCACACAGAAATCATTTGTAGAACTTTGAAAAAGCAGTGGTTTTCACAGCAGACATCTGGTCAAGAAGAATATTTGTACCAATATTATCTAGTCAATTATCTCTCCTAGGGGATGAAGGTGGCTGGAAACAATAACAAAATAAGTAAATGTTGAAGTGGCAAGTATCAACCTAATACTGAGATAGGAGTTCAGAGAGTGAAGGTTGTAATGAAATCATGTCTTTTTTTGTTGTTGTTGCGTTAATTATCCAGGTTCCAATAAAAGCAAATTTAGGAAGTCCTTGTTTTTCACTAAAGTTCTACACCACTTTCATTGTGCTGTTAAAATCATCATCCAGTTTTTCATTCTTCACCTCTCAACAGACAATTTCCCCCATTATTTGAATAGCCAAAAGAAATAATAATGCCCAGAACCTACTGTAGTGAGTCACAGAATCGGTATGTATATAAGAATATAAATCAATTTTGATTCTACATATGATTTGTGGAAGAATTCCACAGATGCCCATCAGAAGGCTGAAGGCTGATCTCTGATTGAGGTAGGAACAAAAGGATTAATCTGTCTAAATTGGAGACTGAAAAGGTAAGAATTATTTTCAGATGTTTATAGGATAGTTATACTGAGTTAAATTATTAAAGCTTGAATCTTCATGAAGACATTCGGGACACCATCCAGACACCTTGATTTAGGATTTGCAGCCTGGATGACCTGAGTTTGCATCCTGGTTCAGTTGCTAGCTGTGTGACCCTACACAAAACATTGAAACTCTCAGTTTTTGTTTCCTCCTTTGAGGAATGGGGTTTATAATAGTACCCATCTGTCAGAGGTGTACCAACTAAATGAGACAAAACATAAAATGCTCTGTAAACGTTGAAGTGCTATCTAAATGTTAGTTGTGTATTATTATCTCTTCTAATAAAAATAATACTTAAAATAGAATTATCTAGAGTAGAATCAGGGAACTTGCTTTAATATAATGAAGATTTCCCTCATAGCAGAAATTGCTACATATAAGAATGGACTGATATTCAGGCCATAGAATTTCCTTTTGAAGATTCATGTGACTGCAATAGAAATTGTAAAGGAAAGTAATACAATGAATACTCTGTCAAAGTCATATCTCTATCATTAAAAGTTTAAGGAATGGGTCCTTTTAAAATTCCTCTTGGTTTTAAATATTTTAAATAAACAGAAAGGCTTCCCCATAGTTGCTGTACAATCCATTGGCACAATGTACACATTATTATTACACATTTGATTAGTAATAGCTACATACCCATTGTAGGTTACTGTTAAGCCAAGTACTGGTTGATTTTCAGTATGTAAAAACCTAATTGGTATTTGGAGAATTAAACTGATAGTTCTGGAAATAAAGACTAGTTTGGCCATTCCAATTATGCTCAATTTTAATTTTTTAGAAATATATCCTCCTAGAAAAACTGAAATTGCAACAATAGGCATTGATGTTATTCCTGGGAAAAGAAAAAAAAAGGGGAAGGATCCAAGATTATGCAAAAATATTTCTCTGATGTTAATCAATACAGGCTATTTTCTAATGCATTTGCTTATTCTCTGAAACACTATAAGAGCCTTTAGTTTAATTATATATATATATACATATATATATATATGTATATATATATATAGGTATGGTAGTCATCAATTCATATTTGATAATAACAAGTTGGTAGAAAAGGGTTATTTTTCTCTTCCAATAAAATTGTTTAAACTAGGAATAGTGATATTGGCATTGCTCCTGAACTGTTCTTTAAGATCTGTGCTACCCCTCCAGTTGTTTTTCCCACTTTCATTATTCCCTATTTGTCTGGATCTGCTCAAGGGAAGACTTCAGTACTAGCCCGAGCCCTGATCTTTCATGAGAAATGAAGAGGCAGAACTCAGGAGGATAGTCAAACAGGAGTCCATTTACTCAAAGAAACCCTCAACCTTATACACCCTATGCTTATGTAATACATTTACATAACCATAGGGTATTGCGTGTGCACCACATAAACAACCTGCTTTTGTGTGCAGATGTTGCCTTGCCATGTCCACAGACTCTGTTCCAAGTACAACATAGTTGTCACACCCTTTGACTTCTCAGGAAAGTTGAGACACCTTTGGGGGGGGGGGGAGCCAACCAGATATGTCAGCAGAATTTCTTATTGGACTAAAGGGTCTTATACCTCTCCCAGAATTCCCCACTATCTGTGGCCCTCTACACCTATTCTCATGTTGTCTAAATCTCAAACCTGTTATGCCAATATTATTTCTTAGAGAAGACCTAAATTGTTAGTTATCATGAGTGAGTTAGAGACAAGCATGAAGCATTTCCTATGTGCCAGGCACTGTGATAAGCAATTATAAACAATATAAACAAAAAAAGAAAGATAAACTTCTTTTTTTTTTCTTTTTCCTAGGAGTTTATCTATGAAAGAGAAGAAAGTTGCAAGAGAAATAGCTTGAGGAGATGGCAGGGATTTGTAAAGACAATGGGATCTCAGGTATGTCTGTAGACTCTAGGGAAATAGATGTAGATGTAGAGGTATAGAAGAGTGAAGGAGATTGATTGTAAGAGCTATTTGCTTCATTTTCTTAAGCATTTTCTGTATGAAAAAAACTATGCAATACAAGACAAAATGAAGCCCCTGTCTTCATATGCTGTTCTATGAGTCTTCACAGAATGTACTGAAGGAATGAGTCAGTAATATAGGTAGTATATGGTATAATACTATGTGAATGAATCAGAAAAAATATGAAATGAATATTTTATGGCATTGGAGTTACTAGGTCATTGTTCACCAAAAGGATAAAGCTTTCTGTAGGAAGTGGCATTTAAGTTGGATTTTAAAGAATAAATTGGAATTTAAAGGGAGAAAAAAGAGTATTACAAGTAAAAGGAAGAAATAGAGCAAAGACACAAAAGAAAGGTACCATAAGGAATGTTAGGAAGAGAATCATATATTTGATTTAGAACATAAACTTTTTGGAAAGGAGTAACATAAGGTAACAGAGAGATAGAGTGGTGACATGCTTTGGATAACCTTGAATACTATGAAAGAAGTTAATTTACTCTGTAAGCAATGGTTCACTGTGTGTGATATAATAAAAGTCAAATAGCAAGACTTACCAAAAAGAAAGTTAGATTTAGATAAGGATAAGTCATATTCCTGTTCTAAATATTTTGGAAAATAGGTAATACTCCCCATAAAGCTATTCATGGCCATCAATGATGAAATCAAGTAGAGAAGGTACATCTGGTTACTAAGGATACATTTCAAGGAAGAGAAAAAACCTAGAAGAAAAAAAATAAGGCTTTTTAGGAGAAAAGATAATTCAATATATTGAAGATATGCTTTGGGATAAAAATCACAGAATCACAAAATATTAGACCTAGAAAGTCACCCAAACTATCTCATTTTAAAATTAACAAAAATGAGACCCAGAGATCACATAATTTTTCCAGTTGTCAGTGGGATGGTTTTAAAAATATAGCTCTCTTGACTTTTGCTTCATTTCTCTCTTTGCAATATGTTGCTTTCTTGGATATTTCTGTCATTACTCAGGGGGTAGTCATTGGAATGGTACTTTTTTGCTTATTACTATGATACTTCTTTAATATTTCAATAGATCTATGCTTTTATTGATGTTGATATTCTTGTTTACAATATTATGTTTATTGTTGGAGACTTTCTTATTCTGTGAGATTATGTCATATTCTTTTCTAGCTCCTTCACAGAGTATTCAGCCAATGCACTGCTGACTTTCCTCTGGACCATATTTCATTTTGTGGATCCTAATATAGAATGTTGGCTTTTCATATGTTGTACATTGTGCTCACCACATGACTGGTTCCCCTTATTTTGGGTGTATAAATTTGTTTGATGATATTCCTTATTTTACTTATTGATCACTGGAAATATACTGCGGCCTGATCATAAGTAGTTCATTGCCACGCTGTCCTTCACTATTATGCTGATACTTAAAAATCCAAATGCTTTTAGGCTCTTTTACAGATGATGTATAGCACAGTATCCTCAGCAAAGTATAGTTATCTAATGTGCATGTTGTTCAATCATTTTTCAGTCATGTCTGATTCATCATGACCACATATGAAGTTTTCTTAGCAAAGATAATGGAGTGGTTTGCCATTTCCTTCTCCAGATCATTTTACAGGTGAGGAAACAGAAAAATAGGGTTAAGTAACTTGCTCAAGCTTACACAGCTCATCAGTGTCTGAGGTCAGATTTATACTAAAGGAAGATGAGTCTTCCTGACTCTAGGGAGATACTCTCTCTATTGTACCATCTAGCTGCTCTAAATTTGTCCACTATATATACATATATACACATGCATAATACACATGGTCAGAGAAATTAAATGTTAAAATTAAACCAGACTGTACCTAGGAATGTTGTGATAATCTTACCTAGATTTGGAGTCAGAGTACCTGACCACGTGTCACTTTGGGCAGATCACTGCCTTCCTTGGACCTCAATTTCCTAATCTCTAAATTTATGGGGGTAGGACTAGATCCCTTTAAACTCTAAATGGTATGTTCCAAAGAAGAGACAATATTCTTTGTATATTTTAAACAAAATATATTGTCTTTGACAAATTTACATAAAAGAGAAAAATATTTGAGCAGGGGAAGGGACAAAATTCTTGTTAGTATTTAAGACAATCTATGTCCTCAGGCAAAATAGTTCTTCAATCTATTTTTCCTTTCAGCTTATTTTATTCTTTTTTTTTTAAATTTTAAGCTTTTTATTTGTATAACATATGTATGGGTAGTTCCCCAACCTTGATCTTTACAAAGCTTTCCAATACAAATTTTACCCCCAGTCCCCTCCCCTCCCCTAGATGGCAGGAAGTCCACTACATGTTAATAATGTTGAAATGCTTGAGAAGTTATGCAAGAAAAATCCTATCTACAAGAAAAAAAAGAATCAGAGAAAGGCAACACAATGCAAGCAAATGTCAATAGAGATCATGAAAATGTTACGTTGTGGTCCATATTTCATGTCCCTCTTTCTGGGTGTATATGGTTTTCTTCAGTGAACAACTGGAACTGGTTTGAGACAATTCTTTATTGCAGAGAGCCATGTCCATCAGAATTGATCATCATGTAATACTGTTGTTGCTGTGCATGATGATCTCCTGGTTCTGCTCGTTTCACTCAGCATCAGTTCATGCAAGTCTCTCCAAGCCTCTCTGAAATCGTCCTGCTGGTCGTTTCTTACAGAAAAATAATATTCCATAATATTCATATACCATAATTTATTCAGCCACTCTCCAATTGATGGGCATCCCTTCAGTTTCCAGTTTCTAGCCACTACAAAAAGGGCCGCCACAAACATTCTTGCACATGTAGGGCCCTTTCCCTCCTCTAAGATCTCTTTGGGATATAGGCCCAGTAGAAACACTGCTGGGTCAAAGGGTATGCACAGTTTGACAACTTTTTGAGCATAGCTCCAAATTGCTCTCCAGAATGGTTGGATCCGTTCACAGTTCCACCAACAATGTATTAGTGTCCCAGCCCTCCCACATCTCCTCCAACATTCCTCGTTATCTTTTCCTGTCATTTTAGCCAATCTGACAGGTGCGTAGTGGTATCTCAGAGTTGTCTTAATTTGCATTTCTCTGATCAATAGTGATTTGGAGCAACTTTTCATATGACTAGAGATGGTTTTAATTTCATCATCTGAAAATTGTCTGTTCATATCCCTTGACCACTTATCTATTGAAGAGTGGCTTGAATTCTTATATATATGAGACAATTCTCTATATATTTTAGAAATGAGGCCTTTATCAGAACCATTAAATGTAAAGATGATTTCCCAATTAGATGCTTCCCTCCTAATCTTGTCTGCATTTGTTTTGTTTGTACAGAAACTTTTTAACTTAATATAGTCAAAATTATCCATCTGGTGTTCAATTAGGAGTTCCAAGTCTTCTTTGGACATAAATTTGTTCCATCTCCACAGGTCTGAGAGTTAAACTATATTACGTTCCTCTAACTTGCTTACAAAGTCCCTCTTTATATCTAGATCATGAACCCATTTAGATCTTATCTTGGTATGTGGTGTTAGGTATGGGTCAAGCCCTAATTTCTTCCACACTAGTTTCCAATTTTCCCAGCAGTTTTTGCCAAATAGAGAGTATTTATCCCAAAAGCTGTGGTCTTTGGGTTTATCGAACACGAGATTGTTAAGGTTAATGCCTAGGTTGTCCTGATAACCTATCCTGTGCCACTGATCCACTTCTCTATTTCTTATCCAGTACCAAACGGTTTTGATGACCGCTGCTTTATAATATAGTTTTAGATCTGGTACAGCAAGGCCACCTTCATCTGCCTTTTTTTTCATTAATCCCCTTGAAATCCTTGAGCTTTTGTTCTTCCAAATGAACTTTGCTACTATTTTTTTCTAGATCTGTAAAATAATTTCTTGGGAGTTTGATTGGTATGGCACTAAATAAGTAGATTAGTTTAGGTAGTATTGTCATTTTTATTATGTTCGCTCTGCCTACCCATGAGCACTTAATATTTTTCTAATTGATTAGGTCTGATTTTATTTGTGTGGAAAGTGTTTTGTAATTTAGTTCGTATAGTTTCTGACTTTTCCTTGGCAGATAGATTCCCAAATATTTTATCCTATCATCTGCTATTTGGAATGGAATTTCTTTTTGTATCTCTTGCTGCTGAACTTTGTTGGTAATATATAAAAATGCTGATGATTTTTGTGGATTAATTTTGAATCCTGCCACTTTGGTAAAGTTGTGAATTGTTTCTAGTAGTTTTTTAGTTGAATCTCTAGGGTTCTCTAAGTATACCATCATGTCATCTGCAAAGAGTGATAATTTGGTTTCTTCATTACCTACTCTGATTCCTTTTATCTCTTTTTCTTCTCTTATTGCTAAAGCTAACATTTCTAATACAATATTAAATAGTAATGGTGACAGTGGGCAGCCTTGTTTCACTCCTGATCTTATTGGGAATGGTTTTAGTTTGTCTCCATTACATATGATGCTTGCTGATGGTTTTAAATAGATGCTACTGATCATTTTAAGGAAAAGCCCATTTATTCCTATACTCTCTAGTGTTTTTAATAGGAAAGGGTGTTGGATTTTGTCAAAGGCTTTTTCTGCATCTATTGAGATAATCATGTGGTTTTTGTTAATTTGGTTATTAATATAATTAATTATGCTGATAGTTTTCCTAATATTGAACCAGCCCTGCATCCCTGTTATAAATCCTACTTGGTCATAGTGTACTATCCTGGGGATGACTCTCTGTAATCTCATTGTCAAAATCTTATTTAAAATTTTTGCATCAATATTCATTAGGAAAATTGGTCTATAGTTTTCTTTCTCTGTTTTTACCCTACCTGGTTTAGCTATCAGCACCATATCGGTCTCATAGAAGGATTCTGGCAGTATACCTTCTGTCCCTAATTTCTCAAATAGTTTGTGTAGTATTGGAATTAATTGTTCTTTGAATGTTTGGTAGAATTCACATGTAAATCCATCTGGCCCTGGAGATTTTTTCTTAGGGAGTTGGTTAATGGCTTGTTCTATTTCTTCTTCTAATATGGGACTATTTAAATAATTTATATCCTCTTCTGTTAACCTCGGCAATCTATATTTTTGTAGATATTCCTCCATTTCATTCAGATTTTCAAACTTACTGGCATAAAGTTGGGCAAAGTAACTCCTAATTATTGCTTTAATTTCCTCTTCATTGGAGGAAAGTTCTCCCTTATCATTCTTGAGACTAACAATTTGATTTTCCTCTTTCCTTTTTCTTATCAAATTAACTAAAGGCTTATCTATTTTGTTAGTTTTTTCATAGAACCAACTCTTAGTTTTGTTTATTAACTCAATAGTTTTCTTATTTTCGATTTTATTAATTTCTCCTTTTACTTTTAGAATTTCCAATTTGGTATTTAATTGAGGGTTTTTAATTTGTTCTTTTTCTAGTTTTTTTAATAATAAGCCCAATTCATTCATCTTTTCTTTCTCTATTTTATGCAAGTAAGCATCTAGAGATATAAAATTGCCCCTTAAAACCGCTTTGGCCGTATCCCACAAATTTTGGTATGTTGTCTCCTTATTGTCATTCTCCTGGATGAAATTATTGATTGTGTCTATGATTTGCTCTTTCACCCATTCATTCTTCAGGATTAGATTATTTAATTTCCAATTACCTTTTGGTTTATTTTTTCCTGGCCTTATATTGCATGTGATTTTTATTGCATCATGATATGAAAAAGATGCATTTACTATTTCTGCCTTTCTGCATTTGATTTTGAGGTTTTTATGCCCTAATACATGGTCAATTTTTGTATAGGTTCCATGGACTGCTGAGAAAAAAGTAAACTCTCTACTGTCTCCATTCAACTTTCTCCATAGATCTATCATACCTAACTTTTCTAACAATTGGTTTATCTCCCTAGTTTCTTTCTTGTTTATTTTGTAGTTTGATTTATCTAATTCTGAGAGAGCAAGGTTGAGATCACCCACTAGTATCGTTTGTCTGTTTATTTCTTCTTGCATCTCTCTTAATTTCTCCCCTAGGAATTTGTGTGCTATTGCACTTGGTGCATATATATTTAGTATAGATATTGCTATATTATCTATGGTACCCTTTAATAAAATATAGTTTCCTTCCTTATCTCTTTTCATTAGATCTATCTTGGCTTTTACTTGATCTGAGATAAGGATTGCTACCCCTGCTTTTTTTGTTCACCTGAAGCATAATAGGTCCTGCTCCAGCCTTTTACCTTCATCCTATATGTGTCACTATGTTTTAGATGTGTTTCTTGTAGACAACATATTGTGGGATTCTGGTTTTTAATCCAGTCTGATATCCGCTTCCCCTTTATGGGGGAGTTCATCCCATTCACATTCACAGATAGAATAACTAATTCTTTATTTCCTGCCATCTTATTTACCCAAGTTATGTTTTCCCCTTTCCTTTCCCCTTTCTCCCTTCCCCCCACCTCAGTACTTTGCTTTTGATGACCCCTCCCTCAAACAATACTCCCCTTTCCTTTCCCCTTTCTCCCTTCCCCCCTCCTCAGTACTTTACTTTTGATGACCCTCTCCCCCAAACAATACTCTACCCTTTAGATCCCCTCCCCCTGTTTTTACTCCTTTCCCCTGATTCTTCTATTTTCCCTTCTATTAGTTTGTCCCTTACTTTTCCTCCTTTCTCTCCCACTTCCCTCTAGCAACAGACAAGTTTCTATGTGAAATCAAATGTCTGATATACACTTTTAGAGCCCAACCTGATGAGAGTAAGATTTACACAGTGTTCGTCTCCCTCCCCTCTTTCTCTCAATTATATTAGGTTTTCTTTGCCTCTTCAAGTGATTTTACCCTGTTTTTACCTCCTTTTTTTTTTTAGATCTTATTTTACCACTTTTTCCCTCTTTTCCCCAGTATGACAACCTTTTCCCCTCTAGTTCTCTTTTTCATATTATCAAAGTAATATTTAGTTAATTATACCCCCAAACTTTGAGTATCCCCCTAGTAAAAATAAAGTTCTCAAGAGTCCTTTCCTTTTTACCTTTTTATGCATCTCTTGAGTTCTGTGTTTGGGTCGAATTTTTTGTTCAGATCTGGTCTTTTCATTAGAAATAGGTGAAATTCACCTATATCATTGAATGACCATCTTCTTCCCTGGAGGATAATGCTCATTCTAGCTGGATAGGTTATTCTTGGCTGTAATCCAAGTTCCTTTGCCCTTCAGAATATCTGGTTCCAAGCCCTTCGATCCTTCAGTGTGGAAGCTGACAGATCCTGACAGATTTTAATTATTGATCCTCGGTATTTGAATTGTTTCTTTCTAGCTGCTAGCAGAATCTGTTCCTTGGTGCTATAGTCCTGAAATTTAGCCACGATATTCCTTGGGGTTTTAATTTTGGGGTCTCTTTCAGGAGGTGATCGGTGAATTCTT